>JAWWTY010000077.1:56787431-56865286 GCA_035222235.1 Margarornis squamiger
TCAAAGCGTGTGGCACTGTATCCATTCATGGAAGCCCTCTTCTTTTACTCCTTCGTCGGTTGGGCCTCCTCCCACAATGTACCATTGGGGTGATTTGTTTACTTTCTCTGAGTAAACTAGTGGTGTGAAAAGAGAAGGAATCTCAAATCTCAAAAGTTAAAATGAAGAATTCAAGGAAAGATGAAAATTGTATCAGTTCATTCACCATAGATAAGAGAGGAATTTTGACTTGAAGAGAAAGAAGGAGGACTCACCTATTGCTGCTTCCATCTTGGTCCTCGGTTTCTGCAGCACTGTTCCCAGCTGCCAGCTGGAGGAGTTTGTGCCTTTGTGCACACTTACAATAGTAAGTGCTGTGTCCTGGGATTGCTCTCTGCCTCTACATTCTTAAAAAGAAAAAGGATTTTCAGTTTTTGACATTTTTAGTCAGAAGTAAAAGCGGCCAAGCACATTATTATATTCAGCCTCAGTTTCAAGAAAGGGATGGATGTGGGTGTGTCTGACTGTGACTATGCCGAGGAGATAACTGCTTCTAGGAGAAGAGTGTCAACTTTTATTTTTGGGAGAGGCAAACTGGCAGATACTCAGGGCTCCCACCACACAATTCATGTGAAATGAAAAAAAAAAAAAAAAAAAGAAGAAAGAAGAAATTTAACTGGTGCTGCCCAAGAAAACCAGACAGACACATGAAAAAGGAATGATGTACCATATAAAGCATTAAATACACGCACAGAGAGGCAGGACTCTGCTTTATGGGATTTGAACCATATGCACATCTACACATACACATGCACTAACTCACACCAATAAATCATTTAGCCAGACTATCTGTCTGGTGTGTGGAACAGGAACACACTTATGAAATCTATTTTCTTATTTTAGTAGCAGGCTAATAATTGATAAAAAGCCAGAC
Source organism: Margarornis squamiger (assembly GCA_035222235.1). Lineage (NCBI taxonomy): Eukaryota > Metazoa > Chordata > Aves > Passeriformes > Furnariidae > Margarornis > Margarornis squamiger. The sequence continues at coordinate 56,788,345 of JAWWTY010000077.1, forward strand.
CTGGGGTTCTGAGGTTTATACGACAGATATACAAGGCTGCTGTTCTCCTTCTGTGTGCTTTGTCCCTTCTCTTTCCTGCAGCAGCTCCAGTCTGATCGTGAGCAAAGCCCCTCACTGGCTGGCATGGACTGGGCTCCTCAGCAGCGTGCCCAGTAGCCCTGCCAGGGCAGGACAGATCTCCTGCTCTCACTAAAGCAACAAGAAAGGAGTAGCCAGTGGGTGACTCAATAGGGGCAGAAGTCAGCTGTGCGTATGGCTCCATTTGGGCCAGCCCTTTGGGTAAGGTCTGGACACAGGGATGTGCTTTCAGCCCAGTCCCAAGCCTCCCTCAGCAGCATCCTGAGAGCATGGAGTGGCAACGTTGTCCCATGGCAATGAGAGTGTGGGCAAAGCAGTAGAAGGAAAAATGCCCTGGTGGTCCTTCTGAAGCCACCCCCACCAGCTCCAGCAATGCCTGAAGGCAAGGAAGCATGGGCAATACTAGTAAAAGTAATAGGCTACTCCAAGTGCCAGGGATTTCCTCCCTCCTCTACATATCGTCTCGAGTACAGTGCCAGCCCGACATTATATCAATGAGATATTGTCTGCAGTTTATTTTTCTAGGATTTTTTTTCCTCTATCTCTTTTCTGCATGGTTGTTTCCCACCCTTCCCAAACAAACCCTAAGGCAAAGCTTAGCATATCTCAACGATAACCTATTTCTCGGTGCATCAGCACTGCTGTGACTCCTCTGGTCCTTTGGCTTTGGGAAGCTGGTGGCAAAGGGGCAGGTCAGGTAGAGGAGAGCCAGGCTGCATCTGGGCCAGGTAGAGATGCCACGCTGTGGGACTACTCGTCCCAGCCTGGGTACTGCCACTGGAATAATTTCCATGACTTCAACCCTCTGTACAAGGTTGTGCTCAAAGCAGAATGGTGTAACAATATGAAGACAGGATGAATTGTTGCTAACTGCCAGATATGGGGCCTGCATTTTCAGTGGCATCTCAAGCAAGTCACCTGGGTTTTAAGTACCCCTGTTTATTCACACATTAGAACGGAGAGGAGGCAGCAACAAGTAGAATGTAAAATGGTACATGTGTTGTGGTAGTATTTGCTACCATCTGGGCTTAGATTAAGGAAAGGGAAGGTTCCTATGCCCTATGGCAGGTTGGTGGGTTGCTCTTGGAATCCATGGATTATTCCCCATGAAGCAGCCTGCCTCTCTACTCTGGGCTCAGGGTAGCCCAAAAGATGGGGTAAGATCCACCTCAGGGCGGACCCTGGTGGGAGCAGGATGTTGAGCTAGAGACCTCCTGAAGTCCCTTCCAGTCTGTGGTCCCTCTGAGTGCTCAGCCCCAGCTGCTTCTCCCAGGTTTTTTGCATCTTTTCTTCTGCTCTCCACTCTCCCTCTTTATACACTACTGAGTCTTTGTTCTTTTAACATACAGTCAGATTGTTAGGGAAAAAAAAGAAAAACAAAAAGAAAAACACAGACTTATATATAGCGAAATTCTGAATAAAAAAAAAAAAAGAAAAAAGAGAGTGAAATGCAACCCACTCTAAAATTATTTCCACATTGCTTCTCAAAACTAAGGGGCAACTCTTTTTCAGGCAGTTCCATTTTTTTGGCCATTTTATTCCTTCACCTTAAAGGGCCACAACTGGCTTCTCAGCCTCTCTTGAGAGGCAGGACAGGGATAAGCCCCACTTTGGTGAATTCTGCAAAACAGAGAGTGTGTTTACTTCAGTGCCTGGAGCCTGCCAAGTAAGCCTGCCAACAGGAGGTGTTGCTGGCATGGAAAGTGTATTTACCAGGCTTCCTGCTAACAGAAATACCTGATGCTTGTAGTGATCTTCCTTCTGTTAGGCTGTGAGGAGTCCAAGGCTCAGGGGAGGCTACTTTGTGCTGAACCCTACACACATGCAGCTGGAGAGAGAAGCTGCACTGCAGGTTCTGATTTTCACTAATTATATCTGACTTGATTTTCTCCCTTGCATCATTCCTGTGTAAAAGGATTGGAGCTGCCTCGAGGATATGCCTCCTTTTTTGACTCTTAGACAGCTGGAGTGCAGTGTTCAAGAAGGCAGTTGTGTCATGCACACCCTATTGAGTAAAGGGAAAAAGGAGTGTGTCACCAGAAAACTGGCTTTTCCCCTTCCCTCTGAGGTCTTGTGCAACCCATCAGCAAAGCAAAAAGAAATTAAACTTCACCTTTGGATTCTGGAAGCTATTTTAGCTATTGAATTCCCAGTGAAACCATCAGGATTAAAAAAAATAAAATGTATTTAAGATAGCAACCACTTCAGATGCTGCTTCCATTAAAATGGCATTGAAGTTCTTGCTCGGACCTGGGAAGCATTTGTACAGCTGTCACTGAGAGCAGGTCTGAACTGTGCTTGCTCTGGGGGATGTTCTTTCCAGGGACAGCACCACACACCTCAACTCCCTACTCAGCTACACAGGCAGTCATCAGTTCTGCTAGGTCTGCTCAGAGAGGTTTGTTCCAGGTTAGCTTCACTTTTAAACCACATCACTTGTGAAATTATGACTTGTGCCCAACATGGCTCTCCAGTACACCCGAAAACAGTTCAGTTTGTAACTGGAGTGTGTTTATGCTCCTTTGGTATAGGAGGTCCATACCACGCCAGGGATCTGGGAAGATGCCAGCTGAGTGTAGATACCACACACTGGGACTGAGGAGAAACAGAATTCCTTGCACATTGGTGCTGACCTTTTAATATTAAATCATTGCAAATTATGATGTTTGTGGAGTACAGACCTTGGCATCTGCTTCTAGCCAGAGAGGAAAGGGTAGAGGAGCAAGGCTCTGCCTTTAGCTCGTATCCTCCAGGCTGGTTTTTCTTCTCAGTTGACTGCCATCAGTGGAGATGTTACACTGAATGCCCATAGTTGGTAAGATGCATACCATTTTCGTCTGACTACAAATCAAGTAACCCTATTTACATCTTCAAACAGTTTGATCCAGGAATTTAATGGGAGCTTTACCTTCTAATCCCAAACTATGTTTCGTTGAATTTGGCCCTGCATGTGGGAAAAACCCTTTGGAGAAGAACAGTAGTTATGGTACAGACACAGCTGCTGTTTTTCCAAATGAAACACAGTATTTCATCTGTTTCAATGCTGCTTTAAATCAATCTGGCTTGTGAGTCTCTGTACTTCTTTTGCCAGATTTGATTTTTGTTTTTTGAGTTTGGGTTGGTAAGTTAATAATGACAACAAGATGTCTGAAACAAGAAGAAATTAACTCTATTTATACCAGCACAAGAAGAATTATGAAAGGCTTTCAGAGCCAAACGTCAAGCAGGCTTTGGTATGCATGGAATACATTCAGGAGACAAGAGTTTGGCAACAGAGAAATACCAACGAGTTGGTAAGAAGGTCAGTTTGAAAGTAGATTCAGGTTCCTGCTGTGATGCAGAGATTTGATGAAACAAGCCATCTTTAGGAGAGGACTAAGTCTGGTTTAGGTGCCTGGACCAGTGATAAACACATTCTTAGTGCAGACACTGCTGCGTAGCACGCTTCCTCTGACACATGGGCTAGACTGCAACTACTCACTCCAAGAATGAAATGGTTAAGACAGCTGCAGAGCTGCCATGTACAGAACAGTGAAGTATGTGACATCTTACCAGCTGAAATATTTGAGACCAAACATTGTTACTCATTGGGAGCTCTGCCATTAAGCTCCCTCTCCCCTGATACTTATGATTAACACTTTGAAACATCTGCATTGCCTTTTTGACTCAGAATTCCAGTTAAATGGAACAAACTTTCTGCAGCAAATGTTCTGACTGTTACAAAAGAGAGTACTTACGGAAGCAGCTATGTCTTATTCTTTATTCTTCCCAAAGCAATAAATAGCCTTTAGGAAGGAGCTGTCTCCTGGTGCCCCAGCTCACAGCTCTGTCCCCAGAGAACTCCCTCCAGGCACATAAGCTGCAGTGATTATGAGCCTCCCCACACCTTGCCAAGCATTTATGGGCACCAGCCCCTCTCAGTCTCCCAGTCTGCTGGAGACAGATGGGAGGGGGCAGTGGCCCTACACTTCACACCCACACCCACACCCACACCCACAAACACACAGCTCTTCACAGCATTAACATTAGGATACCTGGCCAGGCTGATGGGCTCTCCCTCAGGAAGGCTAGAATGGAGGCACTTCCCAAACTCAAGTTTTGGTCAGCTCCTGAGAAAGGAAAAGCAAGGTTTATATGAAGATGAAATAGAGACACGTAAGTGCAGAAGCACATGAAAAATACAGAGTGAATGTTTTTATCCTTTCTACAAACTCTTCCCAATTAAAAGAAGAAGAAAGCAAAAAGTACTTGAAAATAGGTCCTTTGGTTGCAGAATCACATTTCTGAAATACAGATCTCTCAAGTATCAAACTGCACTGCAGAATGACTAATTGTGGGGTGACTAATCCCTGTCTCCCCTCCAAAACTATTACTTCACAGTGGCCAAGAAAACATACCATAAAGATGTTGTTATTGCATCACTCACATTTACTTGCATTGAGGAAGACTGAGCCTTTTACAGTACTTGTCTGATTACAAAGAAATATTCTTCCATGTCAAAAAAGAAAGGACCACTTAGTCTTCATAGTTCATCCTGAACAGTTGTAAAGGTGTTTGGTTAAATGCCTTGGGACTGGGGAGCTGGCTTTCAAGCAAAGAAAAAGAAGAAGCTGGGGGGGGAAGGGACAATGAGATGGCAGAAGCAGATGGATATTCAGGCTGACAGAAAATGAAAACCTGCCTTTGTCTTGCTTTCATTAGTCTTCATTATATGACCACGACAGCTTTAATTTCTGCCCTGCATGCATAAGTAATAAAAATGTAAAGCGTTTAAATGTACTGTGGCTCCCAAAAGCCATTATAAAAGATTAATGATGAGTATTATTTGCTAACTTAAACATCTTCAAGAAACACATCTGAACGGCCCTTGTGGTTGAGATGATATTAAAACAATATTTGCCAGACCACTTGTCTCAAACCATTATGCACCAAGCTTTGATAGTTTTGATTATTCCATCTTTAGCTAGTCTGAATTCTAGACATATTTGATTCCAATTTACTCACTCCTGACAAGTTGTCCCACTCCTGCAATCCACAGAAAGAATCTTCAGGTACTCCTAGTTATATTCTGTCTTCAAGAATTGCTGATGCTTGCTTCAATGGCTTTTACTGCCAAAGTCATTGAACATATAGTTTATTATCAGCACTCCAGAAATTACTGTTCTAATTAATATAATATCGAGCTGAAGGGAAAAATACACAATCTTATCTATTTAAATTGAAATCAGTACCAAGACCCATCTTTGAATCGCCACTTTCTCTTGAGTGGCACAGTTTTGTCTCTGAATTCAGATATGAGAGTGGAGTTTTATTTCAAAACAAGCATCAAAGCAAAACCAAGTTTTGACATAGCTTTGACCATCCACCTCTCATTTAACTTAGAAACCCACCCTCAGGGTAAAGCAAATCTTGAGCAGAGGGGAAAGTATCATCTCTTGCCTTCTCACAATAAGTCTTTCATGTTTTACCAACATATTTACCACTGCATCTACTTGGCACAATGGAATGCAAGGAACTGTGAGGTCGAAACAGCCCATCAACTCATGCATCCATGCTCTGCACAGAGAAGCACAGGTTTCAAAACCAGTATAGCCCTTATTCACTGTGCCCACTGGAGCAAGTTACACATCTTGTCAAAGCCCAGCTTGGGATGAGTCTAGCTAGTGGCTTTTTAGTCTGCCTGTCTCTGGATGGAGCAAAGGGTCCTATCGTGCCTGAACTTTGCGCATGTGGCCAACAGAGCAGGGGCAGAATGACGGAACTAAGGCAACCTATTTTTCCCTCCCTTTTGTCCACAGACAATCACCAAACTTCTGGAATGGGCACTAAGAGCCTTTCCATGGATAAGCACTTCCCTTGTGAAGTCAGCTAGATTCTTTTGACAGCTACACATCTACTGAAATGAAGAGAACTCCACAGGGAAGTTGAACGTCTGTGTGGTGAGCTCTGATATTTGACTTTAAATTCCATTTTCAGATAATACTAACAGATTCAGGAAGACTCATAAAATGATACTCTGCGGCATAAACAACTTTCTTGCTATTTAGTATTGAACTAGGATTTTCACAACTGGCAAGAATTTGCTGGCTGCAGATCTTCTGCATGCCATCCTTTCCAACATTACTCGAGGAGGCAAAAAACTAGACTGGGGGAACCACTAAATGGTATATTTCTATGTTCCTTTCTGCTTTAGTGCTCATCTCACTATATTCCACTCAATGTTGACTTTCATAACACAGTCCCCTCTGCCAGAAATGGATTATATTGGCTACTTAAGCTCTTTCAGGCCTTCACCAGGTCTCCCACACAATGATGTCCAAATTTTCCCATTTCCTGTTCCCCTTCCATTTGCTCTCTGGGCTCATTTCTGTGCACATGTCCCATTTCTATTTCCTGACCACTGTTTGGAAGCTGCCTCCCTACTAAGTCTGGCTCCTGGACTCTCATCTCTTCCTGCACAGTCTTCTGGGCTGGTCCCATTCCAACCTGTGGACCAGAAGCTTTTCCAAAACAACTATCCTCTTTTCAGTGCTCTAAAAACCCCCTCCCAACAACCACCAAACCCATTATCTGTTCAGCGTCACAGAATAGACTGATGCAATTACTGATAAAATTACAGGGTTAACTATTTTAGGGGAGAGCAGGACTGCTGCCGTTCCCAAGGAGAAGAGAAAGGTCCTGGAGGAAGAGAAAGGTCCTGGAGAAAGAGGAATGTGGCTTAGTGTTGCTATTTCACAGCTGGCTGAGCAAGAAATTGGCTCTACTCTTCCCAGCCTCAAAAGTAAGGACAGGAGCCCCAAGACATGGAGAGTAGCTTGCCAGGTCTTTTAAATCAGTGTCAAGAGAAGCTCCTTCCCTTCTTTGCCTCCTTTGCTTGTCGGGAAAACTCCTCAGGGTGGTGCTTGGTCTCCTGCAACTCTTCTCCTGCTGCTGCAGCTGCCCTGGAAGCCCCCAGACATTCCCAGCAGAGTCTGGACGGCTGCTTTGGTGACAACCTGGGCTCAATTTAATGAGAACATTCACGTTCACTTGCTATGCTGGCACTCTGCCAGCATATTTTCTTGAGGCACATAAGAGAGAGAAGGGAAATGGGATCTTTAACAGGTTTTTTTTGAGGGTTTTTTTGTTGTATGTGTGTTTTTTTTTTCTTTTTATCCAGCCAAACCTGACTGGAATTTCATGGATGAAAGAAAAGGCACTTCTCTAGCCCAGGGGCTTTGTCCCTGCCAAATTATAAGGGCCTACTGCAAACAATGGAGGTGTTAGAGCTTCTAAAAAAATAAAAATGTTGAAAGAATCTTTTATAACGGAAAATATTAGGCAACCCAAATCTCAGGCCAGCTGGTAGCGGGCAGTATAATATAAGCTTTTTGGAGGAGAGCTGTGCAAATAATGGATTTTCAGAATTTCTCCTCTCCCACTCCCTGGTCCAACTTTGAACTATTTTAGCTATTTTCTCCAGCTGAAATTATTTGCCAAATTCAGCTAGTCGTTGCTAAATTCTCCTCAAATTTTTCTTTTCTGTCGACAAGTTTCTTGTAAAAACGAACCCATTCTCCCACCTCCAGCTTGGAATTATGGCGTTCACCAGTGACACAGTTAGGAAGAAATCTGCCTGTGGTCAGCTATTTTTTTTTTCTGCATTCTTGTTTGAGCTTACACATTACAGGAAACAATCTGGCCTGATAGCCGTACCTGGCAGTGTACAGGAGAGGTTTTCCAGTGGTCTCCACCATCCTCGGTCCAGCCAGCACTGGGCTGAGAGCCTTCGCACAGTGTGAGGCTGAAGGTTCATTAGGCTGCGGTTTCCAGGCTGAGTCTTCACTAGACCAGTTCATAATAATGATGTTTCTGATGTCAACTGCAGACCAGATGTTGCCCTTCAGTGCTGTGCTGCTGGGGGGAGAAGCGACACAGGGAGGTGAGAGGCTCCAAGCACTCAAAGTGAATGATCCTGCATCGTTTCTTGTAACCCTGCAGGTGTTAGCTGTGGTGTCCTGGCCAAATCCCATCCTGGCACTCCACCAGCTCTGGCAGTTTACCTACTTAAAATCACCTCTGTGCTCTTAATTGCAGGAGTTGTTTCTCACTTGCCTTCTTTAGCAACAGATTTGTGCATTAATGGCTAGCAGATGCCTGCTGCGTCCATACCCTGCTGCTACAGGGGCTGGCAAAGCCGACATCCTGGTATCTCTGACATCCTTTGGGATAAGCAGCAGCCCCCTGCACAGGTCTGGAAAAGAGCTGCCCCTCAGCGCTAGACAGAAATGACAGGCACCCAAGGTGAGGCTGCAGCAGGTCTGCCCATAGTGGTGGAGCACTGTAAACATACTTAAACAAGCTGAGCCCTAAAATGTGGTTCCAAAGTAATGAAATGCGGTTGTTTGGCAGTGGCAGAGACTACCATGCTTTCAGAGGCTGCATTATTGCTGTTAGTGTAACAGAGCCATTCCAAAATCTCTCCTGCTTTTTTTTTTTTTTTTTTTTTTTTAATTATTAAACCTCTCGTTAGAGAGGTAGACACGAATTTACAAACAGAATACTCAGGTCTTCTGTTTAGGACTTTAAGTGAATGGTGAAGTGTGAGTGCATATTATTATAGAGCCCTTAAACTGCGAGACCAGACAGATAATGTGGATACACAAGTTCAAAAACAGGATACTGAAAATTTTGACAGGAAAGAACTACTACAGCAAATGAATCTCTGGTGGTGATTAAAAGCGAAGCAAAACTCCTAGTGTGAATGTAATCTCTTTCTGCTGGTGGTGGTGTTGCATCTGGGTTGGAGGCTGCTGCTCTGTGTGAGCTGCAGACAGCAAGGCCTCTTCATGTCTTGTGCAGCATAAACAGGGCTGAGCAAACTCCGGCTTTGACTAGGGCCCCTCTGCCGCAGGGACTTCCATCAGGGTAGGCTTGAACCCACCACCCTTAATTGCATTGGCAGAGCAAGGAGGGCTTGAGACCACTGAGAACAAGGCACTGCTCCGAGCTTCAGCAATGTCTGTAAAGACACATGGGAACAAAGGAGGGTTAAACTGAAACCTCACATTCAGCAATTTGTCAGTAAAGATTCATAGAAACATAGACTGGTTTGGGTTGCAAGTGACCTTAAAGATCATCTTGTTCCAACCCCTTTGTCATGGGCAGGGACAGCTTCCACTAGATCAGGTTACTCAAAGCCCTATCCAACTTGGCCGAAACATTGTACACAACCAAGGCTAAGATACTATTTTTTCCATTGTCCTCACCACACAGCCACTTGAAAAGTTGTCTATCTTTGCTTTCAAATCTGGGAACCAGGTTGCTTCCCTGTCCAAAGCTCTGGACAGAATGCTCTTTCTGAAGCTTTCTTTTTGCCATCTGAAATCATGATGGAAACTATACAGAGAAAGGATTGAGTTCTAGTTATGGGTCTTCTAAAATAATTGCTTCATGCATAAATATCGATAGTCAGCACTGACTTCTATTTTCACACAGCATAACTGAAAAGTTATACATATGAAATTTAATAAAAAATGTCTTCCTAAAATAAGGAGCAAAACCAAACTCAAGTATAAACAAAACAAAACAAAACAAGAGCTATTTTGGGGCATGTTCTATTTTTTTCCCCATTCTTTTATCATTAATCTATCTGTGAGTAAATCCCCAACAAGGATTATTTTGGGAATCTTTGAGGTTGTATAAATATGTTTTGTTGCCATGTTGTGAAGCATCCCGGCTTCAGGAGACACAAGTTGCACAGGTTAGCAGAGTAGGAATAAAACTAGCAAAGGCCACAGGAACAGACTGAATGGAGGCTGAGTCTCTACCGCAGAAATCTCGATGGCTGGAGAAGGCAGCAGCTGGCAGTGACCAAGTTCCTTCTGCTAGGAGATGCACCCCCTGAGGTGCATCCATTTGTGGCAGGGAACACCTGCTTTGGGTAGTATCCAGTCTAAGAATTGCAATACTGGTCTAGGAAATTGAAATACTGTAAGACTAGAGGCAGCAGTGATTATACTAATACCATTGCTCAAATTTTTCCAAACATGATCACTGCTCCAGCTCTAAGATTTCCTCTTCGTCCTGTTCAGTCCCCTCCAGGTTGCAGCCCAGGACACTGTGATGACAGAAGGATAGGATTTGGTCTCACCAGTTTGGTCCATCTGGGCAGCAGAGAGCCTTCTTGAGCCCAGTAACAGCCTGTACAGTACGGTCTCCCTGATTCAGTGCCCGCTGAGTGACTCACTGGTCACCCATCTATTGCCTCCCTGGCAGCCTGTGTTAAAGCCTTTCACCAGGTGATTCTGGTTTCCCCGCTTGCACACATTAGTGCTTTGCACCATCCAAAATTAGACTCCCTACAAGACCCAGTGCACAGACATCATGTTTCTCTTTCCAGATTTGCCTCTCTAGGATTTGAATAAGCAGAAACCAGAAACAGGAAATTATGGGATTGCCACCCCTGTGCTCCCTGTGACATGCAGCTAAGTCACTGATGTTCTGAAGGGAGAGGAACAGATTGGGAGGCCGGAGGGAGCAGGTATGACCTCAGACCCACAAGTTCAGCCAAATGTCCCTAGTCAAGGCGGGTGGCTAATGGACCTTGCATTGCTGATAATCACCACTTACAGGCCCAAGAATGCAGCCAGACTGAGCCTGGAAATCAGCTGGGATAAGAGTGATGCAACTTCACCGTCTTTAAAGAGCCAGGATGGGGCTGAGGTGCATGAGTTTTCCCTCCTGCAAGGTAGCCAAAGGGCAGTGTGTGTAGCGTAGCTGCTGCACTGACCCATCTCGAGTGCAATAAAGCTAGTTGTCTTCTGTTCCCTTTACCCCCCCTCTGTTTCTTGCACAACATAACTTTTATCATAAAGCTCTGGAGAAGCAGGATTTTGAACCCAATTCTGATCTCACTTATTCTGGCATAATTTAGGAGTAACTACAGTCATACTTGTAGAAGATCAAAATGAGTCCAGTTCCTTTTAACTGGGAAAAATTACTGGTCAGCAGAAAGAAGAAAATAATCAAAGATGTGAACAACAGAGCCAGCTGAAGAAGGAGAATGTTTCTTTTTCATTGAAATTCAATATTTTTTTGGCTAGCCCTTTATATGATGCAAAATCATATAGAAGAAAACAAAAATTGGAACACTGTCATCAGTTGAAATTAGTTCTCTCTCCAGTGGCAACTCGTATTATAAGACAGAACGTGGCACTGCTGGGATATGTGGTATCACTTATTATAGAGCACTAACTGAACTCATTGAACAAAGTCAAGTGGATATTCAGAAAACAGAGCTGAAAAACACTGCTCTTTTTCCATCCTCATGTGGAAGGCCAGTACTGAGGAACAGCATCCATGGGCAAGACTTCTGTAAGCAGGTCTTATTGAGCTACCATGATCAGTCAGCTACAAAGCAACCGGGAGCTAAAAAAGCCCTCCAAGAGTCAGCATCATGCTGTGACTGCCATCCCTGCCCATCTGGTTTCAATGCCCACAGTACCTAGAAACCCTGGAAGTTTCTCGGTGCTCTCCGTGGTTGCCCAGGGATGGCTGGATCCACAGCACTCACTTGGATGCACACATAGCCCACGATGTGCTGACAGCACAGCCAGTGAACTAGGGAAGCTGTTGATGTGGTGCCTTGCCAAAGCACATCTGCCTGCCAAGCTACAGGCAGTCGTGGTGGGAGAAGGCAGGAGGAGAGAGGAACCCCAGGCACTGACTGGCTTTATCTTCCAGCTGAGTATCAATCCAGATTAACTGCATGTGTGACCACAGAGGCTTAAACTCATTCCTCGTCATGGTCATGAAGCATGGCTGTGAAGCACAAAAAATGCTAGAAACAAAGATATTTAGAGCTTTCACACAGTACAGTCTGGAAACAAAGATATTTAGAGCCTTCCCGTAGTACAGTCCAGTGCTGTGTTGCGTGACTCATGGGGTTTAGCAAATGAGAGGCTTTATGTGCAGTCAGCCCTTTTAAGCACATTAAAGGCCGGCCCAAAGAGATGAAAATCTTGATTTCTCAGATCAAAAGATCCTAAAAGATTTTGAACAAGTGCCATGAAAGCTGCTGGGACCGTACTGGTTCTGCAATAGCTCAGCAGCACTCAGTAGCATGTTTGAGGGAGCCAGCGGCAGGAGAAGTCCTCTGCAAACATGGGAGGCAAACACAGCTACTCTCTGCTCTTTGGAGAGGTGCCCTCAAACTGGGGAGGCCGAACTGAGGTGGCCACAAGAGTCTGGATAAAACACTAAAAACCCCAAGTAAGCCACAAACCCCAGGGTCAGGCTGCCTCAGTGCCTTTCCTTTTGACCTGAGCAATTCAGACACATTAAGCTGATAAAGATCTGCCTAGAAAGAAAAGGCCTTTCTGTGTTTTCCATCACCCAGCATGGCGAGCTGGTGGGAGTGATACTTTGCAAAACCGTGCTGTAATCTGCATCAGGACTGAAGTGCATCAGCAGACAAATGTATGGTGTATTTGTTATCCTACACTTCACAACACTGGCTGTGAGGGACAGAAATGTGGGGGTTTAGGTCAACCACCGTACCAGTAGGTAGCAGTGACGAGTGATGTGCCATCCCTGTGCTTGACCACTACTTCAGAGCTCAGATCCTGTAGTTGAGTCACCAGAAATGTGCATACTTCAGCCACAGAAATGTTTTAGGGACAGTGTGTTGTATAAGAAGCTAATTAACATTATTAGTCAATCGAGTAACTCTTCAGACCTAAAAAGCTCATACAGACCATGTGCATGGGAGCCACAAATATAAAAATCATTTTCCGTTATTATTTTTAGCAACAAGTTTTATTTCTTTACTTATCATTTGGTACACACACATATTTTAGAAGGGGTTGGGTAGACTAAAATTTTTTTGCTGGATATAAGCCTTTTTGATGTTCTTTACTATGTGGCAACTTGTTTCACTGATACAACCTGCAACTGCAGCGGTCCTGGCCCTCTTGGTCACGGGCAGCAATATCAAGGGGCTAGTCTGGTAAAGGCAGCATCTTTCCCTGCAAGCTGGGATGACTGCTAGAGATGCCCTGGCATTGCTAGAGGTCTCTGGAGCCTGCCAGCTATATTGAAGCAAGATGAGTGTAGCTATAGAATCATTGAATCCTAAAATGGTTTGGGTTGGAAGGGAAGACCTTAAAGCTCATCTAGTCCCAACCCCCCCTGCCATAGTCAGGGACACCTTCCACTAGATCAGGTTGCTCAGGGTCCCATCCAATCCGTCCTTGAACATTCCCAGGTATGGGGCATCCACAGTTTCTCAGGGCAATCTGTTTCAATGACTCACCACCTTCACAGTAAAGAATTTCCTCCAAATAACAGGGACATGTAAGTGATCACCTGCAATGAAGGTGGCCCTGGGTATGAGCCAGGTACTTCATTGATGTGCTTCAGCAGGCATGTAGTTCTGGGAACAGGGAAGGACACAACTGGTGTCTCATCCCTCTGGTGGACACCCTCGCGTTATATGGATTAAACCCTGAAACTACTGACTTTCTAAATTGTGAGCAAGAGTTTTCTCATCTTGTTCACCACTCTTGAAAATGACTTTCTAAAGTGTCAGTGGCAATGTGCACTGCAGGGAAAACCAAACCAGAAACTCCTGTGTTGGTCTGTGCATTCATCTACATGCTTAGGTTGTCATTTGCATGACTGGGGTCAATGAGAGTCATGTGAGTGGCTGCACCAGTGCACCCTGAAAAAACCCAGTGCCTTCTTCTCCCAGGGGCATTTCCCTATTGATAGGATGACTTTGCTCCTGAAGACAAGGAGAGACAGCGAAACAATGCTGGGGTTCCCCTCCTCCATGCTTGTTCTGCCCAGACCATGCTGCTCAGTTGGCAAGTTAAAGAAAATAGATGAGTTTTCATACACCCACCTCTGCAGATTCATCCTGGAAGACAGGCAGAGTTTGCTCCCACCCACACATCACCTCTGCCTGGCCCTGGAGCCCCATCTCCCATCTCCCCCCTCTGCTACTGGGTGGAGAAAACACCGTAAACCCAATTTAATCACTCTGACTAGCATGGTCCCTGGGGCACATCCCAGGGGGACGCTGGCACAGGGTTTGTTTCCACAGGTGTGCTGAATTGTGGCTGTTCTCAGCCCACACCCAGGCAGCCCACACTCACCCCCAGTACAGCCAGGGCCCCATGGGCTGTGCTGTGGTGGGTCTCTGCTCTCTTCCTGGCTGACATTGCTGGGTGGGAAAGGCCAGTGGCTCCTGCTGTCTGAAGCCATCATGGTGTGCCAGCAGGGCAGACGGGGTTAAACACCAGAGGAGTGGCTCTCTGTGCATAGGGTGGGTGGAAAGCACAGGAGTAACCCATTCAATACACCAAAAGATGTGTGCTCCATTTAGCGTCATCATCTGACTAGGGCCTATCTGTTTCGTAAGATAAAATATACAAGAAACTTACAGTAAAAAAAAATAAAATAAAAAAAATAAAGAGATTGCCAGGAGGATGAGAGCAGTGGATTGGATGAGCTCGGCCCAGGCAGAAGCCCTGGAAGCAGGCCAGGAAGGCAGGAAAGATCCATGAGGAGTTTCCTGCAAAGAAACCATTCAAGAAATTGGGCAGAGGCAGTATGCATGTGACGCCTGTGAGGCTCTGCTTGTGTGAAAGGGGAGCCATCATCTGGGAAAGCAGCCCATCCCAGCAATTTGGGAAAGAAGGTACAGTTTTGATCAACCTGATCCAAAATAATATGTGGTTTGTATTTTCTAAGCAGAAAATTAAAGAAAAAAAACCAAAAAAAGTAAGCTGAGTGAAAGATTTCAAGCTCAAGGAAATGTCATTTTTCCTATTAAAAAGCAAAACAAACCAGACCAGAAAACCCCAAAGCTTTTCAGTTAAAAGATTCCTGCCAAGCACTGAAATATTTTCTAGTGAGGCCCAGAGGTCTCTGGTCTCCCCCAGTACCATGAAGCTGGTGTCACTGGAATGTCCCCTGGCTGGATAGCAACACCATCACACTGCGTTTTGGGACGCACCATCATGTGTGTTCTTGGAGATTTGTACCCCAGAATAGAGTTTGTAAACACTGGCAGTGTTAGGCCTAAAAATGCATCTGAGAATGAAGAGGCTGTTCTCCTGGGATCCTCCAGCATGGCAAAAAACCTCTTAGTCAGCAAGTCTCTGCACCCCTATCCCGACCAGACTGTTGGCGTGCGAGGGATAATCCTGGAGCTTGCTGAAACTCTAATGGGGAAGACAAGAGAGTGATGCCAGCAGAGGCAAACCCACACTCATTTTGGGTGCCAAAGCTTTGCTTACAAACACCTTCAGCATCGTGGGCATGTGGTGTCCTCAGTGGCGTGTGCAGGGCACTGCCGGCCAGGCAGGTGGAGCGATGGTCAAGGGGGCTGCCTAAAACAGCTGTGTGTGGTGCACAACTGCCCTGCTGTGTGGCTGCTCCTACTGGAGCAGTGAAGTCAGTGAACTAGCTATCAAACTAAAAGCAAGCCTTGGGCTAGGGCAGCTCTGTCACCAGTACCCACTGTCAGTGTTTGCCCTGTTACTTTTGACTCAAAAGCTTTCCATCAGCAGCACTGGAAAAAGGATGGGTATAGGAGCTGTGAGTGTGAAACTAATTCAGAAGAGGTGCTGGAAACTGATGCTGACAGTATTTTTGGAAACTCTTTCCCCAAGCAGAAAAAAAAGGGATTTCCTAAATTGACTGAAAATGAATTTGCCACATCTGCAAAGAATGGCTTTTGGGTTGTCTGTCTCTGAAAGTAGCTAAGGAAGCGCTAGAGTCAGCAACTTTTCAGTTTAAGTGACAAAAGCTAATGTGCCCAAAGGTGATGGCAAGCTCCATGCACACTACCAGTCACCTTAAATCCTGAAAACACAACCTTTTTAATTGTTAAAGCTTTACAATCTTGCACAGTACAAAAAGACAGCCTCTTTGGCAAAAAAAAAAGCTAGTTTTGGAATCAAGGACAATCTGTAATTAAAGCCAACAGCGTGAGAATCTGTAACTGATCTGCTCAAAACGAATTATTTGGCTACCTGAAGAGAACCAAAACATTTTTACTTTTCTGGAAAGAAGTGCAAAGAAGAACACTAACTTGTTGAGAAAATTATATGGACAAACTAAAAGAAACAAAAGCTTGACCTTTGTATTGGGCAAGTGTATGCAAAAGGTGGAGAAGTCAGGACTCAATTTAGTTTGATGAACAGTCAAATCACTGCTTATAACATGAAATAAGACAATTTGTTTAAAAAAGAGCTAAAGAAATCAAAAAGATCTTATGCCATTGACCTTAACACTCCTCTGTAATATACTTGATGAGAGGGATTTTGTTTTATTTTTACTGAGACAAATTCAATAGATTTACAGTGATGAATGCAATAAAATTACACACATGGTGAAGGAAAGCTTAGCTTCAAGGCAGTACAACTCTGTCCAAGAAACTTAACTCCTTGAAATTTGCCATTTTAAGCTGGAAAGGAAAAATCTCAAAGGCATGACTCCAGCAGGCTATTTAGTCAAACAGTACCAGATGGGTGTATGGGATTCACCTTCTGCTTTGGTTATGAATGAAAGTAGTCAGTTTGGAGTTTGCGGAAGCCTATTTTTGCCTGAAGAAGTCTGGTCAAGATGGGGTTAATGTAGCCATGCTTGGGTCTGCTGTGCTTTGAGGGAGGGATGTGTAGAAATGAGAGAGAAAGGAAGCTCAGAGGAAACCAGGTAGCACAATGACTGAACTATTTTTCTTGGACGAATTCATTTTGTGATCAGACATTTTGCTTTGGTACAAAATGCCATGGTCTCCAGGAGACACTATGAATTTGTAACTGAGTTTTCAATATTTTCCTATTTCCGGGAACCTCACCAACAATACAGCTCATGCTGTCCACATGAGGCATAAATACCACCATTTCCACCATCCAGAGTGAGAAGCAGAGAAAGAGCCCTTCAACTGATCTTCGAAGAGTGGGCCATATCTGGGTTTGGATGGGCTTGCAGCAGCTGCCTCTCCTTAAACGGCGAGGAGTTGGGTAGCAGTCGCAGGGAAGCCAGGTGTGATGGACTGAGCAAGGAGTGACAACTCATACTCACAGGAAGACAAACACAAAGCAGAGCAAGGTCTTCTTTCATCAAAGGCTTCAATCCATATTTGTCTCCTTCTTCTTGAGGAATTTTTGAAACGTGTTTAAATGCTCATATAAACTCAAACTACTACGGTAGGCATGCTTATACACTTTCCAACTTGCCTTTGGTTCTGAAAAATAAAAGCAGCTCAGATTTTCTCATTTCTGTATGATTTGACCCATCAGGTATCCGACGTTGGTATATACAGATGCACCACCTGATGAGGTGACCAGAAACCCAGACCTGTGTTCAGCCCAGCTTTGACTAAGCTGACACTCTCCTGTTGTTCCTTCTCCTTTGGGGCAGAGCAGCAAGGGGATTCAGGGACCAGGATGCATCATACAGATCAGATCCATCAATGACACATACATGCTGGGGGCAAGCCATCCCCTTTCTGCCAGCCTATGGGCAGTCCTCCCTTTGCAGGGCTACCAAAGCCTCCGCCTAACAAAAATATCTCTTCTATCTACTGCACTGAAGACCAGAGATCCAAAGCCTACCCTTAGCAACCCATGTATTTCAGAAGTGGTTCCGGGGAGAGCAAAAGAAACTGTTGTCCAAGTAATATATACAGATGCAAGTACTTTTTTGCATGATTTATGAGGTAGTTTCTTTCACCACTTAAAATTCATTCAGAGAGCTCTTCTTAATAGTCAGAATCATCCCTGGCAAAGATATTTTTGAACGTACCTATTAAGACTATGCTCCAAGTTCAGACTGTTGTAGCTTTTTGGTTTTGCTTTGTTTTCAAAACGGGTTGATAAAAACTATTTTCCTAAACTGACAGCAACAACCATAACACACGTACAGAAACAAGATAGCAGTCTCATACAGGAAATATTTCTGCTTTTGTTTTTATTTTATGAATACATATACAAGAGATGCATAATCTTCCATTATTCAGGCTTAAAAGTAACAGGTTGGGGTATTTTGTTTGTTTGTTCGTTGAAAATAGCTTAAAGAGGAAAATAAAAGTAAGAATGAAGGAGGTGCAACATAGCCAAACCATACAGTTGAAAACTTTGTTAAAATTACTGCTGAAATGTGAACACGTGGAGGATGTGCCTCTGTGTGTGTGTATTGTCCTGTATGGTTAAAGGCTCACCCCAGGTATTCACGTATATGAATAAAAAAAATGCTTTGGCATAACCAGAGATTCCTCCATGCACATTTTATCGACTTTTCTGAAATACTGAGAGAAAAAAATCTGAGGTTTATATCATATTTCATTTTCTCTTCTATGCAGCAATGTCTTTGAATGCAGCGGGGAAATGAAGAAGAGTCTATTGACAAGTGACTTTGCTTCCATACTAAGGTGGTTATATTAGCAGAATGCAATCAACTTCATATAGAAAATATGGAGAGATAGATATAAGTACATAAACTAAAAATGCTTACTTTATATGAGAAAGGAAGATTTTTCAAGGCAACATAGAATGAACCACTCTAAGACTAGCTTCCAGCAGAACATTTTGCTTTATTAGTTCTATTTTCTAGCTACAAGTCAAGCTGACATCTGTCAAGCTTTTTAATTTTTCATATGGCAGTCTATAAGAAACGTTTCATGCAACTCCTACAATGCTAAATACAGGGTATATAACTGGGATTAAACAAGTGAGGAATACAGACTATTGTAAGGACCAATAACAGCATATTATGTACATATAGCCATATTATATTCTCATGTCTTCACAGTAATGTGCAAATGTGACAAATATGGCTTTCGGTTTTTTTTTTTTCCCCTAAAGAAAGTAAGATATAATTATACAGAATAATGTTTTAAAACGCTTAGGACAATTTCACCTCTTTGTGAAACCTGTTCAGTCTTCGTTGCATCAAGGTTAAGGAGCCACCCCAGCTCGGGGTGTAGTTCAGGTGTGTTTCCAGGAGGGGGCACAGATTCCTAAGGCACAATATTAATGTTAAACATTTTTAATTTAAAGTCATGCTGTTTTATTTTAGTTTTGTTTTTATTTTTTTTTTTGGTTATATGAAATAATAGGTTGTTACTAGTTATATAATAAGCAGTTGATTGTAAAAAATACAATGTTAAAGGCTACACTACATGCCTACCTGTAGCTCCGGAAGTAATAGCTAATCTGAAAACACACTGTAGAGTGCCGCGTATTAAACCTTGGTGGTATTTTGGTAATATCCTTTTTCATATATGTAGCAGAGAGTTATAAGGCTTCTGCGGAATAATAACATTATAACTGAACAAATATTTTACACTCTTCCTTAATGGTATTTACAGTTACTATAACTCATATTTTGACATTTGGTAAATAACATGTATCATGTATGCATCCTTCTTGCCTATCTAAAGTGCTTGCTTAACTGCATGAGGAAAGAAAATGCATACCTGCTTTAGGTGCAACAAACCCTCAAAACAAGTAGCTGAAATATTTGTTGTGGATTTGAAATGCATTCTCAGAAATTGAAATTATTGCTAAATTCAGTGCCTTTACTAGGCAATCATCTATATTATTTGTCATATATAAATATATGCATATATACTAGTATGTATGTACATGCATACACATTCATCTATCATGTAAAAGATAGATTTCAATTTTTTGTCCATCAACCTTTTTCATTTTGTGCTATTCAACTCACTTGTGCTATGACAGAAGCCAGATTAAAATAAAAATCTTACCATGCTACTACTAACAACCTTATGATTCATTAGCACATAATAAAGACAATACGCAAAAGAAAGCTGAGATGATGACGAATCAGGAGGCTTTTGAAATGCACTAAGAATAAGGCAATAGGCTGTACATTACAGCAGAGGAAAAGCTGAGGAAATTCCGGAATTCATAGGTGTTTCTTATGGGAGTTGGGATTGCTCTCCATACTCTGCTGCAGAGTCCTACTTTTTTTCCAATATCACTTTCCAGAATTCAAGCTATATAGATTCTGCACCTACCAATACTTTTAATGGTAGCGAATTCAAAGCTTATTAAAAATGCCCTGATGCCACAACCTGGTAAAATAAGGCACTTCCAGGGCTGTATTCCAGCACTGCCATGCCAAAAAGATCAGCACTGGGAAGAAGTGCTCAGATTTTGCTGAGTTTCCTAGTTTTGTCCCATGAAATGCGCTATCTTGGAGTGTACTCCCTCTTCTCTCTTTTGAGATGATTTTCTTTAAAAAAAAGCTGCTTCATCAGTTGTAGTTGAGGGGCTACTTCTTTGTAAGCAAGAGGTAAATCTTCAGTTCCTGACATTCAGTAAGGTGGAAGGTCAGAGTGGTACCAGCAATGTCTTCAGTTTATTCGGTATCTCTCTACTCAAGCTGATGTGCCAGCTAAGTCAAAAGTCTGTATTTCAGAGTAGGCCCATATTGAAAGCTATGAATGGACATTGGTACTGGAAAGGTCATTCCTTATAATTTCATTTACTGCAAAGAAAAAAGACAAGAGAAAAGGAATCAATTAACATCCCACTGCTGCAGGCAGGTCTCTTCAGTACACAGTCCCCCCCGAACTCACATTTGTTCCTTGACAGCTTCAGTACAGCTCTGAACAGTAAGTGTAACATCACGAAGTAGCTTGTACAGGCTGATCACAGTGCAAAACCAGCAGGATTAACCAAGGTTATTAACATGCTAATACCATGTAAACCCAGGCATCACAAGAACAGCAGCATCCTGGATCCTTGACTACATCAAGCATACTTAACATTTCAAATCAGTTACAGATAAAACATTTCATTTGCTCTAGAACTGGCTCAGAAATGTAAAGCCAAGAGAACAAAGAAGATCTCAGAATAATATACTCCTTCCAAAAAAAGAGCCATTTGGAAAATATGTTAGCCATGGTAGGTGCCAGTCACTGGACCTGGCTATGTGCAGCTGCAATGCCTAGATAGAATACAACTTCACATGCTGATTTTTTCCACTGTGGGTTGATTTAGGGGAAAAAAAAAAAAAAAAAAAGAGAGGAAACTGCTGCATGCTTTCCCATTCCCTGGAACTGGTAATGTGTTTAAATATACACCCTCTTCTTTCTGTGGTGACCAACACACGTGGACAAGCACGTTTCACTTCTATCCACACAAACAGACGAGAGGGATAAACAAGTTAAAACTCTTGGCAAGAGTCAGAAGAAAGAATAAACAAGGTCTGCTATCTAAGCATCAGCCAATCAGACTGCATCTCCACTGATAAAGTGATGTTTTCCTTATTCATGAGTTCTTCTTTTATTCTTTTTCCCCTCCCCTGAAGATCATCAAGCAATACAGTTTCCCACACTCCAATTATGTCCATGTGATTTTTGGCAGATGGACAGGAAATGACTGAACCTGGCAAAGGTCATCACCAGTGGACTACACAACATCCCTTTTATTTCCACTCCACCTCCCTGCAGCAACTACCACCACCTGATTTGCACAGAGATAGACAAAATGCCATCAGCAGGGCTATCACTGCTTCTGAGTTTCCCTAACATTGCTGGGAGTCGGAAACACATGCCCACGTAATGGAAGCACCACAGAAAAGCTTGCATTTTCCTTTCCTTGTGGGCTGCTGTTCACTGCAATCCAGATAACTTCACCTGTTTACTGGAAAAGACCAAGCCTGTCTAAAACCAGCTTCCTGAAGCAATCAGTTGGGTCTGTATGGTATTGGGTTTTATGACTTGTAGGGGTTTTTTTGTTTGATTGTTTTCTGGAGGTTTTATTTTTTTATTTTTTTTTCCTGCCGACCTATTGCCCACTTAGTAATTGCAGCACGTGAATCAGTCAGTTTGTGTCATAGGTCCTGGCCACCAAACCCAAATCTACCAATGGATACGCATACTATACTTCAGAAAGGAAGTATCAATAGCATCTCTAACTACCTATTTACAGCAGCAAACTAAGAGGTATGGAAATGATCTGTGAAGATAAAGCAGTTCTTTCTCTTGAGAGTGCTGTGGAGTTCATCTTTAATATTACCAAACAGCAAAAACAAATTCAAGCAACAAGCTCTGCACGGTGACAAAGATTGCTCTGCATGCATCCAAATGCAGCAAGAAATGCCACCCCATTTGCATGTGTCCGGACTCTGGACAGCTTTCGGGACTGAGACTCTGCCTTCAATGCAAACAGCACACTTCTGTTGGATGATTTTTCTATGATGCCTTTGTAAAGATAGTTGCTGTGGTAAACTTCTCAAAGCAACACTGGTTATGCAGCAAAATGACACAGCAATATCGTGGTGTTGAATGTGACAATGAAAACAAATCCTCTTATTAGCCAAGCAGTGCCACAATTTTGCTAACTTACCCTCAAAGTTTCTGTTACATCAAATAAAATTAAGACGCTAGTCAAGGCTATTGTTGCTCTTTGTATAGTTAGTGCTTAGAAACATTAAATAATGAACCTTCACAGTGCTTCTGTAAAATGTGAACCTAAATAACACTAATATTTCACAGAAGGGGACAGGGAAGTGGAAATGTGAAGGACCTCCCCATCTCAGTCAGGATCAGTGCTAAGGCATCTCAAATCTCACAGTAATGTTATGGCATGTGCTGAGGTACTCTTGCTTGATTCTTTCAATGAAACTTTCAAAAATGCCCACCCGTGCTTTCCCCTACTGAAGCATTTAGTAAAGATATTTTGGAAGCAACATGGATGACATGAGGATCTAAGAACCAGAAGCCCATCTCCAGAATCATCTTCGAACTCAGACGCTGCCCTTTCCAGTCACAATAGGTACCCTCAGCTGATCCTCTGTCATTCAAGCGCTGGAGGACACATGGCTTATCCTAGATATGACGTAACTTTTCCTTTCAGCTTGGAGCTCACCTGCCTTTGTTGAGGCTATGAGACCGTAACACTCCTTTGGTCACACTCTCTCCATCTCTCAGCACTCAAATCAGTTGTCTCCAGCTGAAATAACTGGTAATTTTGTTATCAACTCATAGCAGTTTATTGCTTGTTTTTATTATACGTTACTTTCTTAACAGAGGTGGACTTTTGCTACCTTGATGAGTAAGTCTGGTGTCCTCATGTAAAAACATTTGACAGCTGTTCAACGACAGTCGCTAGACAATGTCAGCATGGACTTGTGAGACAACTGAACCTCAAACAAGTGCACCCACTGCCACTGGATCTCACAATCAAGCAGAGCCAAAAATACCAAGAGGACATTCAACATCTCTCTTATCCACAATGGTCAATGGACAGCATGGATCAGACACAGGTCTCTTTATTTCACTGTTGCTTGTTCCCCTTTAGCCACCACAATGTCAAAAATGCAAAAATTCCCAATAATGCAGTGGAAAAAACCTGCAGAGAGGGACAAGGGTGTACGCAAAAGGCCCGGGTGGGGCAATACGTGATGTGGCAGTGCAGCTGATCTTGCAGAGAGCACTAAACATGAGAGCTGAAAGGGGAAGTGTGCTGAGAGTGGGCTTTCCCTCACTGCCCAGTGGGGCACCTGAGGCTGGAAGGAAAACCCTCTGGTGGGTGGGAAGGGGGCAAAACCAGGAGGCAAGAGCACATTGAATGTTCTGGGTGAGCTTGCTAGGTTTGGCTAGAAGACGCTCCCTGCCACCTCCATGCCGACTGCATGGTCCAGCACTTCCATGAAGGCTCTCTCACCATTTTTTATTTCTAATTGCTAAAAAATGTGCTTCTTTTAATACTCCAAAACATATTAATGTTGTTGTTGCATGCTAGAAAATGTTTCATTTTTCACCAAATGGAATGTCTTGGAATGTTTTGTTTGATCCCAAACTGATCTTTTTTTTGCTTTTCACAAGAAAACATTAATAGTCTTGTTGTAGGTTGACCCAGGATTGTCTTTCCCAAGAGCAAATCAAACATTCTGTTACTGAAGAATGGTTCTGCTGAAGTGTTCTGTGTGCTCATCCACACCAATGTCACAACTACCACAATGGCCAGTAGTCAGTTGTTTTGGAAAGAGCATAGGAACCAGCACACCTTCAGTGACGCTTTCTCTAGAACACCTTTACTCTGCTGGTGGCCTTTGTGAGCCAGAGGGGGTCTGCATCCTTGTTTCTCGTGAACTTTGATGAATTTCTTTCATGAAGTTTTCTAATAACCTTCTGAACTTGTTTTGGCCTTCAGGATTTCCTATAGCAATGGGTTCCACAGTTTATGGATGAGATGGTGGAAAAAGTACTTTTTGTTTCTGTTTTAAATTTGTTTCTTGTTAATTTCATTTATGTGCCATGTGAATGAGCTGACTGTTCCCTGTTCACTATCTCTTTTGCCATCTGTCCCACTCTTTCCCCTTAGTATTCTCAGGGCTCCACTTGGTCCTGTAGGACCACTGCAGAACTTCCCACAGAAGATATACTGTTTGTGCAGATGAAATAATTGGCATTTTTTCTCTTAGTTCCCACTTTTCTAATAAAATATCTATTATATACTTAAGGAGATTCAGCTGTTTACTGTCTTGATTTCTCAAGTTTTGACTTATAAACCTGTTACTATTACAAGAAGACTGTGTGTGCTCCACAGAACAGTGGTATTCACTACAAGCAGTATTTTGGCCTGGGTTTGAGTTTCATTCCTGAAGCAAATGCTAGTCTTTGATTCTGCTGCTGCTTGGATACACATCCATTCATGTCTGTAGTACCATTCCAGGAGTAGCTGGGTTTTGAATAAGCGCAACATCCTTTGAAGAAAGGTTGCAAAGCCTTTACACTCATTTTTAAAACAACATAACCTGAGTACTCAGAAAGACCCATTTTATAGACAGGACAGATGAGATTCAAATAATTACCTGGCTTCTTGCAGGCCCTTTGCACAGCTTAGCAACAGACCTGGAACAGCATGCAAGATGTTTAATCTTCAATGCCTAGAGTAGCACAACACTTCCCTTAAAGCAACAGGTTGATGCCTATCAGATCAAACAGCTGAGTACTACAATTTACAGTGCCTTTGTCATCAGATTTTTTTTTTCACTGTTTTTCTGCTGGCTTTGGGGTGGGAGGCCACTGTCGCTTTCGTAGCTAACACCTACAGTTCCCCACAATGCCTTCTCTCAACTGGTATTTTCCATTGTCATGTTCAGCTTTTCCACTGACAGAAAGTCAAAAAATAATAATGCTGAGAAATGCAGGTAACACGTGACCCTCTCTACCTGTCAAGGCTTCTGAAAGAGGAACCTTTCCTTTGCTAAACAGCAGATGCCACATAGCAGGATGTGGTGAGCTGTTACACCACATTTTAGTTTAATAAGTACTTTTTTCTTCTTGTATTTAATTTTGCTTTGAAATGCCCTTGCAATGGAAATTTTTGCTTTACTAATTAACAAAATCAGTGTCTTACCGATGCAACAGTTTGGGTTCCTGCACAGAACAGGACAACCAGATATATCTGAACAAATGTGGGTTCCATATATAGATGTGAACTTCATAGGAAATGGAATATTTTTAACATTTGGGGGCTGTACATGGATTCCATCAACTGGCAAAACTTTAAATTTCTGCAAACTTCTGCTTTTCTTGCATCTGACTACTAATATGGATAACAATGTAGCCTTTTGTTTTAATAAAATACCTGTTCTTCTGAGACAAAGTTCTGCCTTTCAGCTCAGAGACTGATCCAGCTCAGATGAAAGAAGTTACAAGGTCAGTGGTGCAGGGAGTAGGGAGAGGCCACATGCATGGGGTTTCCCCAGCTGCAAAGCTTTTTGGGGATACAAATAAGAGAGGCTGGAAGACTTCATACTCCTGAAGATGAATGTTCCCAAGAGTCTGAAAAAACGAAACATGAGCTGAAAGCCATGGTCAAACCTACAGTTATAAAAAGCTGAGTCTACAGTTTTGTGAGGGAATGATATCAGTTTGAAAACATATCCCACCTCTGTTCACTTTGTAAGCAAAAACATTAAATATCCAGTTTCTGGCTGGGTTAGGCCGTTATCTCCTCACACATCACACACCAAAGGCTGTGGAAGTCAAAGACCGTCTTTCCAAAGACTTCAATCCGCTTCAGTAGGGGCCCAGAAAGGCTTGCACAAGGATACTGAGTAGCAGAAGGTTTGTATTTACTGTTGTGCCCCTTTACCACTGCACGCTTCTTTTCTGCAAGCAAGCTTCGTGGTTCTCTCCTCTTTAAGGGGTGTGATAGTGTTGAAGCAAAAGGGCACTGAGACGTTATATGCTGAGCTAACACCTTGTGATTCACATGTCCCTGTTCCCCTGTAAAGAGCGATGGCTCAGTTCCTTCAGGATGGTTTTTGGTTTCCTTATCAACAGGAAGTGCCATGGTATGTCCCAAGACATCTAGCGATTCAGGGTCACAGCAAGTTTCTATCCACAGCTGACTAACCAGCCTTTCCGTTTTACTTCATGTCCACCTGTGTCCGCTGGGGACCATTGCCTCTACCATGGAGCAGAACTGAAGACGGAGATTAAGATGCTGTAATGCTCTCTTGACGAAAATGAACAAAAGCAACCTGCTATGACTGGTTCACGTGGCTTGGAAAATACAAGTTATACCAGCTGCACCTTTCAAGCTACGTGTGTGGAAAGCCTGTGGTAAATTATGCTCAGATTCTGCTGTGTCTGGACAATAACACTTCGTCTTTGAGATGGGTGTAACTGCCCAAGCAGCACAGTGCCATGTTTGGATACCCTGTTTGGACCATATTTGACACAGACTGCACAGCTTCTGTGCCACAACCTCCAGAACATTTGTGGAAAGTTTGAGCAACCTCCAGAAAAGAGTAGCAGTCCTGAAAGCAAAACTGCCTTGGTTTCGTTCATTGCTTTTGTCTTCTGGCAGAATGCACTAGCTCAGGTCAAACCTTGCATGGGTACAACTACAGAGATACCCAGATCAGGGATCTCTCCACGTACCTCACTGCACAGAGTGGATGTACCCACAAGTGCTCTGAATTTCCGCTGTCAGTATTCAGCATATGAACAGCATATGCTGACAGGGACACATAGCTCTAGAATGAGTATATGAGTTTGACGCTGATGTCACACTACCTGTAGTAATGCTTTGTACTACGATGTTCACTTTGCTGACTGTAATTATTGCTTTCTGATTTATTCACCAGCAGCGAAGCCATATCTTGCTCCATCAGGTTCATGTGCTCTCAGATGAAATGCCACATATTAGCCTCACTGAAGAGGAATTCAGAGTTGCAAATGAATGCAGAGGAAGCATAAATACAGGAGGAAAAAATATTTTTCTTATCTCCATGTACAGATTTTATTTTAAGACAAAAAGGGCTAAGTATAAGCACATATAGAGAGAGTAAAGAAATTAGGCTCCTGGTATAAACTCCATCCCATGATTAAAATTCTACAGTTTTATCAGGGTACCTACTTCCTCACTATTAATAAGCATCACTCCTTTCTGACATATGAAACCTTCAACAAACACAGAATTATTACTCAAATCACTGAAAAAAGTAGAGTTGTCTTTTTCAAAACTAGGGATTGTTGTCCTATAAGTAAGATAAATCATCAGAAGACAGTGATAGAAATTCCTGAGGTGTCAGTCTGTAATGCAAAACTATAGATCACATTAAAGCTTACTGAATTAAAAACCAAACAAAAAAAGTCTCGTGAAGCAATGGAAAATATAACTTCACATGTTCCATAAAGAAGTCAGATCATGTATTACCTCAGGTGTCCTGGATGTGTTTAAACCTTAAACTTATTTTTGTCTGTTTAATCATAATAAGCCACCACCACAGGGCATGCTATTTTTGGAGACAGCGAATAGGACAGTGGAGCAAGTGAGTGACAACAAGTAGCAGGTTTTAATAAAACATGACCCTCCCACAAGAACATCAGCTTGGCACAATGGATGGTATTGTTGTGCATGACAGCCATTAACATGGAGTCATTTTCCTACCTGCTCTACCCTCTGCCTTATTTAGCTCAACAACTCCAACTAACCCAAAATCTCCCACAGCAGCTGCGCTGTGGAGGGCTAATGGGAAAGTATCCTTGTAGTGCGATGACAGCACCGTGTGGCAGCAATTTAACTGGGGCTCTTGACTAGGTGCCCAGACTAAATGAGTCCCATCCTATTGCACCAGAACTCTTGGGTTGGGATTTTTTTCATCCCTCCCATATGCAGCCCTGGAAATGCCCTGTCTCTCTTGCTCTGCAAACACTTAGAGATGAATTCCCCAGCTGCTGGAAATTAGTGCAGGAATCAGCAGAGCCTCAGTGATTTCCAACACACCGGGGTCTAAACTTTAGCTTGTTTTTACTCTCAGTCTGAAGGTGGCTGCACTGAACCCGATTTACCCTTTTTACCAAAGAATCAATGAGTCAAAAGGAATTTAAAGTAGCCCTCGCTGAGGCCAACCTTGCCTGGAGTGACAGGGATTTGGGCTGTGCAGAGGCTGCAGGATCTTGCCTGTGCAAGCCACATTTCACACACACACACACACACGCACACACACACACACACGCACACACACACGTGTGAGGATAGGGCTGGGCAATGGACAAATAAACCACATTTTAACCAAAATGATGTGTTTACGTTCCTAAGAGCATCTGTAAGGGAAACAAAACAGACATATTTTACGTTTTACACAAAATTTCCACATGACAGACAAACTACGCAAGTGCTACCTAAGGCAGCCAAAACCTGAGGTTGGCACTGATGGAAGCTTTGTGGGTACCAGTCACGAACGAGTAAGGAAGACCATGCACAACTTTACCAGAGACAACAGACATTTGTCTCTGGTGTAAGCATAAGAGTAATGTAAATTGATCCTGGTGAACAGTTCTACATTTCAGTCTAATGCCCAACAGTGAAGAAGCAGTCAGAACTTATAAATGATCCCCTGACATATGATGAGACTGGATTAAAAATTGAAATAAATTTAAAGCAATTCTGCATTTGCCTTTTTGCCTCCAGACATCTCTGACAGTGTTTATTAAACACTGAATGTAACTGAAATGAAACCTGTTTTCTTCTTTACTCTCAGATTCCTGACCCCATCCCTCAAGGTTTACTGTACCTCACAACCAGCAGTCAACTACAGCATGGACAACACTTGAGACACGAGGCTCTCAAAGCATCCCATGGTTAGAAGAGCAAGGCTAAAGCCCACTTGATGACCCCAAGGGCTGGCAGGTTCCAATGTTTACAGGGAGTGAATGGGAAACGAAGAGTGAATCTGGACCATGTTGCAAAGCTCTGAGCCTGTCACTGAAGGCTGCCACTTGGGGACTTCATGCCCTGCCAAAGGAAAATCCCATGTGCACACATACAGCCAAGCACTGGTGATTTTGGTGACATCAGCCTTTAGGACCTCACACAGCTATCTGTATCAGACCAGGCCTTTCCATATAACACAAGAAGGGCTTTCTCCCCATGATGGAAAAGTGACAGATTAGCTTCAGGAAAAAAGGCAATTCTAGGGGTATAGGAGGGTACAAAACAGAGCAAGGGAGGGTCCATAATCTCTAAAGCATACTGATTTCAGAGTTTAAAAAAGCGCCAAGTAAGACTGAATTTCTTTATCGATTATACAATTATTAATCTTTTTAGAAGCTTTTCCAACATTGCACATAATGAGCAATTCATCAAAGTATATTAGGTGCCACAGAAGTTGCATTCAATATAAAGGGGTCATTAAGTTTCTTGTAATTGCACATTACTGAACCTTTTGTTAGTTCTAAATCAAATCAATGGGATGTGCACGTATGCTCTTTAATTGACTTTATGTAATAATAGTGTGGCCCCTAGTGATCATCTGGAATCCTCTAAAATGAACCACCTTGCACTGCTGTTCATAAAAAAACCAGCTTGTGTGCAGCTGGGCATATCAAATAAAGCAAAAGAATAATCAATGGAGCAAAGGAAAATGCACCTTGGGTCACACAGCAGTATTTTCTGATTGCCCCTTTCCTTCCGTGACAGAGAATGGCCAAGTGACTTGATTCTTCTTCCACTCAACCAGTCTCAAAGTCTCATGGCCTTGAGTAGGACTAATATGGCCTCAACACTGGAAATGTCTTGGAGATGGATTAAAACTGGTTCTATCCAATCTTTTTCTGAGCGAGAAAGGTTTGGTTTTGGGTTTTTTTGGTTTTGTTTTGTTTTGTTTTTTTGTTAAATAGATCCTACTTGTCCTATTATCATCACCATCATCAACACCTCTTTCCTTTATGAGCCCTTTCATCAGTAAAGTGTGTGCTAAACAGAAAAAATCAGTGCTATTATTCACATCACCTAGCAAACTGGGCACTGAAGCAGGGACAACACTAGGATGCTGCTGCCTGTACCATACAGGATGTGCCTATGTGCTGCTTCAGGGAGTGACCACTGTTGGGCGACAACCGCACCTAGGCTGTGGTGAAGGCTGAGTCTTGGTTGATAACCTCTAATTTACAGGGGTTTTGCTCAGGCAGATAAAATGATGGCCATGAGATGACTCAGTAAGTGGCCACATGCTGCTGGATGGAAGAGAAAGGTTGGGTGGGGCTAATAAAATTTTTATGTGTTTGATAAGGGAAGAGAAATCCACCTATGAGCCTGCTGGGACTAGGCTGGGAAAGGTCACGCTAGCTGGGGGAAATCCTTAGGTGATCAAACACAGCTGCTAATCTTCAGCAGTGGGCATAGATGAAGTAGTGGCTCTGGGAATCTGAACTGGTGGCTGCAAGCAGCCTGGAAAAAAAACAGATGCAAGTAAAAAACGTCATGCAATAAATTTGCTTGTGGCATGATGACCTGGTCACCGCCATAATGTGAGCTGTACATAATGCCACAGCAGCTCATTTTAACCACAGCAGCATCTGTTGCTGAGAACACTGCAGTTCAAAGAGGAACACATGTCCTTTCTGCCATGGCTTCTTGGACAAGAGCACTGGGAGTCATTAATGACACTGTTACATTGGTTTTGCAGCACGTCAACTAGGTAAAGACCTTTTCATAACACAACTCCCATTCAATTTGTCTGGGAAGGTTTGATTCAAAGGCTGATTTAGTGGACCCACACTGAAGACATACCAATGCACCTCGGGCCATGGTGCAGAAACAACCAGCTAGGTGTTAGTAGGTGCTGTCACCAGTGCAGAGATACGGATGTGAAAGCCACCACATCCAGACAGTTGCTGGACTCCAGTACTCCTTGGATGCTAAAACTGCCTATAGCAAGCATCTCAAATTATATTAGCTGGAAGAATACTCTTATGTGTACATGGTCCCAGTGCAACAGAGCTGCAAACATGGCAAAATGTCTCTTCCTCTTTTTCACTCTCCCACATGCTGGGTTTAGCTGCAGAATGGCTCAAGCCTAGGCTGTATTAACAGAGCAGTATCACCAGTAAAAACACCAGATACAGTTGCAAGAATTCAGAACGAATCACATCCAGTCTCTCAGGGAAGACAAAACCTTCCTCCTTGCAGCTCAATGCTTGACACAGGAACCCTGTTGAAGCTCAGCACTCTCGACTAGAAAGAAAATTTATTCTGCTCCAAGAAAGAAGCCTGTAAACCTGCTGCCAGCACTAGAGAACTAGGAAGAAGGCACTTGAGAGCAGGCATATAACACTCATCTCTCAAACACACTTTAGGACCTGAAATTTTATTCAAAATGTTTGCA
Source organism: Margarornis squamiger (assembly GCA_035222235.1). NCBI lineage: Eukaryota > Metazoa > Chordata > Aves > Passeriformes > Furnariidae > Margarornis > Margarornis squamiger. The sequence goes on from JAWWTY010000077.1 coordinate 56,820,082, forward strand.
TTACACTTCCCAAACAACCACTTGCAATATGCAACAGGCTTCTTTTCTGCCTCTTTTTGAATACCTGGACTTCAAAACCCTTGCTTCTCAATAGCTGAGAAAAGACAGGGTGCTTCCACAGCCCAGACTGCGATCTCACAGCACATTCAAATTCTAGTTGAAATTGGCCTGGATTTTTGAGAGGTGCTCCAGGCAACAAAATGAGTGGAAGAACTTTAACAGTAATTCAAGAGGAGCTTTAAAAAATTTATTAATGCTGCAAAGAAGAAAACTGGCTGCTTACATGAGATTCAGTCAGGACAAGTCAGCCAATTCAGACTAGGAGGTGAACACATGGAACCTAACACAGGAGCTTTGGAAAATCCACACAACTACACGTTGCTTGAAGGCCCAGGCAGCTCCCTGCTCCTTGGGGAGTTCAGCCGGAACACGCAGAACCCAGGACCCAGCTGTGGGCATGCAGATGTGCAACATCCTGCTCTATCTTCAGAAGCATCCTTGTGACAGGAGCAACCCAGCAAAGAGTCAGATCTTGCTGAACATCCTGTGAACCTAACACTTTTCAGGCTGGGGCCCTAGGGACATCAAGGACATTCCAATGATGAGATAAAAGAAAAAATCCATAATTTTTGATGAAAAACTGTACAAGTTGATTGTTGTTTGCTCCATGCAACAGCCATTTTTGTGCACCACACCTTTTGTAAAACACAGTTCCGTGAAAAAAATCTCCTGTAGCTTCTGTCTACACACATTTCTGAAATACTTTCACTCCAAACTGTTTTGAGAGGAAACATTAAAAAGAATGGAAACCTGGCAATTAATCAGATAGAAACCTTTGTTTCCACTTTATAGAACAGGAAAAAAAGAAGAGAGAATTATAAAAAGAATACCCAACATTAACTGCTAAGTAGGGCAATGAAAGATATGAAGAAGCCAGGGACTGGGAGCACTGGTGTGTTGCATGCATTTACCGGCATTTAGACATGCTTCTAAAGGGTGGATCAGATATGTGTTTGTTGTTCTTGTTTGAAGCCACGTAAACACCTAGCTAGGAACTGGGGTCTTGACACATGAAAATGCTATTTTCTTAAAAACTCACAAAATGAAAACCTTGAAAATTTTTTTCATAGTGTGGATGAAAGTCTCTCCTGGTCAAGACACAGAGCAAATATTTACAGGTGCTGGGGAGACACCATTTCCTCCCTTTAGGCTTCAACCCAGTGTCTGCCACATAATTTTATCCATTGAATGGTTGTTTTTTTTTTCCAGACATCTGCCAAGAGGAAATAACTTTGCTGTATTGGGAGTCTGGGAATCCTAGAAAACAATCTTAAATCCATAAAATAATTGAAGTGCAGTTTTACTGAGCTGTTCAGTTCGATTATGATTTTTACTACAATGTCAACAAGAGTTTAATTTGTTTTAAAGTTTAGGTTCTTAAATCTGAGTGATATACGGTAGTTTACAGCTTGCTGGCAACAGCTACTGTGGAAAAAAAAAAAGGAAAGTGCATATAAAGGCAGTTCTAAGTTTGACATTGTGAAAGCAGGGAGCAGTGCCAAGAGCAGCAAACAGCATGGCTTTCCCAATCCTGGCTGGCTTTAGGGACTGCTTGCTATTGACATCAGTCGCTATGGGATACATTTCCCTGCTCTAACAAATCTCATCTGGAGTCTGTAATTAAAAAAGAAATGTCTCAAAGTGTAATTTCTTTCCCTAAAACATTTACAGATGTTAACTAGATGGTTAATAGTGTGAGATATTTCTGGGTGGACATCTTCCTCCTTATCTGCTGTGTCAAAGAGGATTTCTTTATTAAAACCGGTTCTAAAGGTACTATAGTTTCTGTGGACATCATTGTGTATGGCAATGGTGGTGTCTGTTTGTCTAAACTGCTTGCTGAACTGAAAGGTTTGGAGGTGTTTTTCTTTATCATTCCTTCTTTTTTTCTTTTCTTTCAGAAGTCACCTCCAGAGTCATTCTGATTTAAAAGGTACTCAAAGCAACTAAAAATGTCTTTACTGAGCAGATTAAGAAGTATCCCATCTGAACTGTAAAATTATAATAAAAATAATAGTGAGAGCAAAAATAATAATAATAGTAGTAGTGATGTAAGTTTCCTGCTTTGGTGACTTTCCACCGGTGTCTTTGGCTGGCACCCTTTGCTAAGGACTGCTAAAAGCATTTACAGGAGCTGCTGGACAAGCAGGGAAGCTGATCTGCTTTGGGCGTACGTGGGACATGAGAAGGGAGAATGTGAGAAAGGGGTGGAATTTTAGAAATGAATGTCCCTGGGGAGGCAAAAAGGGGTTTTCTTGACTATTGAGGGAAGGTGCAAGGCCCAGCTGTGCCATGCCAGCAGCGTGGAATGCCTCTCCAGCCAAGCACTCCCCACCCACACGGCCCTGTGGAGCATCTCCCCGGTACCCTGCAGGAGGTGATGGCTGAAACTCTCCTTCCTGACACACACAGCCAAGCATAGTCTGCTTGGGCCTTTCCCCCCACCAACACCCCCTCTTCTCCCTTTTCATTTTCTTTTTTCAACCAGCTTTGATTGGAGCCAGAGACTGGGGTGAATAAGAGGAATTTCTAGATTTTTCTGAGTGCTGTGAGCTCTTGCTGTTTTCCGGTACCTACTTCCTGCCATATCTAAAATAACAGCAGCTGCAGGGGCCTGATAGAGAAGAGCTCCAGGGGAGAAATTCGCACAAATGGGGTGGGGGGAAAAAAAAAAAGTGGAAAAAAAGGACAGTTATTAGGGATGATAACACACAGAGCCAGCATCAGATTCATTGTTGGAGCTGATAGCACCACAGGCTGTGGATGTTGTTGTCAGAAGAAAACAAATCCTGTAAAATGGCCATGAGAATGATAATTCTCCATGTTTGCTGGGATAACAGAGGTAGCTTTACAGCACTTGTCCTATTGTATGGAGTATCGTGCCTCGATTAGCTAATGTCTCGGAGGGACAGATAAGCAAGGATGAATGCTCTGCCCTAGAAGCTTTCATGCTTTCTCTTTGTTATGGCTATCTGCAGAGAGCTGCAACAGAAATCTTTGCACACATAAAAGGCCCCCACTTCTGAGAAAAACATCACAGAATGTGAAAAACTGTTGAATTTACTCTGTTTTCCATGGTGCATTGTTTTCATTGTCTTATTATAGATCACACGAGTACAACTCAAGAGGCTTCAAAATGGACATGGTACTCACAAAATAAAGTTATGTACCATTCGATGTGCAAGAACACAGTGAGATCTCCTTGAGATTCCTTGCAACCAACACAAACAATTGCTTGAAATATCAGCACTCTCCAACAATCAAAGTGAGGGTCCTTAAAATGCCACCAGTCAGTCACAGTACATGTACAATACAGGCAGCATTTCAGATTATGGTATGTGCCATTAACCTTAACATAGTAATGTAATAGAATCTTCTACAGTTACTTTGGGAACTGTAACTTGTGTCTGCATCAACTTTTGGGCCCTGAAATTTTAGAGATATTCATGAAATATTAGAGATTTTCCTTTGTTTTTTCTTTTCAACATACGACTTTTTTAAGAGCAGTAAGTGATTGTGAGGTGGAGTCTGACCCAAATTGCACAGAAGACAATAGAAGAATTCGTTCTGGCTTCAATGGGCTTTGCATCAAGTTCTTATTAAACACAGACAGATATGTAAAGGTGGTCTTACACATGCACAGTATACTGGTCTGTGGCTTGACAGAAAAAAAATCAATCACTGTATTGTGAAAACCCCATTTTGCTTATTATTCCCAAAAGATTGGTTCAAATGTTTTAATGTTAATATGCAAAAAAGGCTATTCTCTTCTTTTGCCTGAATTTTGAAGCATGCAAGACTTCTCTGATGTCAGCAGACTTCTTATTTTGACCACTCAAAGAGGAGAAGCACGTTTCTGTGTTTACTTTGGTGTGTTGGTTTTAGTGCATGTGGGTAGAGCTTGATCCTAGATCCCTATCCACTTTCTGCGGAATGGTGGAAAGCCACACACAGGGTTTTTTCTTTTCTAGGTTTTAAACCATTTCTTTAGGCATAAAAACGCTTGAGCACACAGCTCAGGTGCCAATTTTTAATTGTTAACAAGATCATGTTGAGCTACTTGATTCTTAACAGCTCCAAAAGAGGCTCCTTAAAACATGAACCATTTTTGGTTCATGTTCAGCTAATTACACAAACCAGCCAAGTTCAGATAGACTAGACAATAGTCTAGCCTAAGCTCATAAAGCCAAAACTAGTTAAAACAATTTATTTTTTTTTACAAGAAAATCACCCTTCACAATACAAAGAGAGTGAATTTGTATTGCTGCAAAAGCAGAAGTAGTTAGAAAACATGAGGTATTGTCTAATCCCGTTTCAAGCACTGTTATGTCTGTGCTGACATATGCTTATGGGGTAGTACATTAATGGTAAACTTGTTAAGGAATTTGGGAGTAGGATTAATGAACTTTCCTTTCACACTAGACTAGATCAGATCTCAGAACGAGATCAATCTGCCACAACCTCCCAACTTTTGTTCAAGAAAGGCGAGCACAGTGAAGGTCAGAGACAGACTAAAGAGCAGCATGGCAATTATTTGCTGACATGAGACTGGAAAGAATATCACATGGAGCACAACTTGGACTTTAGACACATAGGAAAGAATGGTTCATTTTATGCCACTAATCATAGCCAAGGATTAAGATATTTTGGAAAATCCCTATTATTTCTCATTCTGCAAACCAGGATTTCATTACTGGTAAATCAGGAAATTTATGAAGTCCATTCATACAAATTAATTTCCTTTCCTGATTTCCACTGGCATGTGAGACACAGATACATAATAGAAATAAAAGTCTGTAAAGGAAAAGATACACAGAAATATCTGTTAGTACTTAAAAGCGGGGTAATCTCAATAAAGTATGTAGCTAGAAGAATCATCTCTGCAGCTAGTACAGTCATTCTTAAATAAATTGGTTTTGGGTCTGAACAGGTAGAAATCAGTGGAGTTGCACTACATCTAGATGCATCTATATTGACTTACTCTAGTTGTATCTATCACTCTAAGATTTTCATTTTTCAGAAGCAATGTAAAATCTAGAGGTCTTTTCCACATTATGAGAAATATCCCCACCTAAACAACTTAACAAAGAATTCTGACAATCATTTTAGTGTCACAAGGTGTGGGGGTTTCCCCCTTCTGTGGTGCTTCCCCTCGATGAAAGTTTTTGATATGAAATGCAAATCTGTCTTCAGACAACTTTCTGAACACTGACATTTTTCCAAAAATAGGCACAGGGAGGTGGTGGCTGCATCCCTCAGGGGACCATGCACGACAGAAAGCATGATACAGCCTCATCTGCCGTCATAAACATCTGCCAGCTCCTCCCTGAAACTGTCTTAACTGACAGTAAAGAAATTGCGTTGGTCATTGCAGAAATCTAGATTTCATCATCGGAGAAACCATAAACACAGACCTGAAACATTAGGTACATGTCTGGCTGATCTCTGGCTGGCTGAACAAACAATCTTAGGGTCACAACTCCCACCATGAGACATAGAAAGTCCTGCATCTTGCCACCTTCCTCACTAAAACACAGACAGTAAGTTTGCTTCAAATTTCAAAACCAGATCATTTTTTCTGAATATTCACCTAACAACCAAAGAAATGGTACACCCATTTGTAGATTGCTTGGCAGGAAATCTGGCATCTCTACCAAAGTCTGCTCACTTTTCATACTCTCCTCTGTGCTGAGTGCTTGAATCCAAAATATTCCTTACAATAATAAAGTCTACCCTACTGTTAGCTAATGGTACTGTTATGTGAGGGCAGGCCTTGGTTCTGGCAAACTGGTTCACGGGAGCAGAAGGTGCACTAGCTTAAGATGGTGATATTCCCTGAAAAAAAATTCAGTGGCAGGGAAGGGATTGGAGAGGAGTTTTTTCTTTCACTTTAGAAGATGATTTTTTTAAAAAAAAGTGATTTTGGGTCTGGAAACACTTAGAATTTTTGATGAGACACCATTCAGTCCAGGTGCTTTTCCTAAGATAATATTAAATATAGCTTTGGAAACTTCAGCAGATGTTCCAATTTTCCAAGTTCAAATTTTTTTTTTCTACTACTCTGCCTTTATGTAAATAGCTGACTCTAATTGATTCTCTAATACAGTGATTCATAATCTGTTGTGAATCTTCTGTTAATTTACTTGTGAGTCTGTTAATATTTCCCCTGATTTAACACATCCCGTTTTAGAAAATCCATCGAAATTGATGGAAAAAATTTTCAGGGCATTTGGATTATATCCTAAATGTAACTTGAATGCCATCTTTAGAGTGTTGCAAAGTGAAGGGATTTCCTGTTTTATTCTTCAATTATATAATCTTGAAAGCGAGCTTTTACAAATCCTCCTCTGCCTTGTCAAGGTCTGATCCCTTCTTCTAGCACTACTTTTTCTGGGTAGTTTCCAACTGGGGGAAAGTCAATGGATAATATATTCTTATTTTTATAATTTTTACTGAATGCCCTGTTACACTGTAAGTCTTAAAACTGATATGAAAATTTGTGACAAGTTCAGGTGATGGGACTGTATTTACTCAAAGAGCACTTCCCACTCCCTTTATTTCCACCATATTTCTGAGGGCTTTTAGGCTCCCTGTGGGAGCTTTCTCCACCCAGTGGTATCACTGAAGCCCTTTCCTTGCTCCTTAGAGAACTTGTCAACAGAACATGGAAATAAGTCACAGGGTTATTTGAGGGTCTGGCCACAGTGGAGCTGGGCCACCAAAACCTCCCACCTGCAGGCAATGCAGCCATCTCACTGCAGATCAATACAGACACATGGGATGCTCTACACTCTCTCCTTGGATGTGTGTAAGGTTAATGAACACATTGCTCATTTCATCATGTCCTCTAATTTTTCTCTATACTTAAATTATTTTGGGGCAAAGTGAGGTATTCTTTAGACACCCTTTTCCATGGCAGTCAAGTCCTGGGCTATTACTACTCATTTGTACCATTTCACTTTTAGACAAACTCCTCTCTCTCACACCCACACTCATCCTTTCCCCTCTTCTTCCAGAATTAATCTTTGCTCATCTTTTTTTTTTTTATTTTTTTTAATGGGGATGCTATATTTAACCTTTCTCTCATTTCTCTTTTTCTCAAGGCTTTTCTCACTCTAATTACACCATCAAGTAGTTTCACAGACATACTCGAAGTCTGAAACTTTAAAATGCTTGCTAACCAGCTTCATGAGAAAGCTTTTTTTTTTTTTTAAACTGAATTTCCCAAATAGAATAAATGTATATACACACATGCATTTGCTTGTACTTGTCACAAAGGGCCCCAACCCCCCAAATGTTCTGAACCCTCTACAGGGAGCAGCCCCACACAGAGCCCCCACTTTGACTGGGGGTCCTAAAGTCCTGCAACACAGATCTGCCTCTGCCAACAAGCATCCACCAACTCAGCTGAGGGCTGCAGCTATCTCTGGACTTGTAAATTAGCTACTAAAATAGTGCAAGAAGATGCTTTTGCATTTGCATGTCGGTCTGGGAAACCTTTCCTTGATTTCAGCACTGCTGGTTCCTCTTTAAGGCTTTAGTTTGCCATTGAAATAGTGTGAAATATTTGGGATATCAAAAACATAAGTCTAAACCCTCTAAACCCGAAGGTGATGGTCACCTTTATCTCTACAATTCTGTGTGCCAAATAGGGCAGAAACCAGCAGTTTGTCTGGTAACAACAGAGGTTTGCAGGTTCTTACCAAGTCATGATCTTACACAGCTCATCCACTTGTGAGTCTGAGGTTCAAATAGATTGTAGTGTGCTTGCCTGGACTGTAAAGGTCCAGCATGTGCTTCCAGAAACAGTAAGAGAATTCTTGGAAAGACCTCTGAAGCAGCCATTGCCACCATGTTTCTCTCTCTGTGGTAGATGGTACTTCTGCCCTAGAATCAGTTTTGCTTCTTTTTCTTTTGTAATGAGTTCTTTCCTCATCCTAACATACTCTTTGTGGAAATAAAAAACAAGAAAAAATCCCTGAGAACTCTTTCAAAGTAGGAGCTCAGGGTCTGGAGTAGAGCAGCCATCTCCATTTCTGGTGTCCCTTCCAGAGAGATCTTGTGCAGTGCCTGGCTGAGGTACAATGCGCCAGAACTCGGACCCATCATAACTCTGTAGAAAACCAGAATTTGTGTTGCGTCAGTTCTAGCAATTTCAGGAACTCTAGCCTTTGACATCTGTTGCCCACTGGACACCTCTCTACCATGTTTTGCTATGGTTAACAGTTAACAGTTAACAAGTCAGGGAAATTTCTCAGAAGAAAGAAAACAAAGAGTGTGCAATTGAAAAAAATCAAGACCAGTTTTTCTGCTAACCTCTTCTAATATGACTATTTCACACATAGTCATTTTAGATTGAGAAGAACATTTCAATCTCCCAGTACTACTGACCCAGAGAAGCTGTTAACGCCTTATGCAGATGCTCTGAGGTGAAAGCCCTCAAGTAAATAGCTGAGTAAAAGTGCAGCCTGGAGCTTGGTGGAACACACAGTCATCACAGTGGAAAAAAATAAGCCAACTAATAGCGAAGAGATTATGTTTACCATTTGCTTCAGTCTTCCAAAAGAATAACTGGATAGCAAAAGCTCAGATGCCAGCATCAATGACAACGACAGGTCAGAGGTATGCAACAGCATAGAGTCAATTTTCAGAGCTGCAATAGGCATTTCAGTTCAGAAACTAAATGTGCACAACAGAATGTCCACAGGATGGGATTCTCCACCTGACCTCATGTGTATAAGAGGTTTTACTCAGCAGGCACTTGAAAGATTTTCAGAAAAGTTAGTCATGAGTAGAAGAGACTTAGATCACTCTCACCCACCACAACTATAAAGATGCAAAAGAATTAGAATACTAAGTCTTATAGCTCATTTCATACACACTGTATGTGTGTATGGATTTGAATATACAGGATAGAAATAAAGGTTAAAGTAAATATTCTTCAGGTTTTTATTTTTGGAGGCTTCTCTTGTGACCCAAAATAGCATTTTTTCTACTTCTTATTTGCAGAAGATTTTGCTCATGAGGTGGCATTGAAACACATATTTTCCCTAAAGCACCAGAAAAAGAACTGATTGCTGCTCTAAGGGCATCAAAATGGATTCATAATATCTATAGCAACACCTACTCTTCAACCTCAGAGATATCACAAGAGCTATGAAATGGAACAGATTCTCAGCCCTAGCTCCCACATAAATCTAACATCAAGTCCAATCTGGACATCACAGACATGAAGCATCAAATTTTGTCTTTTGCACTTTCATATGGCTGCAGAAGGGTCAAAATTAAGTAAAGAAACCATGTTTTAGTTGTGCAAAGGAAAGGCAAGTGAGGAATGTTCTTGTGCACACACAATGCTTGGATAACATGAGCTGTAACTACATAAGGATCAGAAAGTTTAATCCACTAATTATGGATTTTGATAGCCTGTTGCATTGCTTTTTCAAGACTGTTCAAGCGCTCATACTGCAATTTATGTGTTCGGGAACAATACAGTTTGGAAGTTTTGACACGCAGCACCATCTCACTTGGCTTTCTGCTATGTGTCTTGCAGTAGGCTCCACAGCATGCTATAGAAGACCTACTGACAAAGTGAGGCCAGTAAAGTAGGTAGAGGACTGGTCCAGCTCCCTGGTTTGCTGACAAACCCAGTCGGGCCAGCCAATGAAGAACAGGACCATAGTTTTCCTCCTGTATTTCTTACTCACAGATTGTTCCCAGGCATTTTCAATGCTCAGACTTTGCAGACTTCCTCAGTGACAGAGGAGGGGAACATTTTGAAGGTCTGCTTTTTTTCATAAGCTTCCTCCCAGCCCGGAGATAAGCTTGTTGTGGAAAGCCTGTGCCCCCTTTGGTTGCAATCAGTACTAGCTCCTCAGAGAGGAGGAAAGACCCAGAGCCAGGTTATCAAGCAGTCTGCTCTCAGCAGCAATGGTCAAGACACTATCAGGCCCCTGACCAAGTCCCCAGCTGTCCAGCAGACACAAATGAAACAATCAGTGGTGCCATGCAGAAATCTGCTAGGAAAAACTCCCTCTCTGCCTGTCTATCAGGGACCAGATTTCCATGAATGCAGCTATTATGTGCACTTTAACTACCAGCCGTGCACTTGGTCCCGTTCCCAATGAACCCAAAGGGAACGGAGTTATTGACTTAAGTGGGAGCAGAAGCAGGCCCTCCACAGCTTGGGGATCCAGCAGCTTGCTAGTGCCTCACCAAGAACTCTTGTGCATGAAGTCAGGGAGTCTGCTCAACAGAGTGCTTCCCCAGCATGAGTTTGCTGGGCCGAGCTGGCAGCTTGCTCCAGCCCAGCTCTGCCGAGGTGCAGTGGGGGTCTGTGTGATATTCTACTCCCTTGAGAAGAGAGGCCTGCTACCACAACTTCCCCAGAAGTGTTCTGCCAGAATGGGTTCAGGACACGGGAGCGTGGAGGCCATACAGGAGGCATGAGACCACACCTGACCAGCTAACATTGCTCAGCTCAGCAGGAACGATTCAAACAAACAACATAGTCCTAAAATAATTTGCATCGGAACAAAGCTTTCTCACGAAGCTTCTACAAGCCATGTATTTTCCTTGGCACTGCTCCAGGCCTAAAAGAAGATGTAAATGTTACTAAGACTCAGATACAACAACTCCTTCTATCCCAGTCTCACCAGGGAAAATGTACAGAAAATAACCAACAAAACCTTTACCATTTGAAACAGCAACACCAACAGCCATTAATATGAAAATAGAGGAAGGAATTGGGCATGGGAGTGAGAAAAGAATTCTTCCCCAGTGAACTGCACAGCCACCATCAGGCTGCTGTGACAAGCAGCTCTTGGCTGGAAAGAGGGGGAGCAACACAGCTTCAGCCGAACACTAATGACTCCAAATGTTAACATGAAGGTGCACATCAAGCCAAGCTGGTTTTAAAACAGTAAAAATATTGCTTTCTGCAGCCTTCCTGTCACTTGGCCAGTCTCCTGCTCCCTCCACCAGTGTCTGCCATCACTGAATGGGACTGGAGCCACTAAGGACTTCTTCAAAGGGACCGGACACTTCCTTGAAAGCTCGAGACTCAAGGACCTCCCTGGAAATCTGAGTACTGATGTTGAAAGAAAGCAAATTTCCCTACTATTTCACAGCATACTGCAGCTAAGAGTTAGGCAGATCTGCTCTGCGGGCAACCTGAGGCTGGAGAAAACCAGGAGGGATACCTACTCTAGTCATCTGCACTTCTGGGGGCTTTCTTCTGGTGGGCCTCCTGGGAAACCCAATTCATCAAACTCGCTAGAAATAGCAAAACACAGTCCTGTGGGTGTGTGGTTTAGTGTAACAGCATACCCCTCCAACCCAGACATGCAAGTCCACTGAAGATCTGACTTGAATGCATTACTTCAGCCCTCCCCTACTCATCGCCTACAACCCAAGCCCCAAATGTTAACGACTCAGTATGTTTTATCACAGTAGCATGTACACTTTCAATCACTAGGGACGAGGAGGGTCTAGGCTCAGGCACCATGCCAGATTAAGTAAAACTTTCCATGAGGAAAGCTATTTGTTTTCTCCCAGAGCTACAAGGCTTGGCCAAGAGGGAGGGAGGGAGAGAAAAGCTTGCCCAAGTCAGACCTAAGTGTAGACAGTGTTACTGGGCTTTGCAGACTACCTGCGTGTTGTTCTAATGACATTTGGGCTACTGGAAATCACTGAGTGAACTCAAGAGTTTTCAAAGGCATAATTGTGGCAGAAGCAGACTAAACTTAATGCCTCAAGAGCCAATCACTTTAATCATGAAGCTGAGTTGTATGAAAAAGGATACATTTCAGCAAAAGAATAATTCTGTCTGCTATGGTTCCTGTTCAAATAAACTATATCACCAAACCACGTGCATTTCCAGAACATAGAGGAGTAAAAAAAGAACATATGGTTTAGAAGCAAAAAACTTTCATATATACTGTACAGTAGATATATGGACTTGTCAGACATCTAACGGTTCAACACTGTAAGCAATTCATGGGAATGACATTAGCAATAGCTCATATTACATCCAGGAGTTACAGCTTTTACTGCAAAAGTTATTTTTAAAAGAACCAAGTTTAAAATGAAATGGCTGGCTGGGCTGCAGCTTTCAGTAACACTTTACCTGTGGTTTTGCCACTTTGACATACTTATTGGGGGCTTAGTGCTCCCAATTTACCTTTTCAGAGTAAAATAAAAGTCGCAATGAGTACATTCATTGGCATGGTGCTATAAAACTCACAGCTGTGCAAAGACAATCACAAGAACAAAAGCCTCCTTGTTTTAAAAAAGATGATTATGTGGTTCTGATGCTTTCTGTTAGCCACGTATCCAAACATCAGATACCTTTGTTTATGGCCTGTGTATTTTCATCTTACTGCACAAAGATTTATAGATCTGATCAAGTCATGATCAGGATAGAGACCTTTATGAAAGCAGTCATGTGGAGAGGAGGAGGTTGAATTAATATACAAAACTTCAGACAGGAGATATGTCTTTCAGATATTGTTATTTCAGTTCTGGCTCCTACGTAGGACTTGGAGCATTCTGGAAAACACTTTTTTCAACAGCATGTGGAACCCTGGCCCCATGGCCCGCAATGGGAGCGTGCTGCTAATTTTGACAAGGTTGGGACTGCATCTTGAAAGTTGAGATTAGAATCCAAGCAAAGGTTGAAGAAGCTGAGATTTTCAGCTTCAGTACTCAAGCATACCACCTTGATTAAAGAATGCTCCAGGATGCTGCTTTGCTTTCAATTAAAAACTGCTTTTGTAAAGTTTTTTGCATTAATATAATAAATGGGATTACAGCATATACAATACACCTTGAAATCTGCTGATAACATAAGGCATACATTTTTTCCTGTTGGTACCAATGTGTTTCCCCCTTGCTTTTTCAAAGTAGCGTAATTTTCATCTGCAATAAAAACTACATTCTTTGATGTGTCTAACAGCAGGAAGTAATTTCACAACTGAGTGTCATTCAGCTGCAGGTAAAATATCTAATAACTTGTGGGAGTGCCAGTTAAAACCTGAAAAATGTTTCTTGGCATTAGCATGCTTAATTGAACTCTCTCCATCCTGATGAAATGAAGGATTTGGAGATCAGCTCTCTGTTCCACTCAGGCTACACTAGGTCCAGGAAAAGGAAATGATTATAAGGAGGGTGATTCCAAGTCACCTTCAGTATATCCTGTTGTGAGTCTGTCCAGTTCCCAGATGCCTGAACATCCAGAAAGCTGTGTGTCTTTCCACTCTACTGCCTCTGGCTTGGGGTTTCTTCTATCACTAGGAAAAGCAGCTGCATTTTTGAAAATTTATCTGAGCTGCCCTAGTCAACAGAAAAAAAGGAGGCTTAGTTCAAGAGCAAGCTAACACAGTTTTTGGCCCAAGTACTAGGTAGATGACCAAGAGAAGAACACATTCAAAAGTGATATATAAATTAGGTAAATTTTCACATGTTTCAAGGAACCAGGAAGAATTCTCATCAGCTTGTAGCTTCCCCAAACTAGCCATCTCTTTGGGCAACGCTAATTCCACTTCATGTCTCAAAGGGCTGTACAGCACAGCAGATACATCAATACCCAAATAAAACATTATCTCTTAAAAGCAATTACAGCATGGGCTTGTACTCAAGAGGTCCCTCAAGCCTGCCTGCCTGCCTAATGATTTCCCAGGAGTTCCACTGCTCTAGCACCCCACACTACTCCCAGATTAGCTCTGAAATGGAAATGTCACTTAATCTTCACTGTCTAGCATAGGGGGGGCATATGCACACAGGGACATCATTAGCCCCAGCACTGTCTACCAGGGTGCCTCAGTGTTCCGCAGGTTACTGCAAGAGCTCCTGGAACAGAGGACAGGAGGTACACCCTCCCCTGCTGCAAAGGGCCATGGGCTCTTGCAGAGGACCAAAACCAGGCAGAAATGTCACAATTTCAACCACTTTTAATCAAATTCTCCTGTGAAAGTATCAAAGGCAGTCAGCCACAATCTTTGCTAGGAGGTTGAATGCAAAATCATTTGATTCTATACAAGCCAGATTACTTTCAGTATCAAGAGCACAGCCATAATATATCAGGTACCACTATATGGTGTGAGTTTTAAATATGTTCTATATGTGGAATCATATATTCACATACTGAAATGAACAGCATATATAAAGAGTAGGCCAGGTGGCTACTGTAGATTTTGAATTAAAAGAAATTGCCAAGACTAAAAGTTATCTGTCAAAATGGAAGTCACTTCACATGCTCTCTTTATACCACTTCAGCTGTCCACCATTACCAAAGCAGAAGAATGTCATATAAAGGATATGTATTTATATAAGATCATTGACTCCTCTTTCCATCTATACTTCGCAGTGTAGATAGTCTATATTTGGACATACTCCAAAACAAAAGAATGAGTATTGCTTTGAACCCATAAGCTGGAACCAAAAAATTTCTGTTTCTACCTGGTCCAAAAATGCTATGCATATATTAGATGATAAATCAAACCTCCCTAAAGTGGTAAACAAGTAACGAAATTTTAATGAAATACCATCTGGGAAAACCAGCTGGGTATTTTATTTGTCTGGTAGTCCCGTAAGTATGTTAGATGTCTACATCTCACACTTCTTAAGTACTTTTAGATAAAACTGGATGTGTTAAATAGCTACAAGCAATCTATTAAAAAAAAAAGAGGAACTGTCTTTACTCATGTATATGATTTGATATTCTGGTTGTCAGAATCAGAATACAGCCACAACGTACTACAGATATCTCTCCTCCAACAAGAAAAAACACTTAGAGGTGGATATGATACTAGCAATAAACAATGGTGACGGCTTAAAAGTTCCTGTTTTAGAAAAATCAGGCACATGAAAGACTACTTGGTATGAGCTCATTTGGTATGAGCCACACACCAAAACCCACTGTCCCTTATTCCACAGTTATGGCCAGAGGTCTGAATGAAACAGTACCAGGCACAAAGGCATTGCATATATGCTTTGCCTTTTCCATGCCAATCCCAGAGAGCAGCACCTCCTGAGACACCAGGAGCAATTACTGTTTGTTTCCAGGCGGTCACCGTAGTGGCCAAACCGCCCTTAGAGTCTTGCCACGGAGCCCAGATGTCACGCTTCCGTAACTGATAGGTGAGCATGAGAAGGGGATTTTTAATCGAGACAGGATGATTTGATTAGATAGCTGCTGGGGAGATAAGATCACCTTAGACATGGCTTCAACTCACACTGACTCTGGCCTATGGGTGGGCAGCTGCCACTTTCGTCCACAGCACCAGGCTTCTTGCCCCTCTAGAAGGCTGAACCCAGCTATTGGATCAAGGGCATGTGGTTCCATGAGCTGACCCAAGAGAAAATTATGTGGGTTTTGCTATTTTGGGTGGGCTAATTTTCCATTAGCCTGCTCTGCTGCTCCATAATCAATTGCTATGACTCAAAGGAAGCAGCAAGAACATGTGACTGAGAGCAAGACAGATTGAGGACACCTCTTCTATAGGAGCCTGCAGATACATCAGATTAAATGTAATGTGAAACCAATGTCTGCAGTAGTGGTGAAAAGGCTGTCTTCACGAAATGCACATAGCACAGACCCAAGCAGGCTTCCAGCCTGACTCACAC
The DNA here is from genome assembly GCA_035222235.1 of Margarornis squamiger. Taxonomy (NCBI): domain Eukaryota; kingdom Metazoa; phylum Chordata; class Aves; order Passeriformes; family Furnariidae; genus Margarornis; species Margarornis squamiger. Next base: position 56,835,766 of record JAWWTY010000077.1, read on the forward strand.
TGTCATGCTCCTGTGCTGTGTGTCTGAGGGATGCCGGAGCTCTGCATGCTTTGAACAAGGGGGATTGGCCAGCACAAGTCCAAGACATGCTTCCTGCCTTTTGCCCCTCTGACACATACTTTCTCTCTTAACTGCACAGATACTGAGACAAATATGAAGACGGTAGTAGTCCACTCCAGATTTCTACAAGGGCTTCATTCTGTCAACACAAAACATAGAGTGGATGGACTTTTCTTTCAGGCAGTGTGATAAAGTTTAGATAGGAAAGGGCAGCTTATGTGGGTTATGCTCCACCAGTGTGAGCCCTGAGACAAATCTAAGTATCAGTTTAGCCATTCCCCCCTTAGAAGGAAATGGTGGTATTTAATTTTTGGAAGTACAAAAGGTAGGGTTTTTTCCTATTATACACTGTTACTATGACTGTTATGTCTACGAATTCTTTCTTGGCCTATAGTTCTTGTGGTCAGCCACAGAATGATTTTGATAGCCTGCTGGATGCCAAACGGAAGTATATCTGGATTTGGCTAGCTGAAGAGACCTCCTAAGTCAGCCTCAAGGATCAGGGCAGATGTACATGGTGGCTTCTACAATTACTTCTGATCATCTGTTAGAGGACTTGGTGTGCATGTGTGCCCAGAACAAGGGATGGAAGAGAGATGAGGTTAAGGCTAAATTATTTTACGCTTTGTCAGAGTGAGAACTGCTGAAAAAACTAAAACCTCTCTCTAAGACCACATGGTAGCAAAGTTCCTCTGTTCCTCCAGGGGCAACCTGAAGTAGACATAGCTGAGGAGCTTCATTCGCCCTTCATTCCTGAGACGCGGTGCCATCTCTCCAGTAAAGACCAGCCATGGTCTCAGCTTTCATTGTTCTGTCAGAGGAGTGGTTGCTGGATATTTGAGAGGTTGCACAGCAAGACTGCCCATTTCTTGTGCTTTTCTAGAAAGACAGCTATAGACTAGATTTTATCTGAATTCTCTTCCTTCCATAGGTAACTTCTGTTTTCTCTCAAAACCAAAATTTGGCCGTGGCTTTTTGTTTGGTTTGTGTACATTTCTCATTTAATTTGTTTAAATCTTGCTCCTTACAGCATAGGTAAGTGGTAAAAATGCCTCCTATATGAAGAAAACCTTGTCAAAAAAGATGTGTTGTGCAAAATTTTAGTGAAATAAATTCCTAATTAGGAAAAATTCCTTAGACCTATCATGTAACCAATAATAATTTCTGCTAAGTAAAATAATTTTCCTAGAGTTGAAAAGCAAAAGGCTGCTACATAGGCTCCAAACCTTAACTTCAGTGAGTAGCATGCTGCTTAAAATAGAATGACAAAATGTCCTTTTTTTAAAAAAAATGTGCAATGAATTGTCTTTAAATTCTCCCTCAAGGACAATCACATTCAGATGTTCCTTGGCATCAGTTAGTTTCAATGCAACCATTTATGAGGCATCTATTCTTCAAATAGAATGGCATGTTATTTAAAGTTATGCGGCTATTGGAAAGGAACTCACATACTGCATTAAGGTGAGGGACTAGAATACTACAGGGGTGCTTAGCAGCAAATGCTAAATCACAGTTCAGGGAGGTCACATAATCAAATTCCATATTATCCCTTTTATTACACTGAACTAATAAATCTTTGAAAACTAGAGTCTACAAGTTATCACAGTATTTTAAGCTTGCAGTGGTGCATGTAAAATATATATAAATACAGAATCTTACAAAAAACAAAATAACAGAAAAAGAAAAGAAAAAGCATCACCAAGGACACAATAACAATAGGGAAAAAAGCAGTCTTAATGTCATATGTAAAAAGACTGAAGAGTTATGCTGAAAGATGTCCCTCCATGTTTAATTTGAACATCCTCAACTGAAGTAGAGCAGTTTATCATTTAGTTGCAATGAACAGATTTGCACATCAGATGTTTCACTGCATTATGAATGGAACAATGTTAAACATGTTTTCACTGCAGCTCTGCAGGTCACTGGCATGGGCAATAAGCCAAGAACATAGAGTTAAGATTATTACAATACAGCTATTGGTCATGCAGCTAGCTCTATTCTAACTAACAGCATTTAATGCTTAGATAATGTGGTTTCATTATTGCGAACGAAATGAAAGGGCCCTTTCCTGTAGAGAGACAATCCAAGCAAAAGTCCGCACCATTCCACCAGGCTGTTAATTGAACTTTTTTTCCACCAGAATTCAAAAGAAGGAGGGGGTTAAGGGAACTCACTGATAGACCAACATGGTGAACGCAAACCTATGCTGCAGAAGACTTACCATCATCCAGGTACATCTGGTCCAATTCCTCTGGTTCTCGCTTGATCGTTACAGGAATAGGGGCCAAATTATGATTACTTTCCTCATGCAACTCTGGCAATGACAGTGGTTGGGTTGTTGGAGACTCATTTCTGTGAACCTTCGGCAGTTGCTGCTGCTGTTGACCCATTATGGATGAGTGAGTTGGACTGCAGGACTGCAAATAGGTTGGCTCTTGGGTAACAGATGGAACTGGAGAAGAGGGACTGTTGGGATAGAGTGTTTGTTGATAACCAAGGGGACAGCTACTGCTCAGATGTTGACTCACCTGCGGCTGCAGCATGATGTGAGATGACTGCTCGGGGGAGCTTGGGTGCACAACTATAGACCTTGGCACTTCCTGTATGGTGGGGACACCTCCAGCGGGCTGTTGAAGTCCAAGGTGACTGTGGTTCGGGTTGGGGATGCACTTGTAAGGAGAGGAGGAAAGATCGTGCAGCTTGGGGCTTGCATTGGGAGAGGGTGACATCACGGCATTTCTCTGCTGACAGGAGGCAAAGCCAGCCACGAGGCACGAACCAGGATCAGGGGGCATCATTATCTGCTGGCTGTAGTAAGGTTTAGAGAGAGGGCTTAAGCCTTGGTTCATTGGTCCACAGGTTTGAGCAGGCTCATAGTCATCTGTGGGTTCTGTTTTTATAATTGGAACTGTTAAAAGAAAAAAGGTTTTAAATAAACATGAGTTGCGTATTGGTATGATCAAGTTGGCTTGTGGCTAGGATACCCTTTGCAAAACAAACAATGTCGTGAATAAGACTCTGTGTGTCTTTTGCCTAGTTCTCCCACCCTATAAAAAAAAAATGAATGAGTCATCAGCACAAGAAAGTCACAGCTGGTTCTAATATTGAAAAGGACTATTTTCTTTGGACTCTCCTCCAGCACTAATGTGCTATAAAAATCTATTTGCAAATAGCTGTGCCTCAGTGGAAGCTTTGGACCCAAGGGCTCCATGGATTTGTAGTAATCAAGGCAAGAATTTTAACTTGGATATACTACTGCAGTTCTATGGCTACCGATGGCCCATTTGATAAATGTCTGCACACTCAGTACACTGGAGAGAAGGTACAGATGGGGCTTTCAGAGTTCAGTGAAAGTAAGTTGCAAAGACACATGACAAACTGCTATGTACAAGAAGTTTTTGATTATGGGGTTATTTTTTAAAGAGCAGGAAATTACTATTTAGTTTTTACATAATTGTGTTTAATTTCTGCTAATGCTAACTCCTAACAAATGTTAGACATTCTCTGTCTACCAAGAAAAACTGATTCCTGTTCTAGACCTCTGCTTGTTCTACCCATTGCTCCAAAAGATGCTCTAACTGAACTTTCAAGTTGTGTCTCCAAAGACTACCAGAATGAGGGCAGAAATGGCTGTCATTGAGCATGAAGTCAGTCATGACAAGTGTAGGACTGCTTTCTCAAATCAGAGAAGATACTTCCTCAAACGGAAGTATCTTTTCAACATTGGCTTTCTCTCTCAAATCAAAGGGAGGTGACTTTGAAGCTTCTGCTGCAACAGATACAGTGCAGAGGTAAAACACACTCACTTTCTCTATCACAAAAATTCTAAATAATAGGGCCAACCTAGTCTGTAGATGTATTTTTTTCTAGACAGATGCAACTCTAAGGCATAGAACGCTTTAGTATGGATGCATAGTGGATTTTATCTTCTTTCCAAAAAATTTCTGGTGACACCAGAGGATACTTTTCAGAATATTCTAATAACCAACCCACTGTGGCACAAAGTTATTAACAAAACATCTTTGCACAACTCAGCTCAGAAGCATGAGTGTTGTATGAGTGTCTTGGACAATAATTTTATTTGCCTGTGCTTTACAAAAACCCTTATACATTGTCCAGTCATTTACTATGTTCATGTATGTGTCTTTTTGAGCCCCTAAAAATGCATGTGTGCACGTGTACATATAAAACTTCTTTTAACACTCACAAATTTTGATGGTGGTGAATGCACTTCACTACCCTTGCTTTACAGTCCCCTAGTCCCTTGTTAACTTTGTTCCTTTTATGTTCTTTGACATGTAGATGCTTGCACCACTTGTTTCAAGATTTCTAGCACCCCTAGTAAAAACAGGTCTATATATATGTAACAGACGCACAGGTGCTGCTCAAGACAAATGTGCTAGGGATAATGCATTGCCATAGGATTCCTCAAAATCTTATTTTCACCAGCTTGTGTGCTGGATACTGGCTAGCAGGACTACTGATGCACTTGGTTGCAGAGAAGCAGATTCCAGGTTCAGGGACAGCTTTATAAAACCACTATCACACCCTTTGCGAAAATGCAAGGCCAAGGAAATGCACCTAGATAAACACAGCAGCTCAGATATTGTAAGAAAATACCTTTAACAAGTTCCTGAGCTAGCAAATATTCTCATATGTTTTATATTAAGTTCACTGTGCTAGCACTAACCACAGCACAGCTGGAAATATGATGGTTGTTGAACACTGAATTTTCCCAATATATCACTGTTATAGAAACACCTGTGCTAAATAATTCTAAGCACAACCATTGCTAATACAACTCCAATAAACCCTGGAGTTGTCTGACTTGTTATAACCTAGGGAAGGGTTATGGCCCTGGTGGCAGTCAGACTGGAGACTTTACAGAAGGGAAGTTCCTGATCTCAGGCTGGTTTTTCACTGTATCTCTTCTACAGCAGACCTTGATTACCTAGTCTGCAAAGCACTTTTTTTTCACTTCAAATTTGTTCTTTATAAAAGCAACACCACAGTGTCCATTTGAAGGTCTGATTAGTGGCCAAGAATATTGTGGATCTCTTTTTGTGTGTTGCTGCACTGAAATACACATGCTGCACCAGGCAAAGGACCAATGGGTGGTCAGGACTCTATTCCACACTTGTTAGTCCAAAAACTCTCTTGGAGATGGTGACAGAAAACAAGGACACTCCTGGCTACCTGTAATTCAGAGTTCAGAGGGAAAATAGAGACTGGTGTTAATTACAGGGCCAGTCAGGGTAGGTCACAGTAGCTTGTTTGCTAATGGTAGACTGGTAGCCATAGAGGGAAATAAGAAGGGGGGATATGAGATTAAGTGGCACCTCCATTTTATTTGACATCTCTTTACAGTGTTTTGCTCCAAACTGATACTCCTGAGCATCAGTTATTTCATGTAATGGGAAATGAATTCTCTTTAAATGGACAGATATGCCTGCACTTAGGCTTAGATGTGCCTGAACTCATTTAACTAAATTGTCTCCACTACCTTATTTAATGCGTTTTTTCAACACAGTAAAAGCTACCCCTTGCTCATTATCACATATTTTGTTAGTATGCTAATCTCATCACTAGAATAGGTATCCACTGGAACATAGGAAGGGTATTCATTCTGAAACGGTGAAAGGATTTGTATCTGACTTTTCAGTGCTTTGCCATTTGCACAGTCATTAATCCTGTGCAGAGTGAATGTATGCATCTTAAAAAATTCGGATGGCAGCCACTCACTCCCCTCTAAAAACTGGTAAATGTCTCCATGCCGTACCAGTTTGGAGAAGCAAGGTCTGCAGTTTTTCGGTTGGTTGGTTTTGGATTGGTTTGGTTTTGTTTGTTTGTTTGTTTGTTTTGTTTTGTTTTGTTTTTTTTCCTTTCATGAAAAACACATTACTAATAATCCAGATGACCTGGAATTACACCTGCAAAGCTGAGCATGTCAGAAGACATTAACACTTCCCCTTCTGGCCAGACCTCAAGTTTAGTATTTTACATGAATAACTATAGCACTTGACTTGTGGAGGACAAATATACCAGGAATTGCTCCATTAACGGCTTATTTATGCTACTCTATCCTGTTAGCTGCTACTCCCCAGCCTATGCAACTTCACCAAATAGAGTAACAAAGGCCAAAAATCTTTGCCAATGTTTGTATTTCCAAACTCAGCTCAAACTAGCTGTGGATCTAATCTCCTGGTCATCCTGAAAATACTCTGAATGTGTCAAAAGTTGACGCAAATCACCTTATAGTCTTTCTTTAAAAGGACAATCATTTTCTTCCACTTTTCAAAGGACTGTAGAGAGCCCAAAGCAAGAGCTGTGGGTATTTCAAGGCACACCTTCCAAAACTAATGCATAAACTGTAACTGTGCTCAGTGACTGCCCACTTACCCTCATGGTCTGTGGTGTTACTCAAACAAGTTAGAATACTTGCATGTAATAAGGCTGCCAGTAACAAACACACCCTACCCACGGTCTCACTGACTTCTGGGGGACTGAGATGCTCAGCTGGGGTGAACAACTGCAGCTGACACAGACCAAATGAGGATACAAACCTTAGTGTTCACCTTCACCACTTTCTCCAACATAGGAACCCAGTGGGTTCCGTCTGAAAATCATAGAATATCCTGAGTTGGAAGGCACCCTCAAGGATGAAATCCAAATCCTGTCCCTGCACAGGAGAACCCTGGGCAACCCACATGACAACCCTCTGCACAAAGCAACATAGCAGATAAGGCAGTTCACTGGCAAGCTGGGGACTAGTGTTATGACTAACCTATTGATTCATGCTTGATTAACTGCAAATCTTTACAAACCTAAGCTTGGAAAACGGGGTTTGAGCCCTTTTATACATCCTCGTGGAGGCATGGGAAGCTAGCTGCCATAACACACATCCACTTCCATCATCACTCACTTGTACAAGTATTTCACACAGGGTGATGCAAAGAGATATATAGATAGTACCATTAATTTTCTCAGGATTAGGATTTAACAGGGAACAGTATTAGCATGACTAAGTTCTAGCTCAAATATTTCAAATCTTAAATGACATAGTAAAACACTACCAGCTAAAAGAGAGACTCCTAGTCACACAGCAGGCCTGGACTGGCAATTAACTGCAAAGCCCTACAGCCATTCAGAACCTGCAAGCACTTTCGGCAGAAATCAGACTATTTCTTAAATCCAGCAGAGCCATATCAAATACCAACAAACATTCTATCTCAAAACTGCTCCACGGTGCTGAGATAGCAACCAGTCTTGCAGACTCTCAGATGGCTAGAATGAAAAATTGTGAATTTGCCATATGCCCATGATAAACTTCAGTAATGAAGCCAGAATTTGTGAAATTGTTCACACAAAAGATGATACTGTTTTTACACATGCTCAGACTCAGAAGTAACATTATTCATTTAAGAGACACTACCCTGCTAAGGGTCTGGCCCTTGCCATAAAAAGGGAAAAAAGAATGCAAGTTTGGTTTGTATGGTGAATTTTTAAATGCCTATTACTTCACAATGCATTAGATCAGCTGACAGATGATTTTAAATGGTCCTTGATTTTGAATATTAAAATATGACGGAGCTCACTGTTCTAAATTAGTATGATAAGCAAATTAATTTCTGCTAATTGGTTTTCAATGGTTCAGTGATGCCTTCTTAAACTCTGAACTCATGTCATTATGTCATCTAATTTAATATGAAGTTCTGAGAAACATGCATTGGCAGCAGCCCTGGCTATAAATCAAAGCTTCTCACTCAGAGAGACCAAGGTTATGACATCATACAGAGAAACTGGATGAAGACAATGGTCCTTCTGTGTGTGTCTGAATCTGGGAGAAATATTTCAGCCAGTTCTGCAAGACCACATTAAATGAAAGGCCTTTCTAGCAGGTAAAAAGTTAATACATCAAACCTAGAAGAAAAATAATAAATCATGCATGTTCAGCAAAGCGAGTCAGAAAGTGCTCAAATATAAATTATATGTATTTTTTTGACAATTCTAACAAGTCTTTTTGCTTTTACACTTTTGCAATCCAGATGGGTTTTTAAACTTTTGGAGGGGGCTGTGTTTAAAACATGTGAACTGAGAAAATATAATCATATAAATTCAACAGATATTTATCCTTATTAACATTTAACTAACAAATTTCCATGTCATATTATCAATGTAGACATTTATGGCACTATAATATATTTATTTTACTCTTAAGTTTGACTGAACCTATCCAACAAAATAGCTACCTTTCATGGTGCAGACTATGATGTAGTTCCCTGGCACCAGCACACAGATTTTGGTTAGTGTACGAAAATCAAAACACTACTTTGTTCATCATATGCACACACTCATTTCTTCAACTTCTGGACTAAATGTCTTGCAATTGTTAAGAATTAGGGACGAGACTTTCAAAGACAGTTGACGAGTTAAGTGTCTAAATCTCCATCACTGAGTTGAGATCTGAAAGGCTGTTTGTGCCTTTGAAATCCTCCCTTGTCAGTCAGTGTTGACACTGGCAGCACACCTTTAGAAGACATTGCACAAGTCACACCAGCATCTACTGCTGCTTTGCTGCTGGTTGACCAGAGACATAGATATGGATGTAGACACATGTCCATGTACAGCTCAGCCACTCTGGATTCATGCAAAGACTAAAGTCTGGCTGCTGCGGCAGCATTGGCTGGATCCAGCATGTTTGAGTGAAGCAAGGACCTCTCCCCTCATTCTGACTGTGGAGCACTCAGTGTTAGGGAGAGGCAAGGGGTTGGCCGCTCTCAGAAAATATAATCCCCCTTCAGTAGCACCCAAGCAGCAGTAGCTGAGCAAAACTTTCTGAAATGTCCCATCAACATACCTGCAGCAGTGGCAATCTCAGTGACAAGGGACGAGTGCTTAGCCCCAGTGATATTGTGAGACAGTCACTACAGGGACCTGTGCAGATGCTGTCTGTGAACTGGGTGTTTTTCCCCAGGCATCTATTAAACCAAAACATTTTTAAAGGTTAAGCTACTATCAAGCTTTAGCTTTTGATTAATAAATCCAGAGCGACTCAGAAACCAAGGGAACCTCATGCTATCAAGAAGCTGTAGGCAGCACACAGCTTTTATCTGCATAAGTATCTGAACTCACCCTCTCTTGGTAGTACACTGCTACTGGTGATGCTCACTGGGAAAGCTAACTCTAACACATGCCTGTCTGCCCTTTTTGGGCTTGTGTGGATAGATTTTTTTGGTACCAGATGAATATGTACAGTTTTATACAAAAATAGCTCCAGGTAGATGGAAGCTTTGTGCATACATCTCAGTGTATAATCTTGGACACTACCATTATCTGATCTGGAAGTGCTTTCTAGCTAACTCATTTGTTAAATGCTTTTCAACAGCTGTTAAACTATTAGGTTATTCTACACATATTTATGAGACAGAAAATTATATAGTTTGGTGCCTGCACTGCTAAACTGGTAGGGTAGGAATGGAAGGTAGGTGGAGGGCATTTGGGTTGTACTAGTACAGAAGATAGGCATTAGCTTTCTTTCAAAGGAAAAAGGGGAAAATTCTTAAAAGGCACAACTTTCCATGACACTACTTTATTAAATCCTATGATGCTGAATAGGAAAATCAAGTCCTGTGATATGCCTACTTGGGCTGCTCTACTGCTGTTCCCACGGTGCAGTGTAGCACCTGGCTCCACTACTGCCTTGGGCTGGAGGTTTAACTGTGCAGAATACCCAGGCTATACTGGCCAAGGTTTTCCATGTCATCTCCGTCAGACATGTTAAAATGCACTGCGGTGAGGTCTTTTTCGATGATGCTGCACAACATTACACCACCAGTGCTGACTTTACCCCTGCTCTCCTGACAAAGGGAGAACAGGAAAGCAGGGTGTGCAGCAGGAGTCTCGCAAGTCAGCAGCACAGGGGCAGCCTGATGATCCTCATCATCTCACTGGGAGTCCTGTGAGATGCTCTGCAAAGACAGGCTGTCAGGAGGGCATCCTTACTTCGTGAGTCCTATTCACAGATCCATTCTCTCTGGAGAGGTGTTTGGACTTGGCTGACCCTAGCCATCTTGGCTCCAACACGGTCTTTATCTTCAGAGGAGGATGCAGTTTCTCCCACAGTCTTCATTGCCCCATGCATTTCACCTCCAGCAGCCTCCATCACTGCATTTGATCCCTTTAGGATCAAATACTGAGGTAGATTAATTTTGGTGATCAGGCACTCCAGAAGAAGAAAAATAAACATCTCCTGTAATCCAGCCCATGTAATTCTAAACCCTGCTCCCTCACATAAATTTTACCTTTTGGCTTTTAAGCTAATTGGAAGATTCTAAAGCCCCACGCTTGCTAACATATACGTGTGAAATCACTGGGAAGTAAGGGAGGGAGCCCTCAAAATGCTCATGCAGAGGGGTTTGGTGACCAAAACTACAGGCTGGGTTTTGTTATCTGAAGGGGAATATTTGAAGAGGGAGGTACTGCCAAAAGACAACTTTAATCACTGGAAATTAACTATTATGGGTGAACATTGCTGCTGTGGTGGACCCTGATGCTCAGACACAGCCAGGGGCTTCTATATAGTGCTCATCTCCCCTGTCTGTCTCAGGGACATCACACAGGTAATGCTTCTTGCTGGCCTTCCAGGTGAAGATACAGCATTGAACAGAGAGGCAGAGTTCTGCCTCTAAAGATCAAGACAGACTGCACCTGCAGGTTGGATGTGGCTGGCTAGGCTCTGCCTGACTGCTGAAAACAGATGTCACCTGGATGAAGTGTGGGCTGCTCTACTGGGTACCCACCAGAGCACCCAAGGGTGTAATGCTGGTGAGTGCAATGCATGCCTCCTCTACTCAGCCACAGACTGAGTGGTTGCTGGATGGAAACAAAGGGGTTGATGCACCTGGCGATGATGAATTTTGTGATCATCCTAAATGGAAACAGGACCGACAAAATCTTACCTGCTTTTAGTTACTCTCTTAAATATCAAAAGTAACAATCAGCCTCTGAGCAGCCAAAATGAAATAAATTGTGACAGCGCACAGTGTAAAAATGAGTAACTGTGATTCTAATTTTCACCTAAAATAAAGTCCCCTGCAGTCAACCTTTCTCCCCATCCCTTCTGTTGCCCTGTCCTGCCCTGTGCCTGCTTTGCTACAGTCTGACTGTTCCCTGGGCTGCATGGAAACACTTCCAGCAAGTCTGAGGTTCCGGGCCTGACTCAGCCATGCTCACTCCCCCTGTTGAGGTGCCGCTCTCCATGGCGCTGCTGTTATCGTGTTGCATAAGCTACCAATTAGGATCCTTTCACAACACAGGCTCTGAATTTGGCCTTGCTTCCCCAACAACCCCCAAATCACCATCATTTTTCAGAATGGACTAGGCTAATAATTTTGCCAACCTCGAGCATGAAAATTCATCAAATACTGAAGAGGTGAGAGGTGTCAGGAGACAATCAGCACAAGCTGTGTGCTGTGTCATATTAGAGCGGCAACGCCTTGCATCCTCATTTTGTTGCTTTCTGTTAAGATGGCCAATGTCACTTTTTAATTTAGAGAGTGAGATGAGGGTAGAAGAGCCGAGGTGAAACAGAGGCATGGCTGCTCAATGCAGTCACCAGAAAAGCGCCGATTGCACTCATCTGTAGGGCAGGCAGGGGATAATTTTAGAGCAGAGGCTGGAAGTCAGGAGGATGCTGACAACAATGTGCAGTGGGCACTGCTCACCCTTTTCAGATGTACACCAAGAGGTGATCCTGTGAGAAGCAGGGAGTTGGACTTGATGATCCTTACAGGTCCCTTCCAACTTGAGATATTCTGTGATTCTATTCTACAATTCTAAGAGCTCCACTTTCGTGCCACTGGGCTGTAAACCACAATACTAAGGCACATCTAGTCACCACAGCCAGACTCCCTGCACAAATTCATATGTGCAGATTCAAAGGATCTCCATTGCCACCAAATCTCTGTGGCCAGATTTTCAGAGGAGCTCAGTACCTTGGAGACTTGTGCACATGACTGCAGGCATGCAAAGGAACTGCAGAAAAACTGGCTCTGCAAAGTGAAGGCTGTGCAGTTAAAAATCTGGTCCTACAGGTAGTGAAATGCACCTCAAAATAAAAGTTGCCCAGAATATCAACACCATTTTAATAAATACTAGAAGCAATGAAATATTTTTTTAATAATGCTTTGACAATTAAGAAGCCTGACAGAAACAGACACCAGAAACACTTTATCATCAACTCTTTGCAAAAGCGTACTTTTTCATTCCAGTAAAAGAAACACATCGACTTTTCTTTTTCCATCTTACTAATTATTTTCTAGGCAAAATAGTCTGTGGTAGGTCAAATATCATTACTTGCCTAAATAAAATTCAAACAAAACCTCCCCTTGTTCACCATTCTGGATACCAGTACTCATTAGACAACAGAAATCACAGAGAATACTCACTCCTATCTGCAAAAAGTAAGTTAACACATTTCCTCTATTTTGATGTACCTACTTACAACAAATCTGAACAAACAGACATCTAACCCTTATCGTTCAGTGAGGTTTCCTAAGTCTTCTGAGCAGGAGAACTCCTTCAGCTTTCTTAGAAGAGGAAAACACAGGTTTTGGAACCACAGCATACATGTCTCGTTGCTTGTGTGCTTCTTCAGACTCTCCAGGTTAGTTTATCCCTCAAACACTACCATCTTACATCTAGTGATTTCAGAAGACTACTCCTCTGGGTTCAAATGCATATACGGGCCAATGATGCAATAAATTCATAGAAGCAAAATGAGAGGCAATCATAAACAGAAATTAAAGCCAAGCATTTTTCTAGAGGGTAGGGTTCACAAATGCAGGGTTCACCAATAGTTTCCCAAAATGTTCTGCTGCACGTAGTGGAGCTGCAGAGCCCACCTGCCCAAAGCTGCAGCAATGGAGGCACTTTAGAAGCTGAATGTCCAAGGGGCTGCTCATTGTGCTCTGCTCAGACTCCTGACTGCAGCGTCTGTTTCGGAGCCTTCCTCCTCAAATTCTGATGGGATGTGACAATGCAGAATGTATCAGTACTTACCATATGAGCTGTGGGAATTCACCCATGCCAAAATGGTATGGAAACTACTTATATTTCTGCATCAGGCATGTCTGGAGAAGAGTCTCAAGAGCCTACAGCTTGCAGGCTCCAGGACAAAACTGATATGCAATTGCTCAGTGATGCGTATCGTTAAAGTAATACTAAAAAAAATGAAGTTACAGTAATTTATGTACAATATAAGCTAATACAGGATTCAGGGATTGTTCAAATTTAGCAGAACAGTAAATAAAAATTTCAATTAAAAGTGGATTATGAGTACTTAGGTTTACAGTCTGTCCCAAGCCAAAGACTTAAGCAAGCCCGTTTTCAAGACTTTGGCTCCATTTGTGAAGCGTTTACTTTCTATTTTGCTTTGTTATTTAAACTTTTCATTTACAGAGCAGTAGGATTTTCATTTTTACAGCAGTTTCTTTGTTTCTGAAGCAGGAACTCATCTTCACAAAGTAAGTCCCTGCTCTGCAAAACACTTGAGCTAACAGAGGAAAGGTACACTCCTGCTATATCTTTGCAGCATGAGAGAAGCCTTATGGCGACGAAACCATAGCGCTCTGCTGGAGATGGCAGCTTGTGCTGGCTGCACGTCACAGAGCTGTACTCCATGGAGATGCTATAGGACCATCCATGGGAGGTAGGATGAGTGAGGCCACGTGTCCCTGGATCCACTGGCTGTTTTCCCCTAGGGAATGAGGAGAAATAGGAGCTACAGGAAAAAAAACCCTACTGCTCTGTGGCCGGGGTGGGAGCTGCACAGAAATCCCACAGTTCTCCCACTGGTCTGCATGTGCCCACACCCACCCAAGGAGCACAGCCCGCAGGCTCACAGAATATTTAGGCTTTAGTCCATATATGTTATTTTGCATTGGCACAGTCCAGTTGAGCTGTAAAATATGTATAACTTGTGTCATGAAGATTTAAAAGCTCCCTCATGCAGAAATACCTGCAAAACTACGGTATGCACTGAAATAATAGCATTTTGATTAGCCCTAAAGCATGGAAGGAGAAGCAGCCAACAGAATACCATCTGATTTGTGTGAAACCACATCTTATACTTGGTGATCTCTCTGACATTTGCGTGTCAAAACCCTTCACCTTCTCTGTTTGTGGGATTTGTTTAAACAAGAGAACAAAGTGTTACCTGGGCCAAAATCACTCATTTATATTTTTTTAACACTGATCACTCAGTGGCTGATGACTCAAGTATTTTTTCTCCTCATGAGTCAGTGTTGGTTTTCTACAATGTCTTGAAACAGTAAAAGAATGTTGTGACTGAAAGCAATTAAAGCAGAACATCCTAAAACGACTCCTAGAAATATGGCAGCATAAATGACTGATTCAGTCACTGTATATTGTTTCTAAATATATAGTTGAGGTGATAGCATGGATGCTTGAAAGGCAAGATGGGAAAAAACACCAACCACGTAAGGGCAAAACCTTACAGCTCTAACACAGGTATTACAACAGAGGCATAATAAAAACATACTGTGCTATTAATTTTGATGATTGCGCATTCACTCTTACCACTGCTATGAGAGAGGCTGCAAAGAACATAACATGTTTTTCAATTACCTATATGCACATATACACATCTATTAAAAGAATTTGAGTGGAGAACCAAACAGGAATGGGAGGAAGGCATATTTACTATGAATACCTGCTTCCCTTTACCCTATCTTGGTGTTACATTTTTTCTTTCAGGTTTCCCTACACTGAAATGAAAAGATCTCACAAGAATTTAAATCAGTACAGCAGACTAAACAAGATTCTCAATGATTTTAACAAGTACCATAATTAAAGACGTCATTGCAGAATAAAGTCTAGACTGGTTCTCTGTTGCCTGGGCATAAGCATATACACTACTAATATATTCTCATCTCTTCAGGTCATAAGAAAAATCAAATGTTTTAAACAGAGAATGGGGGTAGCATAACCAAACCTGCAGCAGTGAATACTGTTCCCATTGTTTAGAACACAACAGTAAAAAATGGCCTGTGTAAAGGCTGGAGCGAAGATGCTTCTTAATAAACAGCAGTTAACAGAAGGCATGGATCTGAAATATTTATGAGGGTAACTTGGGTGACAAGGCAATATCTGATTGCATCTACAACTGATTTTTGTTGCTGAAAAGTGTTGTGGAGGAGAATAACAACTCTTTTTCTTTTCAATTTAAGAGATGAACAGTCTTTAAATATACACAGACATCCCCACTGGGGATGAAGTTTGCATAAGTAGGCTGATTCAGTGAAGCATAGCTACACAGCACATATGCAATAAGCAGTCTGTTGCCCATGTCAAGTCTCCTGTACTTTTATTTTAAATTAAAGTCCTGATAAAAGTCCAAAGTGCATGCATGTTAACTGGGTGAAATTTCAAATGTGTACTTTATGGGACTTCACCTATATAAATTTGAAAGGTCTCCTCAAGTCACATGAGATGACTCTAGTATTGCTTTGTGGGAATTTCCCTCAGAAGGACTATTTTCACTTGGAAAGTCTACAAAAAAGCTTAACCTAATAATTTTTCTCAGTACTCTTCCTTCCAAAATAACAACAAAACAATCACCCTTTTGTTTGCCTACTTTCCCCCAAAAGAGTGTTCTCAGAAAAACAGCCATTTCAAATTAAAAAAAAGTCCAAATTTACATGCTATTAAAATGTTCATACAAGTCTTTTTGGAATTCAGCTATCATGAGTGACTTTATTGTCACCTTACAGCTATCAATATAAGCTCAAAAAAAAATACTGGTACATGTGCTTCTGAACATTTCCTGTACATGAAGCATTTTGTATGGAGCACTTTGATCTCTGTCCATGTTGTCCATCTCAACTTTCACCCCATGTTGAGACAGTGAGGTGCAGGAGGACTGCAAGGAGAATCCACATACCACCTCCAGCTCAGGGACCAGCTTACAATGCTGCAGTACAAATTCAGAAGTGTTATTCAAATGCAATGTACCTTCTGGGGCCAGAAAGTCAGACTGAGGGTCGACAGCAACTTAGCAGAGAACTCAGTGCCTTCATAATTTGTGGCCACACATGTGAATTTGTGCTGTGGCTCTTCAGCTCCCAAAAGCAAAAATCCTTGTTCCAACAGGTCTCTGCCACCAACACAAAAGGAAATAATGTGTAGAGGAGGTCCCTTGTGTAGGCAGCAAAGAGAAAGGCACCTCTCATGGGTTGATTCCCACTATCATTTTAGAGCACCAGGTATACCTCCAAATTACCCAGATCACTAAAAAATTATCAGAACCATGTACCTTTCTAAGCAATCATCACTATTTCTCAGTTTTACTAGCAGAGACCTATTAAGGAATATGTTTTGTTACCATTAGCAGGGAGATAGGTGAAAAGATGGTACTGGCTTCTCTTTCTTTTTCCATTGCAGACATAGAAGTTGACCTGAACGGGGCTGGTAATTCTCTGATTGCGGAAAGGTGGTATCTCAACCACCAATGAATTCTGCAAAAGCAACAAATCAGAAAGTCAAGGCATGACTGAGGCAGTCAAGCTGTACAACAGCACTCAAATGTCAACCCCAAGAAGGAGATGCCTGGGCTCACAGGGAAACTGGTGGGCTTTGTGAGCAAGGATAGCCCCCCGCTAACTCCTGTGTCCATGCCAAGGACCCTAGAAATAGGAAAATTATTTTAGCATGGCTCAGATCTTTACAAAATAACTAGCCTTCACTTCTTCTCTTTGGACAGCAAATACAATACTGCATATGGACAAGGCTCTATCCCTCCTGCATCTGTCAAGAATCTGGGACCACAATCAAATTGTGGTCTCTAACTCAGCAGGAGAAAGCACAATGGCTCAGTTGGCAGGTCATCCCCAGTATAACTCAACCTAACACAATTTCCTTTGAAAGCCATTAGGACAGGATTATTCAAATATTTCCATTTTCCACAGTGCAATATTTTTTCATATAACAACTGAAGAAGTTTTAAGCACTAGATATTCTGTAGATGGGACATCTTGCAAGAACATCTAGTGCTACAGGAAGAAGGGCTGCAGAACATGTAGATGATCTTCCACTGTCAGAAACCAAATGCTCCAGCATGGGGCTAAGGAATGACTTAGCTGCTAGGGCATCAGCTTACACAAATGCACAGTAAAACCTGCTATGACCATCAAAACCTCCTTTGGCACTTTTTGACAGAGTAAGATAGGATGCCCATCTTAGCCTGAATTCAGCTGAGATCTTTAAATTGTTTGCCTGCAGGTTTGCAAGTATTGCATATTCCTGGAGACTTGGAATAGTGGACGTACTTCCCACTTAGAGTCATGGCTGAGGGAGCCACACTTCTCCAGCATGGAGTTCATCTCCTGAGAGGGGACTCATGTTTCTTCTGCAGAAGATAGAGGAAAGCCAAGGAAAACAATCAGAAATTGCTTTGGGAGCAGAGGAAAGAACTGACCCAGCAAGACAGAAGATGAGCAGACGAGGCTGGCCCATCCTGGACAATGAAAAAATATTTTCCAAATGGTCTCTCCTACTTTTGGGATAGCTTCCAGAGAAGTTTTTTACCCCATACTCATGTTAAAGAAAGATTTCCAGGAGGGGAGGCCTAAGTACTTGTTCTGTTTCAGTGCCAAAGCACTGGAAATCCCTCTTTAGTAACAGTGCTGAAGAAGGCAATATATATTTTTCATCTTGATGTTAAAATATTTAAGGCAGACTTACTGGCTTGCACATTTCTTTGTCGGTTTTGGCTTCCATTTCCCACACATGGTGACCATCTAGAAGACAAAAGAAAAAGATATCTAGTTCTGTCCTTTTTTCCTCTCCCAAGCCAAGAAAGGAATGACTTCTGCAAAAAAATCTCTTTGAAGGGGCACTGCACATACAAAAAACAGCTCTCAAAATGTATTGCTCAAGTGTTGTCCAACTAAGAGACCATCTGGGTAACGTGTGGCAGAAGTCCACTTAGCTTTTCCGAAGGGGAGAACTTCGATCCAGAGTGCAGGATACTGTGATGGGGGAAAGCCACTGTGAGTTTGTTCTGCCACTAGTCTGGACAAAATACGCAACTGTTCTACATCTTAGTTTCCCAAACTTTCAGGCAACAGTATTGGTACCTGTGGGGCTTTCTGATCACTACCTATGCTGTAAGTCATATTCAACATTAATGTTAAACAAAACAACAAAAAAAGTTGTATTAAGAAACTCCTCAGCCACGCAGTATTTGATTTTAATACACTCCTAGTCTGGCTCGTCATAATTCTGCTGTTTCAATCAAAAGGCAAGGCCATAGGCTGGGAAACACAGCCTCTTACTCCATTTTAAAGTTGGTTTAGCTTAGACACAGTGGTCCCACTTCTGAAGCTGCTTCTAGTGGTGTGTTGGGTCCTCCTAATTAACTGTATCTCTGTTTTCAAGCAAACACAGATTTAAGCCACAGCTGTAATTTTTTTTTGGGGACCTGACATTTGTAAGGAATTGGTTTTGTCTGGTAATTTTTCCTGCACATTACTGTTACAGAAATCACTTGTCAGTATCAAGGTGGGCTTTTACTTCATTGCATCTTCAAACCTCAACAGCAAAGAAATGAGAAAAGTAATACAAAACATTCCATTCTGCAGGCCTAGAAAAACACAAATGAAAGGCCACAAGCAGACTGCTGGCTAAGCTGGGCATAGAAACACATCTAGCTGTATGAGTCCCACCATCGTCAGATATTACTGGAATGAATTGGAAGCTGAGACTTTGTCATTTTTTTTGTACATTTATTGCAGCATCGGGACATGCAAATGCAAATATTAGTTATTTTGAACTTCATCACATAGATGTGGACCTGCCTCAGAAAAACAGCTCTCTGAGAGGTAAAAGAATGAATGCACTTTTTCTTCTCTCTTCACTTTTGTGGCCAGGATGGAGGTGACGCATTTAGAACCATCTGATTTATTACAAATGCCTGTAAATAATATTTTTGTGTACAGCTGTCCTACTGTGAAAGGAATGCTGCTGAGGGACTAGCCCTGGCAATTGTTCTAATGTCCAAAACCCCTTTCTTTTTAATGTATGGAAAGAAGAGCAATGTGCAGGCTTCGGCACAAATACCACAGTGGACTTGGCAGGGCTTCTGTAGGAAAACAATTAGCAAATTCACCCTCAGTTTCTTCCTACATTTTAACTTGTGACGCTGGAAAAGGAATCCCTTTAATTGGTACTGCCACGTTCAGCTGCAGGGAAAGAAGGAGCAGCCAGATTGTGCTCGAATCTCCTTAACGATGCCTTCGGAGAGTGCCAAAATTGAAGTAGACTTCTCAGGAGGACTGGTGATCACTTCACAATTTATCCAACAGATGCTTCCCCTGAGCTGTCAGTAGAAAAAACCTGACCGAAATTCGGCAAGCCAGGACACAACCTCTGTCTGGGAGCAGCCTCCTTAATCGCCAGCCCTCTCCTCACAGCACCCCTGTAACCTTCCCTCCCTGCCCTTAATTAATTCAATAGGTTCTAAAAGCAACATGACTCCAACACTATCACACATTTTTCAAAGTCTAGGAACTTCTGCTTTGTAAGGGGTTTGTTGGATTGTTTTTTTTGTAAAATCTACAGACGTCCAGACTAGTAGTTAACATGTGTTCAATTTGCCTTTGTAAACGGATTACCAGAAGTTCACGTTTTTTTACTATGCTTAATTTCTGCTTTGCAAGACGAATGATCTGATTCAGGTTTCTGTTTTTTATTTCCTGCCAATACTTCAGTAAAAACTCCATCTCCAGCTAATCTTTCAATTACTTCATGCAGCGCTGCCCTTACGCATTTTTGAAATTTTTATGATGACAAAAAGGGTTTGTTCAGAAATATTTTAAATGCTGTAATCTAAACTACTAGGAAAATAGAACTCCAGAGCCATGGCTTGTCTCGTGAAAGCTAATAAGAACAATACTGATTTTGGTCCAAGAAATTCCCTTGAGACTGTCCAGACCATTGCTGCTCAGCAACTGAGGGGAAAGAGAAGAGAGGGAAGAAGTAGGGAATAGACAACTCATTAACAGCTAGTGACATTTCATTTAACAAAAACACAGGGAGGAGGAAAAGTTGTTATGAAGCAAGAGACCCAAAAAAAAAAGACAATCCCTCATATTACATCTGGTGAACCAAGAGGGAAATCTCAACGCCCACGCACTGGGACCAGCTCCAGGAGGGAAACCTTAGACCACTACGTCAACCTTTTACAGTAAACATGTTTTGCAGGTTTATACAGTTCAGTTGAAATAAAAAAAAAAAAAAATAATTAAAAAGAAAAAAAGAAAAATAATAATAGCTTTGTAATGCTTTGTGGGAGCCATAAGCATCAAGTCAATCTGCCTATGCCAGAGAAAATGGTTTTGCCCCAGTGCCCATCCACTGGGGAGCCTGGTGAGCAGGCGGGATGCCGCCTCCTGTCAGTGTGTGCTGGAGGAGCGAGGGCTGCTCGCCCACAAAAGTTTCCATTGTACGTCTGCCACATCTGCAGCAACGCGCCTGGTCTGGGCCTGAGGCAACTCCCTCCTGGCCGCCAGCCAACCCAAGTACACCAGAGCAATTTATACCTTTCCAAAATGCAAATAATTCAAATTACAGACATAACACAAAGCTGAAGCAGACACATTTCAGGCATTCCCGTTAAAGTTTACTCTCTGGAATTACCGTACCCAAATGGGCAGTTGTTATATAGGGAGGGGGGGAGATGGAGTCAGGAGAGGAAGGAGAGGAGGAGGCACTGAGGAAAAATGAGAAAACGGCATTTCCAAAGGTCTTATTTCATTCCCTTTCATTTGACTATTTACTTTTACCAAGTAATAAGAAGAATCTTCTCCAAACCAAATGCCTGGCTTTATTTTGGTGTTTTTAAGATTTATAGTGCAATATTTTGAAGAGAAAAACAGTTCTTTATATAGCTAAAAAGTTATGTTAAGGTATTATACTGGGTTTCTTTTACTTTGTGAGAGTTTTTTTTACAAAATCCAAATAAAACCAAAACATCCGCGCACAGAACGGCAGGGTAGAAACCCTGCAGAGTTCCCCGGCGGAGTGCCCCTCTCCCCTCGCTGCCAGCAGCAACAGTGACTGACCGACCGCACAAAGCCAAAGCTTCACGTGTGAACTGTGCCACGGGCTGGATGAATGACCCTCAAATCCCTCCTCCTCCAAAGAGGCAGTGCAGGAGTTCTCCTGTGCTGGGGCAAGGAGAAACCCCCCATTCCACACAGGCTCTCTGCCTGTGCCCAGGCTGGATGCTGCGCTAACAGGTGGCCATCAGCGCTGCTGCCAGCTGAAGACACCAGGTTTGTCAGGAAGCCTGACATTTACAGACCAATCTCTGTTATTTATAGCCATCCCTGCTCCGGGTGCACTTCACCACAATCCGCTTCTGGCTTTTTTTTTCATTGCTGTGACACTCGGAGCACCTGGGATTGCTAATGACGAAAATACCATGAACCTACCGCGTTATGTGGGGTGGATTTTCAGCTTTGCAAAGCATAAACACTCTGTTTTAATATGGGGTGGTTGAACAGTGAATGGGCCTTTGTAGTCTGCTCTTATCGGCCGCTTTCTCCGGCACTGAAGGAAACTGCGCACAAGTCCAGAAGTAAAAATACTCTAATTCATCAGGGAATTCCCTGCAGTATGAGTCACCACGGCTTCCCCACCACACCCAGCTACAAGATTTCCACATAAAAAGGCACCACAGAGGTCTGTTTTAACACAGAACCAGTACTAAAAAGTAGTTGTGTAAATCTAGCAGCATCAGTTATTCATGGAGAACACAGCAGACCACGACATAGGGATTTTCTTCATGGAAGAGCAACACAAAGAGCTGCAAAGACTTTCCAAAGACATTTTTGTAGCATCTTCCTCTCATCACTGCCCATCCAGACAGACCCCTGTCAGGGCTCCTAAAACTGGATTTACCTTTGTACCCCAGGGTACATAGTGTCAGGGGTTCGCAAGCTCGTATCAGTCAAGCCAACACAGTAACTTTCATTCCGAACGGATGGATTGCAGAAACAGGAAAGAATATACAAGAGAAAAAAACCTCAAGCCTGGAAATGCAGGAGCTTATGCCATTTGGCAACCACTTAAACCCTGCCTGTGTGAAATGGGCATAAAGGGAGCATGCAGATCTATTTAAGTGATTCCACTTTATTACAGGAGGTTAAACCAGTCTGTATTCTTTAGTAGACCTGTGTTCACTTGAGATATGAGAAGAATAGACATTATATAGGATTTCACTGCCTGTACATTTTATACTCTTCCAGCCTGAGGTTCAAAAGAGTTCAACCGCACTAGCTGCATTATAAATCTGTATTTACATTCACATATTCCAAGTAAAATGGTGAAACAAGCCCTACACTCCCAAAGGAAGCCACTACTTGATTAATGTGTTGTGAGATTACCCCGAACAATAATTCCTACATTACATCCCAGATTACTTTAACATGTCCAACAGGCAGGGCACAGATGCAATGCAGCATCATTTTGAGGTGCTCTGCCTACTTTCGTATTTGGCCCTAACACAACATATTTAAATGTCTGAGGATTGAAAGATTTGCAAGTTTTCAATTTGCACCCCAATGCCTTTTCCCTGGTAAGTACTCTCATGACACTGAGATGACTGATCTGTGAGCATATTCAGAAGGAATGGATGGGTTTCCGTACAAAGAAGAGGATAAAGATGACGGCAAAGTCTCGTCATTCAGACTTAAGTTATCTGTTTCTGTGCAGAGATGCTATCAGCTTCCAGGGAAAGGGAAAGTCAGGCCAGATCTGCATCTGGGCTAGCAATGAGAGAGATGAGGAGGCAGCTCTCTTTCTTGGAGGACAGCACTCCCCATGCCAGTCCTGGGCACGACCCTCTGGTACTGCCTCATCTGGTGGCACGTATTTGCTGACATAGCTGCACTAATGCTGGATTTTGCAGAGTCAGCAGCCTTTTCTCAGCAGGTCTTGCAGATGTCTTGCTGTGAACAACCCTTCCCCAGCTGGACACCAGCAAGGGAAGGGAATCCTTCCAAGTGGGTTGGATTCTGTGCCTGTGCTGACACACTGGTGTACATCTTAAAGACATTTACAAGGGTCAGACACTAAGGGTGAACCAACATCAACCAGGCAGTCTGATATGAGAGGTACAGGGAAGATGGGGCAAGAGAACAAGAAAACATGCAGAAATACAGAGGGAACAGAGAGTAAGTACCTGCAATGAAAGAACTTACATCTCCCATGTAAGTGACCTTTCTTTTGATCTCCTCAGTGGTACTTTGCTCTTCTGAGATCTCCATCTCTTCAGGCTCTATGAGCAATAAGATGCCTCCTAATTCCAGAGCCACCTTCAGAGCTCTACTTTCTGCTGCTGCTCCTGCTGGCGTGATGGCCTGCCTACTGCTCAGCAGCTCATCCCAGATCACCTCTTCAGCCATGTTGATCTCCTGACTTTGCTCTTCCACTACTTTTGCAATGAGACCACATGGCTGGTCTGATTTTTGCTTACTCTATTTCCTTCCATGCCAGGAAGTCTCCCAGCTGTTCTGCCCTCCTCACAGCCTACTGCCCTGCTACAGAGACTTCCCCCACAGCTTTGCTCCCCATCCCTGGCATGCCTTCTGGCATGCATCCATCCATGCACAGCAGGGTTCAGGCATAACTGAACTATTTTCATTTCCACATCAAAGGTGCTGTATTTGTTTGTGTCTCCTCATAAGCATTTTTGCAGCGTATGTATTTTGTCCATTCCTTCAGTTATACATTTCTGCAGTATTGAGCTGAATACTATGTAGACTTAGGTGTCTCTGCCTTCAATATGATGCTCTTAAGTTACTTTTTCTATCTTTTTTACCTTAAATTAACAATAAAAAAGTCATGCAGCAACCAGGTGATAGAAATTCAGCACAAACTGGATCTTACAGTACTTTGGCATCTGTGCCAGACATTCGCTTCCTCTCTGGTTGCTCAGCTGGGCGAGCCAAAAGCTGAAGGACTCACTTTGCCTAAATGATGAAGCTTTTTAGCTGCTTCTACCACAGTATGTCTAACAGACTTAATTATTCTGAGTTCAAGTGTTTGCAAATAAACTGCAATTTTAGTTCAGGTAATTAAAAGGAGGCACTGTGCTGACAGCTGAGTGATCGGGGTTAATTTTGAGCCAAGAGCATTGGAATAACCTGCCAGATACTATTTTCAGCAGAATGGAAGTTGGTTATGCAATCTGTGCTCTCTAACACCGCCCCCTATTCAAATTATCACTGGTCTGAGGGTTTTATTTAACAACTTTAAGTAATTTCAGGTCTAAGACACAGAATTTCCAAGTAAAACTGCAGCCTGACATCCCTGAAAAATCTCTCTAGAGCAGGCAGGTCAAACAAAGCACACGCAGCACAGTCACTCAGCAGCAGACATGACAGTACTTCACTCTGGTTTGGATTACATTCACGTCATCTCCTTGTCTTCATAATTTTACTTTCCTTTGTGAAGCTCTAGTAGGCTGAACTTGTGACTTTTCAGCTGAAACTGAGTAAAATATTCCTGGTCTATCTTCTTCAGTCTAATCTGTCTCATATTTTTTCAGACTATTGGAGTAACAAACCTCACAACCAGTTCAAATCAAGTTCCAAATTTTTCTTCCATGAACAATTTTTTTCCTCTACTTCTGTACTGAATGCCAACACCACCACCTGTACTGTAGCTACTCCTAGTTCTTTCTCATCTTAAGACGTAAGTTTGATCCAAATGCTTTTAACCTTCTCGATTACTTTTTGAGGCACAAACTCTTCATTTCATTTTTATGACCACAACTTCTCATCTTTCAGAAATATCCCATTTATGACAACTCCTTGTGACTTTTTAGCAGGGTCTAAACAGCAAGCTTTTGAACAGCATTTACTTTTTTCCATCTCATTGTCCCCTTCATGTCCCTTTTCTTGTGTCTCTTATCCAAGAAGGTCAGGCTCAATCTTAGAGGTCACTCCTCCTCTCCTGGGGTTTTTGATCTTGGTATCAGCTTCCCACCAACAATGCATACCTTGGAAATGACTTATCTCTCCATTCCTCTCTTAAATGTAATTGTATTTTCTTCCACGTTGCTCTTGAAGGTGTAATCTTACTTCCTTATTAGACCTAAAAGGAACATGCTCGTCTTTCCTCATCTGTCCCCACTTTTCCTGTGATGCCCACCTGAGACATGAGATAACTCTTCATGATGTCAGGGAAGTAATAGAAGACAATGAGTTGTGCTTTTTCAAAAGATGTAGACATTCCCTCCAAAAAATAAGTACTTTGAAGGTATCCCCTTGTATTGGTTTATGTAGCAACATTTTAGTAGTGGTTCAGTTGCAGGGGTGGAGAAGATTCCAGAAGATGCCCCCATGTCTGACAGAACCAGTTCCTGCTGGCTCCAAAATGTACCCATCACTGGCCAAACCTGAGCTCATCAGCAAAGCTGATGGAACTTCTCTCACAACATATTTAAGAAGGGTCAAAAAATGGTGCGCAGCAGCTGTGAGAGAGAGGAGTGAGAATAAGTGAGAGGAAGAGAGAGCCCTGCAGATCCCAAGGTCAGTGGATATGGAGGGGGAGGAGGTGCTCCAGCCATCAGAGCAGAGATCCCCCTGCAGCCCAATGGAGACAACCACACTGGAGCACAGATCCACCTGCATTCCACTCAGAACCTATGCTGCTGGTGGGAGCTGCAGCCTGTGAAGAGGAGTCCAGGCAGAAAGAGGTTTTATAACTGGAATGATGGCTGTGGAGGACCCATGCTGGGGCAGTCTGTTCCTGAGGGACTGAATTTTGTGGAGAGGACTCACGGTGAAGTAGTTCATGAAGAACTGTCTCTCATGGGAGGAACCCACATTGGAGCAAGGGAACAGCATGAGGAGAAAGGAGTGATAGAGAGGAGCTGTCATGGACTGACTCCATTCCCTGTCCGTCTGCACCACTTATGGGGAGGAAATAGAAGTCAGGAATGAAGGACTGAAGCTGAGGCAGGGGTTGAGGACTTGAAGAGAGACAGGAGTAAAGGTGGTTTTCAATTGTACCTTTGTTTTTCTCTATCCTGCTCTGTTTTTAATTGGCAATAAAATATTTTCCCCAAGCTGAGCCTGTTTTGCCTATCACAGTAACTGATAAGCAATCTCCTTGTCTTCATCTTGACTCATGAGCTTTTTCATCTTACTTTCTTTCCCCTGTCCTGTTGAGGATGGGGAGTGACAGTGGCTTGGAGGGCACCTGGCAGCCAAGGTCAACCCACCATACCCCTTATCTCCACTGCCTATACCCTGATCACTTCAGTAGACTCTCAGCTTTCTTGTAAGGCCTGTGAGTTCCTCTGTGTTTGGACAGAGGGTCCTACTGGAATAGTAAAAGTAAAAACTATTTGAAATCTTGTGCTAGTTGTAAAAGTTCAGAGACAAAGCTTTAGTTGCACAGATGCAGCTGCTTGAAGCCACTTAGTCTGAAGACATGAAAGAAAAAACTTGAAGCATTCAGCCACATTTTCTATAATAATAAATTAATTTACAGGATTACTCAAACAAATGACATATGGTTATTCCTTACTTCTCTGTTGACCACAGTAAGTATCTGTGATTGATTGATCTCACCCTTCACTGTGAGAGCAACACCCTGGATGAGGCTTGTTGCTGCTGACACCATCTCATGTGTATGGCTGCTGTCCCGCTCTGTCTTCACCATTCCCTAGACTAAACAGCCAGGAAAAACTGAAACGTGCTGACATTTCCTACAAGCTGCATCACTACTCCTCCGTGCATGTCAAAGGGTTCCACCATCAAATGACTCCATCATCTGACAACACTACTTGCCCAAGGATATCCATTTCTGGGCAGTGGCCAGAAACCCCTTCAGCTATCAATACATCTCTAGGAACTAGGTTCCAGTGACCTTCACATGAACTCAATGCTCCCAACTTGTATGCCTTTGAAGTTTCCAGTTTATCTAGTTTCCCAAATTTTTAACCTCACTGTGCATGAGTCAGCATGCAGTCACTCACTGCCAACTAGAACGCGTGTCCTGAACTTGGATAAACAGACAGATAAAGACAAAATTATGTAGTATCTGTCCATCTGACTAGAGGGGGAAAGAAAGTTTTGCCACTTGCTTATTTATTATGTGAGCTACAGTATGATTACCGGTGTGAAACATGACCCTTTCTTGGCCAGTTGCCCCCCCAAACTGTGACTGCTACTGGCAATGGAAAGAGCAATGGAAAGATCTCTGAGTATGCAAGATCTTTTACCAAATGGAGCTCTGCCAAGACTCAGGTCACCCGTCTACCCATCACATCACATTGCGTCAAAACAGACTCCAAACTCTAAGCTTCACAGTGTATCTGAGTCAAATCAAAAACCCACATGCTTCCCCAACGCATCCGTTCCATCCACATGCCACTCAAATGTTTTGTCAACATATCATTTTTCAGAACTTTTTATAACTTCTCCTGAACCTAAAAGACTGCATTGAAGTTACCTGCCATATGACAAGGCAAATTCTGCTAACATGACATACAGGAAACAAAACTGAACTTATCAGACTGACATGTGTATCTTAACACAGCCATTGATTGACTCTAATCTTTGCCAGAGACAGGAAAATTTGAGAGGAACAAAAAACCCGTGAAATGCTTGAGTGGATACTTAAATTCATCCAGCTTCCTTCTTTTCCATATCACATTTCCTTTGTGCAAACATTCAGCTGACCAAGCTTGACCGCATGTCTTACAGCAAACTGTAAGTTTTCCCATTTGAAATACTTACAGAAATATATGATTTCCTTTGGCATATATACTAAAAAAAAAGAAATAATTGGCGATTGCAACCAGTTATCTTTCATCTGCTCTAGTATAACTATTACTATTAGCACCTTCATGTTCTAAGAGCAGAACCTGTTCCAGCAGGGAACAATTTTTTACAGAAAAAATCATTTAACAAAACAAAAACAAGAACAGAACAAACAGTTTGAAGCAATAACTAAACCAAAAAAGCTATTTAATTGCTTTAAACTATTCAAAAGGAGAAAAATCCCTGGAGGAAATGTTGTTTATGTGCTATTTATTCCTCTGTCTTTCAGGAACTTTGAGTGTCAAAGGCTTTGGGCACAATAGCTGAGGATATTATGCAATTAGGTTAGAGTCTGTAGGTGTTAGGATTACTGTCAATTTGAAGTTGGAGTAATTAACAACATGTTCAAAACCATTTAAATCTGTAAGTCTGGAGTTACTCAGAGATACAGTGTTACAAACTGTGAACTCTATAAATGTCCATCAAAGAGAGTGATGCATCTTCAGGGAGGGTCATTTGTTACAGGGAAGCTTAGACACAGGCCTTTGACCAGGACAAAATGGTCAAACATTAACGGCCCAGAATAAGAATGTCAAAGTCAGTGTTACTTGAGAAACTAATCCCATAGTGAAGCTGGGTGTTATATTTCTCCCTTTTTGCTCTTTAATACTCTTGCCTTGAGCTCTCATCACTAAGCACAAAAATAAAGAAATGAGTTTGAAGCTCTAACTTAACTAGTGGTAACCCAACCAAATGATAATACATCAAATGGTTATTTCTTCCAATAGATCACAACTTGATAATGAAGATTCAGTCAGTTTAACCTGATCTCTTAGGTATGTCTAGACTGGGTCAAACATGTGAAGTCCAGAAATACTTGAGCTAGTTTCAGTCCCAAAACCATTCTAGCTACAGGAGCAAGGAGCAATTTTTGAGCAAGGAGCGATTTTCAGGGTAGATTAACTCTTTCAGAACCCAGTACAAGACTCTTTCTAAATCCCAAAATACCTTGGGCTACTCTTTCTGTCCCAAAACATCCTACAGCGTGCCAAGACATACCCGTAAGTTTCATGTGCTTTGGTACTGTCTCATCACTAAGCTTTCACTCATCAGTTACAGGAAAGATTTTGTAAGTAGAGGGAAGAAAACTAGGATTTTTCCACCGCACTTAGTTTTATAGATCACTAATTATAATCTGATATACTAAGACCCAGCAGTCTGGTCAGTAACTCACACTACCTTTAAAAAAACCAGCTTAGAAACGTGTGCCATGCCTTCACCCGTTCCTCCTGTGTGAGACAGAGTCACATGGCTGCAAAGTTTGTTTTGCTGTTTCACACGCCTCTTGGCTCAATAGCAGCCAGTAAGGGGTTAAACTGAAAGCACTAAGCCACTGCCTCCCCAGCAGAAGGATTGATTTGATCATTCTTCAGGGATTCCCTCTTGTATGAGTCACTGCTTAGACTGACTCCCCAGGAAAGGAGGCCAGGATAATGCCATTCCTCCAGAGACTACAACAGCTGAGGGCTAGTCCTGAAGACTGAAAGCTTCGGACTCATGCTTGGAAAAACATTCAGCAGACCACAATGCCCTCAGCAGTCTTA
>JAWWTY010000077.1:56865306-56881230 GCA_035222235.1 Margarornis squamiger
GGGGATACAAACAAAAAGTGATCTCAAACTCTTTTCGTTAACCAATTAACTGTGCAGACTAGCAGGAATTAGACGAGCTACTGGAGACTGTCTCCTGGCCTGGGGACTCTGCCAGAGTGAGGACTGAAGACATGAGTTAATGTAGTAGAATATTTAAATTTTACACAAAAGATATGTTCTCTTTATGAGCACAGGGATTCCTGTGATCTATTACTTTGTAATAGCTGTGTTTGGCTGCTACCAACTAGGAACGTGATTAACATTCCAAATTCAAAAACAAAAGTCGTAAAAGCAGCAAAATTAATGAGTGTCTCCAGCTAATCACAAAAGTTCATAACCAGCTCTCTAAGAGAAAGAGAAACCATGTTGGTCCTCCTTCTCTTGACCTACTTTCACTGATGTGCAAGAGCTGAAAAGGAAAGAAACACCTCATGCTGATTTACAAAAGCAAAGGCTGTTAATGCTTGTTCATTTCACATTAAATACAGTGACTCTTTAAAAATCCAGCCGGAGCAGTCTGCCACTAAGGCAATGATGCATTGCTCTTGTTTGCTTCCAATGCACTGAGCTGTGTCAGGCAGCATAGCACACAACTCACCACAGAAGGCTTAAAAATTCCTCAGCCCAGATCAGCCAGCAACTTCGCTTTTCGTGTGTCACTCCTAGTGACATGATTGCAGCTCCTGGAGATGTTATACACTCTTGACTTTAAAGGCTCAGCCCCTGGACTGTACCTCCATAAGGCTGTACTGCCCTGCAACTCCAAGAAACCTACTGTGAGACTACTGAAACCAGGAAGGACCTTAAATTCTGTAATTTAAAGAGCTACACAGTGAATATCCTGCTTTTAGGGTACTTAATATCAAGGGAGACAGCGTTCAAGTCCACACTGTAGTAGCTGCTGGTGGGCGAACAGCATCACCATCACAATCCTTTGGGATACTTCAAAATCTTCCAACTCAAAGAAGGAAGAGGAAAGAAGTAAGTATGAAGGAAAGCACCCTTTAATGTGGTTTCCTTCCTGTAACGAGACAGATAAAGGACTCCACTCCTGACATGGCACACTAACCCAGTTCTGTGAAGCAAAGGAAGTTTAAATATAGAGTAGACAGTCACTTTCTATCCCCCCATTCATGCTACACAGAGAGCAGAATTCAGGTTTTTTTAATTGCAATATCACCTTTTTTTCCTTTCTTTTTCAACTTTCTTAAGAAACAAAAAGGATGTTCTGCTGATGTCACAGCTACAGCCCAAGTATGTCCAGTGCACTGCCTGGGGATCACAGGAATAGTGCCAACTGGCTCTCCGCGAGGAGCCAGGGCATTATCTCTGCCACACGCACACTTTGGGTCACTTAAACCTCACCAATCCAGGACTCCACTTGGGAACTTTAGGGAATCTTCTGCTCTTCTCCTGAGCTTGCCGAGCCCAAAGACTGGGATGTCTTTTCCTCCAGAGCCTCCCCTGCTTGCACTGCCATCCTGTCCCATGGCTGACTTCCTGGGCTGCTGGTAGGGGCCATGGACAGGAGAAAAGTGTGGGAACATTGTGGACATTGAGGGTTAAAAAGGCGCCGTGTCAAAGCCAGTGCTGTCAGCCTGAGGAGTGCCCAAGACTGTTTAAAGTTCAAGGGGAGGGGGGGTCAGTGGGCAGCTGAGGAATCCATAGCTTGTGCCAGCACCAGGGAAACCCTTTCCAAAACAAGACTCAAAACTATCCTTAACAGTCTTGTTTCAGAGCCTGACTTTGACTCACAGCTCCACTCCCACTGTGTATTCCCACAGGGGGCATTCACACGTGTTATGCATTGTCACCCTGTGATCCACTGCTCCTGCAGGCACCCTATGGCTCCTGCAGACACATTCTGCTCCAGCCCCAGTTCCCACTCCATGCTCTTTGCCCTATTTCAGCCTGGCCTAGAACCCTTCTCCAGGAGAACCAGTCCTACCACCCATGAAGGGGGCAGCTGTGTCCTTCCCCAACTCCTTAAGATAAATTAGAAATGTGTTCTTCAAATGAACACGTCTGCGCTCCAAGTCTTCCTCAACCAGCATCTTGTAAGTGTCACTGGTCTCAGACGCCACAGAAGGAGACACAGGTGCACACATACCACCAGCAACACTGCACTCTTCCACAAATTACAGAAATGTTCAAGAAGACGCAAAGTATTGCAGGCTTTATGGGGACTTGGCACCAGAGGCTTTAAATGTCTTTCACAGATCCTACCCACTACCTTCATGGCTTGCTTTAAAAACAAATGTGAATGGTTGATTTTCAATGCTCCTATTGTCTACCTGTAACTACACTTGCCACAATGTGAAGCCTCAGCATTAGGCATGGCTCAGATCACTTCCACAGCTTTGCCCAGTGACATGGAAAACATATTAGGTACAGAAGAAAATGTTGTTACCATATTTATGCTTTCATCATTTGACATAAGCTTTAAAAAAGGGGGCAAATGACAGACCAGAGTCTAGATTGAAAAGACATACCTGGCGCTTTCTCCACAAAGATGACTTTGGAGTCTTGTAGAAAGTTATGACCAGTCAGTACCATTTTTTTTCCTCCAATAACAGGAAAGCTGTCAGTACTTTGCTTCTCCACCAGAGGCAGTTCTTGGGCAGATCTCTGAGCTGGAGAGTTATTAAGAAGATTAAAAAGAAAAAAAAAGGCAACCACAAACATACACAAAAAGTAAATACTGCATTAGTAAGTAACTAAATGCTTGCCCTCATAAGATAAGCTGAGTTTGATACAGAAATAAAGAAAGGTCAAAAGGTTTGCAAGAAACATGTTTTGTTTTCAAGTGCCTTGATCGTAAACAATAGGGTTAAACAGCAGTACAGACTCAAAAGGCTCACAGAGAACAAGTGTTTTAAAACTCAGTTGGATCTGTAATACATCAAAAAGTACTTTTTTATTGAAATTCATTTATTTTAAAACATTTTCGCTTATGCTACCTGTGACATATATGCTGCGTGTTTGCAAGGCACACATGACAAGGCAACCATGCATGCTCAAAATTTGTTTCAGTCACTGTATTGCCAATTCTGCAAAGCATCTGGCAGCAGCAGCAGCAGCCATGGCCCTTGTGATCCAGCAGCAGCTCACACTTTCGCTAGCATATTTCCGAAAGAATCTGAGTGCCAAAGCACACAAGGATCCATGTAAATAGAATCTGGTATTCTTGTGCCACATTTTATACCTCCTCAACTGGAACATGAAGAAAGCACTGCTTCAAGGGATGATATGACATTTTAGCCAGATTATATGGTTTCTCCTGGTGTTATATGCACTAAGAAATGTATGAAGTTTTTGGCACCAGTTTATTCCACATTCTGCACTAGAAATAGCACTAGCACCTATTTTTTCTCCTGTTTTCTGTTTTTTTCAGCCAGCATGTGCCATGCTTTTGCTCATTACACAACACTGGAAGGTGCAGGTCCCTGACACAAATCCAATCAGCTTCACATACAGTGGTTGCCCGAGCTTGGCACCTTTGCACAGACCAGTTCAGGATAGATTCAAATTGTGCCTTATACTGCTGTATAGCAACTGAAAAACTCTCTAAACTTCAATAGCAGCAGGATGAAACTATGATTCCTCACATTTTATGCTTTGCCCTCCAGCATGAATGGAGCTGGGGATGATCAGGCCTTCCTCCCCATCCCCTCCACCAGAGCTCACCCCCCACATACACACCAGATGTTAAGTTTACCCCCGTCTCTGTCAGCATCAGAAAGATCCACTTTATGGAATTCAACAGAACCTTGAAAAATTGTTTCAGTCACCCAGCTGACCAAATTAGCATTGGGAGTTAAACAGAAATTCAGCTTCCACCACTTATGCCGAAGTGTCAGAGCTACACAAAACTAAAAGGCTTTCTTTTGCGTGCAGGTGGCTGAGAAGGATTACAGAACAAGAATGACAAAGACTCAGGTGTCTTTGGAGGGCGCCCCGCTGTATCTGGGAAAGTGCAGTTTGTTCGATCAAAGAGACCCCAGTGAGGAAATCTGGTTCCCGGAGGTTTTCTGAAGCTGTAGGCAGCTTGTGCCAGAGTGTCAGCTCTAGTATACTGGCAGCTCCTCATCAGAAGGATTGGGGTTTTGTTTGCTGGTTTTTGCCGTATGATGGGGAGACAGAGAGTGAAAAGGACACAAGAGATGTCTTCCAAAACTTCTATAGAAGTTACCTTTATGATAAGGAGTAACCAAAAAAAGGCCCTGTCACTTCCAGGTCTACTATTAGTTGAACTGCTCTCTACTTTTGCTTTAAATGTGTATTTTTCTACTACAAGCAATGCACAAAGCTACAAATTTTTTTCTAAGACAAGGGTATTCTGTACTCAATATAAACCATGTGTTTCTGGAAAGCAGATTAAAGTTCACTGATTAGACATGTAAGGCAAAACCAATGTAGAGTATGTTGGTGGAAAAAGACTGCATATGGGGTGGAAGTGTTCAAAATAGTTCAAAAGGTGTGTGGATGTGGCCCTTGGGGACATGGTTTAGTGGTGTACATGGCAATATTGGGTTAACAGTGGGACTCAATGATCTTACAGGTCTTTTTCAATATTAGTGATTAAATGATTTTATGATAATACCCAGCAAGAGGAGGATGTTTGTTGCTACTTACAGCACTCGATGGGGTTGGAGGCTACTTGCAAGGAGAGGGTCCTGCCATTGGCCTGTGGGATGTGAACCCTGAAGACCAGCCGCACACGTGTGTTCTTCCGACCAATGTCCGTCTCTCCCTTGCGCAGCTCAATGTCAGAGTTTCGGAGCTTTAATATTCCAGCACAGTCGATGCTGTCCAAAAGGAAACAAAGAGCAATTCAATTAATTTCAAGCAGACTTCAGGAAAAGACACGAGCATGCAACATCTTCCCTCTCTCCTGCATGCTCTTCTTAGAAAACTGAGTCAGACACAACCCAATGATCAGGCTGAACACAGCACTTCATTTAGTCTAGTACTTGCATTCACAAGCAGATAGGTTGGGGCTATCTGTAGTAATAGGTAGCAGCTGCTATAGAACAGACAAATTTAGGATGTTACCTCAGTTCCCAAAGGAAGAAAATCTAAAAGACCCTTCCTCCTCAGCACATCCTGTAAAGATGGTGCTTAAAAATTAACCAAAGCCCAAAGAAGCAGTGAGACTAGAAAAGTCAATGGAACAAGACAGCAGTCCAGAAAGGGGTAGAATGCAGGGTTACTTACAATTTCACTTGTTACAGCTAATTTGGAGAAAAATATGACATGATTTTTAATCTAGGGCAAAGTCTTGAAAATGCTTATTAATGAGCACAGCTGTCCCTGAGGTCAGTTCTCCTGTCAATTTGTTTGTATTTGAATGAGCTGAAAATACTCCCAAGCTAAGCACTGAGCTGAAGCTCTGCATGAAGAACACTAAACTCAGAGGCCTCACTCCACATTAGGGAAAAACGTGCTTTTCATCAGATACAACTATTACTATTTCTGACCTCTCCCTCTTTTTTTTTTTTTTTTAAACTTTGGTTTCCTCCTGGATGGAGCTTACAAGTCAGGATTTTTGTCAAAGAAAATTTCGACAGAAGAAGTTCCCACAACAAAAGACACATAAACATATGTACTCAAAAACCCACTGCAAAAATACCTCTGCCTTGGCCACAACTACAAAGCCTACATGGCAATTTCTTCTGGGTACTGGTCTCTGGCATGCACTTCATTGCACTGAATATGCATAGTTTAATTTTATTTTGCATTCAAAGAGTCTAATTCCCCCTCCAGACCTTTGAAGCTCTGTTCTGAAGCAAACTCCAAACAAGCACTATGGCAGCACACTTTTGATCTGCATTTTTTCTGAAGTATGGATTTCAGAATTTAAAAAATGCCCTTGCTGATATGATCAAAGAAACTAATGAAAGTATTAAAGCTCCTCAACAATGCATATTAGCAGGTGAAGCCATAAGAATTATGAAGTATTTGTACCCATGTTAAAAGTCTGTGCAAAGATCCTTAAGCTATGGAAGAAAGACTGCATTTCTCAATATTGTCTCTCCTATAGCAACACTTGTAAAATGAATACAGTATTTAATGACATTCAATTCCAAGCCAATAAAGCTCAGAGGAGAAAAAGCATTTAAATTCAGGCTTGTAAAGTCATGGATATTAAAATATGAATTCAATAGGAACTGCTAAATGTGCAAAAGTTTAAATGTGCACAGGAGCTTTGGTGTTTCACTAAATCAAGTCCTGAACACACAAAGTATGTGTGAGAAAAGTCCTTGGCTCCAAATTTCATTATTAGAGCTACATGAAGGTTTAGACTACTGATGTGTAAGGCTTATACACACCAAAGCATTGCTTGTGGTTCTTGAGAGAGCTCTACTACAATCTGGCATGCATGCCACAAAAATATTCAGCTTGGCTCCCAAGCTGTGTAACTACCTTTATTCTAGGGTGAAAGATGATTGACATGGTAATAATGTTCCTAGATGCCCAAAAATGTGATTCAAACTGGATAAATAAAGGGCCAAATATTGTGTGGGTACAAACTGGTGAAATTTCGTTAACCTCAATGTAGCTGTGCCAGTTTTCAACAACAGCAAACAGGGTCAATAATTTTGCAGGCTTGTCATGACTTTTAACACAATGCACTGAGAGAGGTCTTCAGGCCTTGAGTGATCACTCTAAGCCCAGCTGGCAATGCAGCTAAACATACTCCGGCTCTTCTATTTACATGACGCACTCCAGGGCATGTTGTACATGACACTGCAAACCAGCTTCTAATAACCACTACGTGAGGAAGGACTTCAGGTGTCTGATACCATTTTCCACTTTGTTAAGGCATGGAAAACTCTATGAATAACAAGGAGTGAAATTGTGATTTTCCTGTGGTATTTCGTTTGGTGGGGGTCAGGATTTCTCACTTGCTTTCTACCTTCCTACTTATCTTTCTATCTCCCTACAGATGCACACAAAGGTGCATGCATCTACACATAAATACGAATGCATTTATACTTACACACACCAAGAGTTAGATTTGCATGTGAGCATACAGAAATTCCTCCCAAGGCAGACACCTCAAATAAGGGTTGGGATCATTTGAAGGATGGGGGAAACAACTCAGATAAGGGTTAGAATGAGTCGAAGGAGAGGGACGAAGAGGACAGGATTAAATAATGTGGAGGGTCTCAAGCATGTCACATACACAGAGGCATATTTGAACCTTTATATACAATCCTATAATTACATTTACCTGTGTGTAACGGACTTATGGGACACTTAATTATCACTCCTACTAACTCTGAGATTCTAAGACATCCATGCCTGCTTTTCTGCCTAGGACTAAACTTACCCCTACTTAATGATTCCAACCTGTAAATTGCATCACCTTTGAGTAAAGGTTCTCCGAGGCAACTCTTTTTAGTTCTACAAGACTTGCTTCTAAACAAATGCTATAAAATGCTGAGTTTTATTATGTGAGAAATGAGTGGTTTTACTTGTCTCAAAAAACCCCCATGAGGGTAACTTGGAAATGCTCTCTAAGAGTTTCCTTTGACATCCTAAGATAAATTTTAATAGGCCCTGTTCCTTGTGCTAGTGCGTATAGGAGCAAGAGGTGTCATATTTAGAAACTAAATGCAGGAGCTGAGGTAGGAGATATTTACAGCTCGGTAACTGAGATACTTATTTTAAATGGCAAATAAGCACATTGGCTGAAACTCTAGAATGAAAGCAATCAGTTGTCATAAATATTTGTGAAGTTCATTTTGCTATTAAGCTGATTAGGGGCAATTTGTCCCAGCCAAGTTGTGAAAACCTACTATTACAGAGAGAGATTTAAGGAAAGAAAAAGATAGAAAAATGAAAATTGTATACAAACAAAAGAAACAAAACCAAAAGAAATTAAGTGAGGTGACCAAGAGGAAACTCCTAACAGTCAGATACGGTGTCTAGCTCTTACATTGCTCTCATGTTGTTTTCTGGAAGAAGTGGAATTTCCAGGACTTTGGTGTTGGAAAGTATTGTTTCATGGCTGGTGGTGGAAACGGTCTTCCCGGTGATTCGGTGAACCTGGTAGAAAGCATGGGGTCGCAGCAGGCGGTCGTCTGCAGTCCCAATGAACAGCTGCAGCGTGAGCGGCTCGCTTTCTAAGTAACCATGTAGCTGGCAAAAGAACAGAAAATGCCCACTGAGCACCATGCACATAAACTGCTAGGAATCAATTAAATTTTTATAAGCGGGAGAGCCTAATTCAAGGAGAGAACTTGTGACAGGTGCTATGTGTTAAGTTCCCCTCTTCCAGTTTTCCTGTAACGTAATATTGGTACAATAAAAAGGTGCACTCAGAAAATGTCTCATTATCCTAAAGGACCTGAGGCACTTTAGATGGGCTGAGCTTTTGAGCACTCCTGCTACATCCACAGAAAACTTTGCATAAATTCTGCCGCAGTGTTCAGCAAAAAGCCACAATGAACTTGACGCTCGCTCTCAGTACTGAGGGAGGCAAAAGCAAAGGAATTTGCAAGTGGAAAGGACACAGTTTGTCCATCCCCATGCTTCCTGGGTCATCCCTCATGCAGCAGGCGGCTGCTGCTCATGACTCGTCCCCTCATTAACTGATTTTTATGCTGGTAAATACCTCCTGGGACAGCACAGAAGCAGATCACATATACATGATTACTAGCTCACCACGTGTGTCAAATTCCTGTTACAATCGCACAAAAATGTCATTGAAGGTATTGGGCCTGACCATATCACAGTGACTGCTTTGATGACAACTAGAGTTATTTCTGCCACAGGCTGAGGAGGGATCAGAAGCAGAGCCTGACCTCAACCCCACCATCTCCTGTGGAAGCTACTCCAGGTTCTCACTGGAGTGGAATCCTCAGAAAACATCCTGCTTAACGCTGCCACCCGACATTGGGAAATGAGTCTCAAAAAACACAGTTATCTTGCAGTGGTTACCTAAGAAGCCTTGTCCCAAAGGAAGGGAGGACACAGCAGCTATAAAAGAGAGAAGCATGGGCAAGGTGGGCTGTCCCAGGAGATGCCCCATTCCACAGCAAACTTGCTCACTTTGTTGTAGGTTTAGTTTTCTCTGTGAATTATTCAGGTGGTTTTGGGCATGAGTTATTTACCATCACTGCACCATCACTGAATCTGATAGATCAAAATTTATCATAATTTGGTGAGGAACAACACTTTTGTTTTATGGTGCATGCAAGTTCAAAGCTAAATAAAGGTAAAAGCAAGTGGTGAAACTCACATCAAATATTGCTTTATATTTGTATTTTGTCTGTTTTCACTCTCCTTAAATCTTAAAAAGTAATTTCTGGCTATGTCTCGAGGGTATTTTACCATTTGACAGCAGGAGTGCCATTAAAAACAAAGATCTTGAGTCACTTTTACTCTTCAAGCACTGCAAAACTCTGGTGGGTGAAAATACATGAATGCATGAAGCCTCCCCTCCACTATCAAACATGCTGAATGGCAATAGGAATGCATAGTGGCAATGTTTCAGGTACTTCAGTGACCAACACATGAGCAAGGAAGGACATTGTGCCTGGACACATTCCTAACTGGCCATACTGCAGATTTTTCAACCCTCACTTTGGTCAGAAGACCCAAGAGGAAAACAGAAGCATTTTAATTTGTTTGATTTGGTGTGGCAATTTTTCTATCCTTACCTAAAGCACAGGGATGCTGGAAGAATATAGGGACAGGAGGAACACAAAGCTTACTTCTAGCTCTACAATATCTTATCAGCTCTGCATTCCTGACACACCACATGAAGGCAGCTCAGAGACAGGGAGTTGTGATATGATATGATTGATATATGATATGATATGAGATGAGATATGATAGGATAGGATAGGATATGATATGATATGATATATGATATGATATATGAGGGGGTTCCATACCAGCACTGTCAAATTGAAAACACACCAGTGGCAGCTTGAAAATCTGCAGTATCAGCAAAACAATGAAGAGAGGAGAGCATAGCCATGTACACTGCCTTCAGCAGGGTGCCGTGGGCTGCAAGACTCAGTCCAGCCCCACTCAGAACACCTGCTTTCTACAACCTCTGACACCAACATTAACACTACACTGCAAAAAGAGGGCTTCTGGCTTTATCCCCAGAGACGGACATGCAGCTTGAGCTACTGTTGGGTGATTGCAGGTGTGCTCCTGGTACAGCCAATGGCCACAGGGAAGCCACTGTCCTACTCATCAACACCCAGTCCCCTTGTATGGCAGCCCTGCCTGTATAGTAATTCCAACCATGTCCATGAACTGGGCTGGCAGAGTGACCTGGATTTGTCCCGGGCTGATCTTACCTCGCCTCAGCATCTCCAGAGCCTCAGCAGCAAAGCTGAGGTAATGCAGGACACACAAGGTATCGTGGGGTATTTTTGGTCAAGAGCAGCACGCGGGCTATCAGGGGAAAATGTAAGATAGTGTGACACGCCAGACAAATAAATTTCTATGCATTACTAGCGGTCACTTCTCCAACTCATCATGGAAGGTGCTTTTTATGGGGAGTGTAAAATTAAAACAAACACATATTGAATTACAAGGCCGCTTAAAATGTAAAAATAGACAAGCGAGTAACTCAAACCTCAGTTCAGCAAAAGTAAAATCGCACACCAAGGTACCCATATGTTTTACTGAATCCAGGCAAAGGGGACCAAAAGCATTGGTCTTGCACTGGCATCTGCTATTTCAGGCTTTACCTTTAAATCTGAACTCGACTGCTGCCATATCTTGTAACCTACTGCTGAGTCTCAGCTTGTGCTTTTCCCACAGCTTTCCTACCAGGAGCCAATCAAAAACCCACAGTCCTCACCTGCCCTTCCCCAAGAAGTGTTCACACACTGGAAAATAAATAGTAAGATCTCAGATGCATGTTTTGCCTTGTTTTTTAAGGTTTGTGATCTTCAAACTGAATTCATGTTTGGTTTTTTGAATGACCCTGTCCCAGAGCTGTTTTGTGCTTTGCTTCGGATCTGTTACCCCCAGTTATTTACTCCCTGACTTGGAAGGTGCCAGAAACATCCAGAAAGACTAATGTAATCACTGTATGCTTGACTTTGCCGCCCTCAAAACAGGCCAAACTCACACTCATGTCACAAGTTTTAGGTCGTATTATGTGGTAAGAGGCATCTGATGTCCAATTTGTATTTCCATTTAAGCTTTACCCATTGCATCACATTATTTACTTTTATATTATGTCACATAATTGTGTATGCCAACAGAAGCAATAAAAGAAAGCGATGTGAGGATTAACATTTAAAGGGGCACATACTGTGAATGACTTATTTTAAATTACACATGATTTCTGAGACAGACAGTGTTGAGCTTTCGGAGTCTTCAGAATGGTGCAGATGTTTGCAGAATAGGCAAGATCCTGCTTACTCTCAGCTGGGCACAGTAAGAATATTCTACTGTTCCCTCCAAATGAAGCAGAGCAATATTATTGTAATTCAATATTGTCATTCATATTATCATTCAACAAGATGTCAAGAGGAGTGGTGGCAATAAAGGCCAAGCTGGGGTACTCCAGGCTGTTATAGATTTGCCAGCATGTAAAGGGAGTATCAAAGAAGATCAGTATAAAATGGGACAGGGAAAAAGGGTGACAGAGCATTTTTCTTGGTGAGGGAAGACTTTGCATGTTCACATCCATGCATATTTTCCACACATGCTCTGGGATACTGTACTTGGTGGTACAGCGATTCAGTTTCTTGGCATGCAACATGGGATGCATGCGTCAGACACCCTATTTTTATCTTTTTCTCTGTGTTAACACAGTCCAAAGCTCTTAATAACTCAGTGGCTGAGTATGAGTGACAAAGGTGCTCTCTGCTATGGCATTCATAATAAAGGATGTGTCTTTCCTACCAAGCATGCTTTGCTTGGCAATACATAGATCCAAGTGGAAAGATCTGTACTTTCCCCTGCTGTGAAAGTGTAAAAGGAATTACTTGCAAAACAGGATCAGGAGCACAATGTTTTTGAATGAATTTCCCATCCTAAATAAAAGCCGTGATAGAGCAGTCACCTGGTTTGGTACAAAGTAAAGACGCAGGAAAAACTTAAGCATGCAGATAAGACCTCTGTGGTCAACTTGTTTGGTTTTAAAACTAAGGTGGGTCATACTGTCTTGTTCTAACCAACCACTGACTACTCTGTTATTTTCCTTTTTGAGCAATACTCTTAAAAATATTTGAACTGGTCTCAAATAATATTTGCATTCATATTGTCTGAAGCTGCTAAGATCAAAATCAGACTTAATTGTGGGCCTATTATACACTCCTCTAATTGTATCAGAAGTGATACAGTCACTGGTAATTAACACCAGAACAGGACTGATCGCAGTTAAGCTCTTCGTCACCTTACATCATCTTACGCAAGAGTGAAGGAAAGGCTGGGTGACTGCACCACTGCATCAAGCTTTCCCTGGGATTCCTACACCTCTCTGTCATCGCTTTCCCAATGCCATGTTACACCAACACATCTTGATTCTCACCAGCAGATTGCCAAAGGGTGCCAAAGCAAACCTCAGCCTTTCCCTGGGGAGATGCATTGTGCGCTGCGCATTGGGGCTGGATGTTTTCACGTGTCTAGTGCTGTGGCACTGAACACCAGGCATCTTTCCCTGGTGATCAGCAAAGTGTGAGGGAAACAGGGCTGTCATCCTCCTTCGCAGCCATCAGCCAACTGCAAGGTACTATCTGAGTCAGTCCTACAGGGATGATAACCTCAGGTTTATCACAGGCATGAGCACACTCAGCCTGCCTGGATTCCAAACGTGTGCCTGGTGCATATCTATTAAATCTGGCAATTGGAGTTAAACAGACTTGAAAAACAATGAGCAGAACAAGGTGAAGTGTTTCACCTCAACGCAAGCATTAGAAAAAAAAAAGCAAAACCTCCCCAAACCTTGCTATAGTTACCAAATTTTGAGGAATTTTTGCAAATGTCACATGCAATAACTCAAACACTTTTTTGGCTTCAGTGGTTATTCTACAGCCTGTGAGGAAAATTTGTATTATTTAAGCCACGGCATTTATTTTAAGAAACGCAGCTGATATATTCTGCATGTTCCCTTCCAAGCGCTTTATGCTTTTGGCAAGCTGAAGCATCTGTTGAAATGCTCAGAAAGCTACCTGTCATAACAAGGAGGCCTCTGTGCCTAGAGAGGCTCCTGGAGGCCACTGAAAGAATGGTCCTGTTCTCACGGGACACAGCAGCCAGGTACACCACCTGCACCACCCATGACATCAGTCAGGAAAAAAGGGAGCTATACTATGTAATAGCTTTTAAGTGTGCTTACTGCAAAAACCCTACAGTGGCACATTCCTCCAGACTGGACCCTGTAAATATGTTAAATTATCAGTAGGGAATGATTTAGGGCTTAGCCTTGTCCCAGTGCATTCAGGGCAGAGCTCCCACTAATAACAAAGCCAGGGCACGACCAGGAACTTAGTATTTACCCTCAAAACTAGTCAGCAGCTTGTGTTTGAGACACTTGAGGCTACTAAGGGCTGCATCCTGAATGATAACAATGTGCCAAAAAACCCATATGTAACATCCATATCAGCCATACCTCTAAAAATGTGTGTGCCTGTTCTTCGTATGTTTGGTGCATAATAAAGACAACAAGTAAATACACCCATTTATGCCTCTAAAAATATTAAGAATAATATCTACATTTTCTTATCAGACCATGTAACTGATGCCCACTCTGCTTGCAGCATGTACTGTAGTGCTTATGCTCAGCAATGCCTTACACATCCATCTGTCCCATTTGCACTTCCAGAACTGTTCAAGGAATACCTGAGTCAGTCTGGACAGAATTAGCGAGACTAACTATCCAGTTAGGGCTTCTTTCCCCTTTTCCCCCATCAATGTTTTGGAATGTAATTCCAATGCTTTCTGAAAAAGCTCAAACAGAGTAAAATCTATAAAACAGTGATATTTTTTTAAATAATTGCTGTTTGTCTCTTTAAGCTAGAGCTTCGGGAGCTACCCACCAAACAGCTTTATTGCTAACTTTCTCAAGCAGCAGGTCGGGGGTTTGTTGTTGTTGTTGGTTTTGGTTTTTTTTTGTTAAAGTAACTGCACATGATGAATGATAAAATGAAACAAATTATCATGTTTTAAAAGTGTATCTAATATACAGCCTCAGTAAAAATACCATCAGAGAGTGCTCAGTGTCCTGATTTTTTAAAACCAAATTGAAGATCAAGCTGTTTAAACTACATAGAAAGTGGATAAACATTTTGGTTATTGATTTCAGCTGTGAGCACTGACCATGCATAAAAATTGGGTCATCAATTTGATTTTCAAGAAAAAGAATTTACTTTTAGTTCCCACGTGGAAGCACTTGAAGACGTAAGCCACTGCATCATGGGTTTGAACGGCAAGAGGGAAAAGTTGATCTTGCAGGCAATGACTGTCATGTGAAGCGCAGGCACAGAGGGTGAGGTCAGGAGACCCAGGCATCTATTCTCGTGCACACTGCAGAGATCCTGCCCGACCTTCGCCTGGGCAGCCACCAGACTGCCCTGCCACCATGCCTCTGGGCTGGAAATGCCTAGGGACCTCCTGCTGAAGGCTAAGGGAGCCAGCAACCTACGCCTCTGGGGGAAAAAGGTCAGGAAAAGACTGCCCTCATTGCAAAATTCTCTCC
Source organism: Margarornis squamiger (assembly GCA_035222235.1). Lineage (NCBI taxonomy): Eukaryota > Metazoa > Chordata > Aves > Passeriformes > Furnariidae > Margarornis > Margarornis squamiger. The sequence goes on from JAWWTY010000077.1 coordinate 56,879,990, forward strand.
ACCTATTCAAATACGTTTTGGCCCTGAATTCCTCTGCTAGGGAAGGCCTGGGGAAAAAACATACCTCAGGTGCCCTGCAGCAGGGGGCTGTAGAGGCTTTCCTCTCAATCTCCTCTCCCAAACCCCACAGCTGAACACCAGGTGCCATGGGAGATGGTTTATGGAATCAGCTCAAAATGTCCTCAAATCATCTGCTCAAGAAGCAAGCTGGGCAGTCCTGCAGATCTGGGGGTGCTCCGCATGCTGCAGGGCAGCGACAGGGCACCAGCAGGCAGCTGTATGCTCTGCTACAGAGCAGGATCCAGGAAGGGGCTGGCAGCCCCAGGTGTGGAGATGAAGGACCCCACAGGGCAAGGAGCAAGCAAACCTGGCAGTGGCAATTCAGCCAGACAGGCAGCATCCACAGAGCACTGATGAACCACTGAGGCACATGTCTTGCTCTGCAGTGTTGCAGCATCCCTGCCTCTTTCCAGCTGTTTCTCTCCACCTTCAACCTCACACACTCCAGGTGTACATGTTTCAGCCCCGGCCATACCACCCATGTACTCCTTGTGCTTGTTAGATCTCTGGCCCAGAAGGACACAGGCTGCTGTGTACCTAGGACGGAGAGAGGTACATCATCCTGACCAGGGTGATCAGGAACCTCTTCCCTTTGCCAGCAACCAGGTAAGCAATACGGGGTGCTGGTTTTTGGATGAGGTGCAAAGCTCAGTTACAGCCTCCTTTGAACAGAATGGAATCATGGAATCACAGAATCAACTAGGTTGAAAAAGACCTCTGAGATCACTGAGTCCAGCCTTTGAACTAACACCACCGCGCCTACTAGACCATGGCACTGAGTGCCACATCCAGTCTCTTCTTAAACGCTTCCAGGGACAGTGACTCCACCACCTCTCTGGGCAGCCCATTCCAATACCAAATCTCTCTATAAAGAACTTCTGTCTAACCTAAACCTCCCCTGGCACAGCTTAAGGCTGTGCCTCCTTGTTCTATTGCTGGCTGCATGGGAGAAGAGACCAACCCCCACCCCGCTACAACTTCCTCTCAGGTAGTTGTAAAGAGCAATAAGGTCTCCCCTAAGCCTCCTCTTCTCCAGGCTAAACAACCCCAGTTCCCTCAACCACTCCTCATAGAACTTGTGCTTCAGTCCCTTCACTAGCCTCACTGCCCCTTCTCTGGACCAGCTCCAGCACCTCAATATCCTTCCTGAACTGAAGGGCCCAGAACTGGACACAGCACTC
>JAWWTY010000077.1:56881330-56944903 GCA_035222235.1 Margarornis squamiger
AAAGGAGATCAGGTTGGTCAGGCAGGACTTGCCCCTCCTAAATCCATGCTGGCTGGGTCTGATCTTCTGTCCATCCTATAGATGCCATATGATGGCACTCAGGATGATCTGTTCTGTAACTTTGCCAGGCACTGAGGTCAGGCTGATAGGCCTGTAGTTTCCTGGATCTTCCTTCTGGCCCTTCTTCTGGATGGGTGTCACATTAGCCAGCTTTCAATTGTCCAGGACCTCCTCGGTGAGCCAGGACTTTTGATAAATGATGGAGAGAGGCTTGGTGAGTTGTTCTGCCAGCTCCCTCAACACCTTAGGATGGATCCCATCTGGTCCCATAGACTTGTGAGGATACAAGTAGTTCAGCAGGGAACTGACTGCTTCCTCCTGGATTACAGAGAGGCTATTCAGCTCTCCATCCCTGTCTACCTTGTCCATGTGTATTCAGAATGGAGGTGCTAAACTTGGGCTGCCTGGATGCTCCTGAGAGAGCACAAGCCAAAAAAAGAGGAGAATCTTATTCAAAACAGCAGAACAGACAGACTTCAGAATAAAAACCAAAACAAAGTAAAACAAAACAAACTCCAAAACTCCAACCAGACAGAAAATTAAACACCTCCTTAGGAGCTGAGAGGACTTTCTGGCTGTGACAGATTTTGCTGAACTTTATCTGACACAGTATAAGCAAAAAAAGTGAATAAATTATACTCTGTGCAACTAAACATGGTATTACTCCTTAGTCCTTCCCTTACTTTAAACTAAATTGTAAGAGGAATTCCTACAGGTTTTTTGTGCTACTTCCAGGATTTATTTTTCCTTTCTAAAAATTATTTTCCTTGGATTCATTCAAACTCTGTTTTAAGATCCAAATGTACTCACAGCTAGTCCACAAATAAAAATAAGATGGCTTGCTCCTGCAAAGAACCAAGCCTGCTCTGAGGGTGAGGGCTGGATGGGAGAAGAGTGAATGGAAACAGCAGGAGTGTGTTTTATGTGGCACTTTCTAGTGCTGCCACTTGGACCTTAACTCAACAGTGCAGCAAAAGAGCAGCTGTTCACATCATGATGAATAAAGATCTATATAAAACTTCCAGCTGCAAATACGCTGAGGAATTATTAATCTTAATGTAACAGAGACGCTGTACACTCAGTCACTGGCTCACAAGTAATTTCAGTCTCTATCCAGGGAAAAACAGCCTTCGTGGCTGCTGGCTCTCAGCATAGCCATGAAATCTCCTTGTCTAAACAGCCGTAAGAAGCTGCTCCCTATTTCTAGGAAGGATTTTCCTCCTCAAAAATACACATACCTAGTAACCAACCCAAGTCACACTTCTAAAACTACTAGACTCACAAGAGGGTTGCCCATCAGAAAAGGACTTACTAGTAGAATGAATTTGTAGGTCTTGGGCACCTTAATCACTGGGACACCAGGAAATCATTATTGCTTTCAAGACATCTTCTACCACAAGACCCAAGAAATGTCCTTCCCCTAACCCTTGTTCCTTCATCACGCTTCAAGGATTAAAAATCTGAGTCTGGAGGCAAGTCCAACATGATAGTGCCCTCCCTGAAATTACCCAACCCCTCCTTCTGCTCAGTTTCCATTCAAACATTTTCCCTCAGCATTCATAACAGATTTCAGTTCGGATACTCATATTCATGGCCATGTAGGAGTTAAAGAAAAAAATATCACAAGAGCACTGTAACAGGAATTTATTACATATTCTTAGGCAGATACCCCAGGCAAGCTTGTACTTGTGAACCTGCCTCTCGTCATGCCGCTGACGCATCGCTTGCACCCAGCACGCTCCCATTTGTGGATGAGCACAGGCTGGCCTGGGATCCTTGGGCGTGTCGAGTGCCGTCAGCGTAGTGGGATGGGCGTGATGCCCTTTACCGGTGCCCATCCCAACCAAGGTACAGCACCACTGCCAACATCCTTTGGTGACTTCTCCAAGCCCAAGACACGCCCTCAATGCCACGTTTTAACTTGGTGGCTCACTAGTGCTTCAGTAACTGCATGACTTTGAATTCTCACCCTTGCAAATCTGAGGGCAAGGGGGTGCCCATCTACCCCCACTGGTTACCTGATTAAGGGTCAATGCTTTTGAGGTGCACATCAAGATGAACACTGGTTAGTATGGGACAGGGGCAACACAGTTCCAGGCAAAAAGCCTTTGGGGTTCAGGAGCACCAGTGAGATAGTATTAGACTAGAAATAGCTGCCTTCCCTAAATTTTAACTTCTAGCCAAATGACATTTATTTAAACTGCTACTGAAGACAGAAAGCTGGGGCTATGTTTAAAGGCTTTATCTCTGTAAATATTTGGAGAGCTATAAATACTGAGCCATATTCATAATACGAATATTGCACTTACTGTTCTGTTGCCATGAAAATGACTATAAATACACTTCCAATTCTTAATTTCTTTGATTTGCCAAGAGCTTGTTTAAAAAGACCAAAAAAAAAATCCTGTGTGAGACATTTTGCTATTTAATTAGCCATTGGAGTCAAAGGCCACAGCAGAGAGCAGAAATTAAAAACTCAATGATGGAGGCAGACAAAGCACACAAGCACACTACAGAGCTGTATGCCCCAAGTGAGGCTTATTATAATCAGACAGTCCATGAGTCAAGCCCTGACTGCTTTCTGTGTTTGGGGAAAGGAGGGAGCATGAAGGGAGTCTGTCTGAAGGTCTGAAATAAACCTTGTCGCTTCTTCTGCAAGTCACATGAATACCATTGGCTTCCAAATTTCACAGTACTTCTGTCCATTTTTTTTTCTTTTCTTAAACGTAGGAATGAATTAAAAGAAGGAAAACATTTCAAGGCATTTTATAAAAGTCCAGAGCAAGGATGTCTTAGTGGCTGAAGGAGCAGTGAGCTGGGCATAGAGTGATTAGGTTCCCGTTCCCAGCTCTGCCAGAGAGTTTTTGCTTTAAGAAAGATACATGCCTTGATTAGAGCATTAAAAAATTCGTAGCAACTTCTTACATATTTCCAGACTGCTCTATATTTAATCAATTTGTATTTCAGCCGCCTTATAAAACAAAAGCCAGTAACCACAGTGCCATGTGGCTGGGTAACCCTTTCATCACAAGGAAAATGCAGCAATTCCAGCCCTCTGGTTCCAAACTTTGCACAATTTACACCTGCATTCCTTGGGGAATAGAGGAGATTAATGCAACCCCACTGTTCTTCACAGTGAGAGAAGTGCTGTCCGCATGTGTGTGTTCCTCAAGCCAGGTTCTGCTTCTGTTGTTTCATGTTGTGCATGCTGTCACATAAACAAGATTCATAAACATGCTATTTTTGACTCCTGTCTCAGAGCAGAAAGGGGCAGTGGCTTTCCCAGGTCACTACACACTTCTGGTCCTACTCTCCTTCTCCAAGTCACCTTTCATCCACCTGGTCCCACAGCTCCAATTACACTGCAGTTTTACCTGAGAACATGCCTTCCAAGAAAAGCATCTTCATGCAGCAATAAAAATAGGTCAGGTATAACTTATAACTCAGATTCAATGTTTGGACCTCCAGGACAGTCTGATTAAACTATGAAATATCCAGAGAGACTGGATTCCACACTGTGAGTTGTTTGAGAGCAAGGGTGATGCCGTTGGTTGATGTCACTTTTTTTTAAGCAAAAAACCCCAAATGGATGGAACAGACCAGACTCTGCCCAACGAGCATAACATGAGCTGCTCCGCCAAAAGGCCTACAGTTAACTGAAAAGTCTGTGATCTCCAACAGCAAGTAAATAAAATAAGCATGAAAGAGTCCTAGATAAACTTTCTCAACATATAGGAACTATTTTCAGTCAGTCATTCTAAATATTGTCACGTTGAGTAACATTATTTAGCAACAGCTGTTGCACTAGAATTTCTGACTAGAATACTGACAAGCTAATACCACAACTCTGTTTAAAATCAGTAAGAGGGCCAAATAAAATGTTGCAAATGTTTACAGCAGAAATTGCCAATAAAAGCTTTAGAGAGTAGCTTATCTGCTGCTGCAAACGGATGACACCCTGCTCCAGTCAGTGGAGCAGGATGTCAGTGCATGACTGGGAATCGAGGAGGATGCTGAGGGTAACACTCTCTCTTTTGAAGGGAGGTATGATGAGGAGGTGATGGTGACCAGGACCTGTGTTTCTACACCCAAACAAAGACAATGTCTCTATCAACCTTCTGACTTCAAACAAAAGCCTCTAGCATGGGCCAAGTTCCAAGCCAGAGACAGGAATGCCGAGGTCTTCAAAGGCGCTGCTCCTCCCAGTCATACTCAAGCCTTAGCTGGGTATCTAACCTAAGAAATACATGTCAGTCTTTGCAAACTGGTAAAATCATAAAGCCTGCTGAGCACAGTTACAAACAATTGTACACACCATATCAAGTCAAAAGAAAAAGGGAAAAGCCTGGTGATTTATGCCACCTAACTTTTAGCCTGTACAGGCTGGACAACAATAGGGTCTAGTCACCTTGGCTGCCGTCACAGCCATCAAAGTGAGACAGGCACTCTGAAGGTGTGACTTATCCAGGCTGCTTCAGATGTTCAAATCAGAATAAAATTAATAGCTCACTAAACTCTATACTGACAAGTCTCCCCCTGATTACAGAGAGAAACTAAGGCAATTAACTCAGCTGCAGACATTTAATAAATCCTAAAACAAAGACTTGCCCCTGTCACCTGCCCAGACCACAGTTTAAAGCATGAGTGTCCCACAAACCCAGGGCAGTGCTGCAAGAGAGGCACGCTGTGCTTCGCCAAAGAGACACATAGCAGAGCTCTTGTGAGAAGCCTCCTGCAGTGGCAGAGCCCGCTTCACCAGGTGTTTTGGTTTGGGCAGTCACTCACAGCTTTTCACAGCTGGGGTACGAGATCGTTGACGTGAAGGGTGGTACTTTGCAGCCCTTTTCCCTCCCAGAGGGAAAGGTCAAAGTCAGCTCTACCACAGCTTAAATTCTATGCTTTGGCTTCTCCACCCTGACACTGGGGACCTGCTGCACTCTGGTCTTAGAGTCAGACTCAACACAGGGTGGGCAGAACATAGTCATGGCTGGGGGACAGACACTTGACCAGCTCCCTCCGCAGCCTCTCTCCCTGTGCCTGTGGGGGGACTAATTACACCTCCCGCCCTTGGAAGAAGGCAGGCACCACGGAGCAGCTCACTTCCCTACAAAGACTGTAGCAGCCCCCCTAGTCCCAGCAGTGCTCCCGACCTCTACTCTGGAGCACACGGGAAATTCTGCTCTGGAGCAGCACCATGTACAGTTTCAGTGCCCTTGCTGTTGCCATTGTTTCAAAATTGGACTGCACATTAAAATCATGACAAAAATACAATCCTGAGCCCTATTCCCACTACATACCTTTTTCTACTACAAAAAGGCAAAAGAGAATTTGTTAATAATTGGAGAGCCTAAAGGCCAAATTTCATCATATTTTTCTCTATTTTTACTCAAACTGGAGGAAGAATGCTTTTCTTCCCAGACCATTTTCCTATGAACATCTGCTATTACAGCTAGTCTTCTAGGTTAATGCTGCCCTGTGATTAGAGCAACTGCACCTGTAAAATTTATTTGGGCTAAGAGCTTCAGGGGTTTCATTTATGGTAGCAAAACAGCAGAGCCATAGCCCAGTGTCAGCATCACCACTGCTCTGTCTTACTCTTTGCAAAACCTCTCCAAGCTGCCTCCATTTCAACTAGAGCTTTTGCAGCCAGCAATAGAACTATGTCAGTTCACATATTTTAAGGTTTTCCTCACAACCAGGAGGGATTAGGAAATGAAGCCTTGATGTATTCTGGACATGTGCTTGAGATTGCCGGTGTACCTAGATGCTAGCATATGTGCCTGCAAGTTATGGTCTAAATTTGTTTGTCCCTGGAAGCTCATGTATGCAGCTATGGGGAGAGTTTGTGTAAAATTCTACAACTGTATGCCATTTTGTGGTCGATAACACTCTATAACCTACATTCAGTAACAATATTCGAGTCTATACTGAAGAATATTCTACTACTGCAAAATAAGAGCTACAGTACGTAAGGCCCACATAATGAAAATAACATTGCAAAAGAAGTGGTTGAAAATTAATTTTAAAACCATTTACAAAATTATTGCAGGATAATTAAGGATGATTGATTAAGAAATGGCATCCATAATTTATTTTTTTAAAATTGCACATTCCAAGCCTTTTTATGAGTTTCTGCAACTATGGAGAGAGATTTACATATTTTATGTAGGTTCTTTTTATTCTGATATGACAGGCACTATCTAAATGTTGTTGTACATATAAACAAGACTGCTCCATGCTGCGCTGTGTTTCAACCAGAACAAATACTCTCCCATAGTACAGGAGGTGTTACAAGATCTTAATACAGAGTTCTGAAAGGAGTGGCAAGATTTTGGGGGTGTTGCCTTTTTTCAACAAGGAATATCTTGTGGACTTCTCCAAGATAAAAAAACAAACTGACCCATACCAGTTACACTTCTTCACCACTTCTCAACTTTTAGATGTGCTATTGCTGTTCAAGTCAATGAGAATTTTATGGCTAAATCTAACCCTGCATGCTTTGCCAATTTCCTCCAGTGTTTTTGTCCTAAAAACGCAGGCACTCGTTACATATATACCAGTGAGACTGTATTAAAAGCCACAGCAGGTAGAGAATAATACAGCCCAGGGAAGTTTTGTTTTTGACTCTCCTCATAACCAAAGCTATGCACAAAGCACAATGAGGCACAGTAAATAAAGACATTTCACACAGACAAGCAGGAATATCTTCCAAAACAAAGAAAATTAAATTATCTTTCAACTAAAGAACACTCTGCAGTGAAAGACTAAATGAGCGATTCTAATTAAAACCATGCTGTGAATCTCCTACTTTCCACCACAAAAAAAAAGTCAGCTAGTGTTTTTGCATGTACAGCCACCCTCCAAAACCAGTCAAGCAGCTTTCTAGCCAAACAATGCAAGACACAGCATCTCAGAACTACAAAACATATTGAAATTATTTCCATAGCAATCATAACAACAACATGTCAGGCCAAGATATGCAGGGAGGGGGGGGTGATAGCAGGAGCTCAGCCCCTCACTGGCCCCGAAGCTCTCTGCTGCCCCAGGCATGCTGCCAGCAGCACCCACACAGCAACCATCCCCTCACCCCACGGCCGCATCCAGCACCCCACCGATGTGTGCCACCCTGTGCATGGGAGCTTGCTTTGGCAGCAGTCCAGCTTATCCAAAATAGGCACCCGCATCCCTTCTCTGCCCCGCACTCAGAACCAAAGCATCACATCCCAACGTGCACACACAGGAGAGCCAAGGTGCTGGTAGTCCTGGCCACTGGCAAGCACAGGCAACACTGTGCAAACCCTGCTTGAGCTTCTTAATCCTGACATCTCGTAACCATCTTGGGCTCAGGTCTCTCTCCTTGCTAAATGAAGCAGCTGCCTCTGGTGAAGACGCTAATTGGGGGAAGAAAACTTGGGACTAGCCTCTGCACCTGAGCTGCACCCAGGTTTCACGCACAGCTCAGCTCTTGCAGTTCTCCAGAAATGAAACGTGATCTCCCTCCCAACCTGCTCCCTTCCAGCTATTTATCTATTTGTGCAGTCACAATATGCCACAGGCTTCCTGAAGGCTAGCCACTGTCCCTTCATCGGCAGAAAGCCAAGGGGACAGGAACATGAGGCTTAATTAAGTACAGCAAGTATGGGCATCCATGTCCTGCGCAGAACATGCACGATATGCTGATACTGCTGTTTTGATGCAGGCACAGGGGCAGGGATCAGCTAAATGTAACAGACTTCAGTGAACAGTCTAAATTGCAGACTTAAATGACGTGAAGAAAGCTACAGTTTGCCCAAAGGCAGAGGACAGTAATGGGAAGACTCTGGACAGTGGTGGAAAGCTTGGCTCCAAATATCACCACGCCTGACTTTCTATCAAGACATCCAGTAAAAGCTTCAGAGACACAGAGACTTCAGGGCCATTAGATGTGGACAGGCACAAGGGTGGCAAAACAAAAAAGAAGATGCAGTCATCCTAAGGGATCCTGAAATCGAAGGGACCAAAGACAAAGGCAGGGGAAAAGGAGGACCCAGTTAACAGCATTCACCTGGAAAACATCAGAAGGAAACGGCAACACATGAGGAGCCTGCAACCGATGACCAAAGTGCATCAGATTTTTAAGAGGAAAAACAGTAGATCTGAAAAGCAGTAAAGAGGTCTGCAAGAACAGAATGCAGCTACTGCAACTTGCTCCCCTTTATTGTGCTATTTTCAAGCAGCTGGCAGCCCCACATGCTCTTGCCTGACACCCAATCTCTTGTAACACCCGCGCAAGGCAGTGAAAGTGTCTTAATCCAGATTTTGCAGCCAAGTAACCTGAGCAACAATACACTGCACAACTAATTGCCAGTTAATCGACGCATGTTTTCTTGGTAGAAAACTTAAGCACATATTCAACATTTAATCCCACTTTATGAAAATTTAAGGATGTATTTAAGTGCTGTTTTACTGTAACAGATTGCTTTGCTCAATCTCTTACATTTTTTTTCCCTCTTACATTACACAGAACTGGACCAGCAATATTTTCACATGAGTAGGATTGCAAGGGGTAAGGGAGGAGTTCTCTTTCTGATGAGGACTATGGGTTTTCTCCAGGATTCACATTTGGCTCTAACACCATATTATCAGTGCCCCAAAGAGCAAAACTCATTGATGAGGACTACAATGTCTCCAACTCCCCCAAAAGGTACCCATGCTGTGCCTGCAAGTGCTGTTTACTGCTTTGAACAGAACTACATTTGAAACCTATGCAGCAGACTTTTAAATCCCAATGTACATAATGTCTGCATGCAAACCAAAAGCAGGAGTTCCTCCACTTTATTGGGTACTGAAACATTAAAAACAGGTGTTTAAAAACTGTATTACAAATCTGTCTGCAACCTATATTATTTTTACCATGTGCAAGTAAATTGATTACTAGCGTGCTTCAACTGTTTCAGTGAAAATAGGCAACTCCTGCTAAATTATTTCTTAAACATGTGGAGGGAGGAGAAAGTTTATTTGATTTCACTGTACTGACAGCCTGCAAAAAATTTTACTTACAGCAGATGCTGTAATGGATCATCTCCCTTTCATGCCATGTATCAAAGATCTTGAGCTACTCTTCACAAGGAAAGAAGTGATAAACCCCTGCTCATAATGAAAGCTGCAATATACTTCAAGAGAGCAACTGAGTAATTTGACAGCATATTTTCCACTGATTCAGCTTCTTAGTTGAAATAATGACTAATTAAAATGGAAAATATATATTATAACCATATATACTGACATTCCAGATCACAAGGTATGTTACAGATGTAATTTTTTACTCTTCTTACATATAAAAATTAGAAAGTATAAACCCAGAAATTCCAATGGAGTTAGGTTGGTGTGAAAGGGATCTGAAATTTGAACTGGCCCCCAGTATATCTTCATACAAAATGCAGGCAATATAAGTTTCATGATATACGTTTTATGTAATTTGAAGTACCAAGAAAAAACCTCAAAACCTTTGCCCTGAGATATTACTTTTAGGAATAGAGGACAAATGTCTAGTTGCCAAAGCAGACTTGTAAAAAATTAATCACCTGCCTCATGCAGGTTAGCACTCTTTTGCAGGTAGGTTAGCTCAGCTCATAATGAAGCATCTGGCTTCTGGTAAAGCTGCATTTTAATTTTAACTGTGTTTCATTTCACCTTTTGGGCATATATGCAATAACCTGACACGTATGGAGCAGATTTTCTGATTGGTTACTTTGGTGTGGGTCTTGTCAACTCCCATGAAAATCAAGACAAGTGACAAGTGTGATTCACGCCCAGACCGCAGCCTCATGTATCACCTCGCTGAAAAGCCATTTTGAACCCTGTGGTCAACATCTTACCCGTTCAGAGTCTTATTTTCTTAAAAACAGCTAAACTAAGAGACAGCAAACTCCTAAGCATGTACTTGAACTAAGCAGGGTAAGCTGTCTGAATTTAGGAATGCCCCAATACTACTTTGAATGTAATTTGGTTTGATGTTGGGGTTTTGTTGGTTTGTTTTTTTCAACTGAGGTCTGATAATTTAAAGTAGCAAAAGATCTACCTATGTTGTATTTTTCCTTAGAAAAGTGGGTACCCATTTCTAGCACTACTGATATCCTCTTCTGGCTAACCAGAAGCATATGCATCTTCTTCTCTATCTTCTGTAACTCTCATAATTTCTAGGTGTTCCCCCTGAAGAATGCATTTTCAGTGCAGGGGTGCTTCTATCACAAACTTATTGGGAATCTCCACCCCCAACCTCACCCCCACCATCAACTGTTCTTGTGAGAGATCCATCCCTATGCAGATGGAGGGTTCATTTTTTAACATGAATAGCTCAGACATTGAAAAAATATTTCCAAAATACAAAGATCTATTGGAGCATGAATTAAGTAATTGCCAGGTTTTGGTTTTTACATGATGACCACTTTTCAAGCTTTCAAATGTGCCAAAACCCTCAAGAATGTCACTGGCTGATGGTTTTTTTCTCTTGTATCACTTAAGCTGAACTGTTCTTTCTAATAGTTTTTCTAAAAAGAAATAGATGAGAGAATAGATCATACTACAGGCTCCAGAGCTCTACAGATCTCAACAGAGGAAAGGAACTGGGAATATTTAGCTCTGGAAGCACATTTGCAGAAGACTCCCTAGCAGTACCACCAATGTCTTCTACCAGCCTGATATGGTTTATGCAGTTATTGTCCTAGTATGCCCCTGCGAAGAAATCACCTATTTCAGCTGTTGAGTATATTAATTTTTTTGTTTCCATCTTCATTGAACACCACCCAACAACAGATATTGCTCAGGCCTACAGACACGCTCAAACTTTATTTAGGTATGTAATAAAAACAAGGCAAGGGGGATTCTTATCTTCCTTGGGACCTTCTTGCTTGCAGGAAAGGGGAAGAGCAACTTCTAGAAAGAAAATTCAGAAATAAAGAAAGCAAGAGACAAGGCATCTGCAACTTTTTGCGGGAGTGATGCAATGTTAAGCATGGGGGGAAAAGGATGGAAGTGGCAAAAAGAAAGCATCACACTCAAACAGTCAAGTCCTGATTCCTCCCTGGAGTGCAGTAATACACATTTTGGAGGTATGCTTCCAAAATAATGATGAATTGCCCTTTTAGACAAAGAAAAAAACTCTGCAGAAAAAACACTGTCCACAATGCAAGCAGTTCACCAAATAAAAGGATGCATCACAAGACCTGAGGAAAAGTAAATGAGGAATCAGAGAAGACTACTGCATTTATGTTCTTTCTTGATCTTGCACAGACTTCCATTACACTGTTTCTAGACACCCAAGGGTGTGTGCGCTGCTGGTCACCAAAACCAGCCTGACAACAGAAGCAGAAAGGATGGCTCTGTGAGAAGCGCTGGAGATAAAGATGACTCTGCTTCCTCCCTAACCTATAAGGTCTTTGCCTCAACAATCACCACCAGAGGACAACTAGAAGATACTCCACACTGCAAGAGCAATGCCACTGAAACCCTTGTCACAAAGAATGAGGCAGAAAGTAAACCAGGAGTGGCTGAGGAAAGTCAGGAGGTGTTATACCATCCACTTTCACAAGGGAATGGAGACAGCACCAGTGGAGGAGTAGGAATGCTTTCCATCCCCTCCTGCCTCAAGGCCATCACCAACTTCTGCTTTCCCTGCAGCTGGTGAGTCCAAACTGAAGGCAAACTCAGGGCTAAAGCCCTCAGGCTGGAAAGCCAGATTGAATATTTCAGCATCCTAACAGCCGGGATATGTACTGCAGCACCCATCATACTGAGCATGGGTGAGGTATCATTTTTAACAGAGAGCAGAGTGCATCCCCCAAGTGCTCGCTGATGGAAACTATTTTTCATTTGGAAAGGGCTGTTGCACCAAGCAGCAGAAGCCTGTCCCCATGACGGCTCATAAATCAGAGCTGAAGTTGCATTTTCAGAGTTGTGAAATCTTCTCTGGCTGACAGTAGCACACTTTCCAGGATGGCTCCCTTCTGGACTTATCCCTCCTCAGGGAGGCCACAAGCTAATGATACAGCTGTGCTTGTGGATCTACTCTGTGAAACCAACTTCATGTGAAGCACCAAGAAAAGAAACTCCCCCCCTTCCCAAACTACGTTTTCCTAACAAAACAAAACCAACAAAACCCCCAAAAAACAAAGCCAAACAAATGAAAAAACCAAACCCCCCCCCCCCCCCCCCAAAAAAAAAAACCCCACGACGAAAAGCTTTCAATGGGCTTTCTTCCATTTGCTGGATTTATAGAAGCAATAGCAGCCTTAAAACATCTGCCAAATCATTGTACTTTCAGTTTTGATTATCTGTCTGCTAGTTTGAGGTTTAGCTTTAACCGTACAGATGCAAGAAGTGAGAAAGCCATTCAGCTTAGATTTATTCTTAAGAAGTACCAGCTGCCTAAAACAAGGCTATAAAGTGTAGGCTCCCGGTCTGGTTTGTTGTGTGATTGCATGGCTTTGTGCTATTAATTGCAACCTGGCTAAGAAGTGCTTGCCAATGTCTTTATATGCCCACCATAAGAAAGGATTGTATTTCCATCTGAACAAAAGGGTGATGCTGCCTTCTAAAAAGCAGTTAAGAACAGCACAGAGAGGAAGTCCACTGTGGCATGATGAGCTGAATACACTGCTTACTAACGAGAACATGCCCTCTACTCTGCTCTGATAAACCTAGAGAGGGAAGGGGAAAGCAGCTAACATGATGTTTTCCACATCCACTCTTCTTGGTCAGGTGTCAGATGGCCATGAGCAGGACCCACCGGGGACTGCTTTTTCCTTCCAATCCTCTTGACCCACCCAGCAATAGTGACAGCTCTGTTGTTTAAAACAAACTTGCAGCATTGGAGGACCCCTACCAAGAAGAGCACTTATGCCGCACACTGCAGGTATATGAGAAGTTCCATACAATATACCAGAAACCCAGCCATGGGCTCACTCTTGCTGTGCAGCATCAGCATTGTTGTAAAAGGACTTGCCCCGCTCTGTCTGGAAGAGCCTTCCTCTTGGTTTCCTTATACTTTCATCTTCTTCCTGTCATCAGTGGTGAACACCTCTTTCCAGTCTTCTTCTTTAGCTCTTCATTTCTCTCTTCTTCCCATTTTGCCTTCTGGTTATTGCACAGTCCTCCTACCTCATGCTGTTAAGTATTTGTGAAGCCAGCTACATGAGAAGTGCTGTATCAGACTGTGATGCCCCCTGAAGTGACAGTGCTGTGATGGACAAGGCTTTCTATTCCCTGAGGGGTTTGCAAAAAGTCTTCATTGCTCATGGGTTTGAAGATGAAAGGACTCTGACAGATACCTGTGGTGGCCAGCACCTGGACCAGGACCTTGAGCTTGTTATCTGAAAGCAACAAAATCAACTGATACATGGGAGCAAACAATAACATGCTCCATGTGTTACAGAGGTGCACAAACAGCTCAGGGGCATGTTGGTGCCTAATTATGGTGATGTGGAATGTACAAAAAATACTGAGGTAGCAATTGCTTTAGAGAGGAGTCTGACACTTGTTAGTCATAAGGGGATTTAAAAATCCCAGTATATGCCTCAAGGCCTTTGAAAATTGGACCCAAAGTGCCTACTTCAGATTTTGTTCAGAAACGACACAGATAACTCTTGTGAGCAAATCACCTGGCACAGGCAACATTTTGACTATGTAAATCAGCAGACAAATTGTTTTGTTTTGCCTGTAAAATGAGGGAGTTCAGACTGTTCAGCTGCTCACAGGCTCAGATCAAATTTCATATTGGAGCACAGGAGCTGTACAAAACATTTACCACCTCACTGCAAAGTGACACAGTGAAAAGTAAGGCAGCATCCACTGTATCTTCAATGTTAACTTAATTTCCAAGGGGAAGGCAAATTCCGAACAATACTGGTTGCTTAGATAAAAAAGGAAAACCCCTACAATTGTTTTTCTTCCCTTCTTCTAACCAATTTATCTACATCAAGAGTGATCTTGAAGAGGATTCCTGGCATATTTTGTGTCAAAAAACTTAATCATGACTTTTGAAAGTGCTTACTAGACTACTCTGTGCATTTGAATATTTCCTCTCACTATTGAGTACAATATTGTATGGGAGTACATCATACCCTTTAATTAAACATTCTTGAGTATTTGGATTTTATCTCAGATACACCGCACCCTGCTTGTAAAAATTCCATCTCAGGCAGTCAAAGTGCTTGACTTATTCCAAAGATGAGTTATTAATTAGAATATCTACAGACCGTATATTTAAAATCTGGTGCCATCCCTCCCTAGGGAGGCCAAATTTTTATCTGCTGTATTACTTACTTACCTGCAGTTGAAACAGAGCCATTGCTGCCTGGAATGCAACCTCATCTTGTGTAACTCCTCACCAGCACTCTCAAAATGAAGAATGGGAGATAGGTCCAAATGGAGGACATTTTTAAGACATTCTGGATGTAACCCCCTTAAATTAAGTTCACCTCGCTTAAAATATGGCTGTAGCCATCTAACACTGTGAGTTTCCTAAGGTTCCCATTCACTTATCTTGCTTTATTTGAAAAATTCTCAAACTATGAACTCCTGCAAAGGAGGAGATGCCAGCAGGATGCTAACGTGCAGGATTTCGCTCCCCAGAATGGTCCCACATTTAAGCCTCACCTGACACAGCATGCAGCTACACAATGCCTGATGCCAGCTAGGGCACCATCCCTGTTTTGATTCAGGGGTGGGAGTACTCCAGTCTGAAATCACCAAAGGCAACGGCAACTCACAAAATACTTCCCTGAGCCAAGGGATGAAAGTCAGTGCCAGCCATGAGCTCACCAGCACCGCTCCCCAGCACCACTCACTTGCCAATCTTCTGTGGCATTTTTAGCTTGCTAGGTGTGCCGGCTCATCCCACTCTCCAGACATTTCGCAATCGAGAAGAGTGATAGCTTGGAGCTGCCATGGCAGCCAAACACCCAAACAGGCAAAGGCAAATTGTGTGAGAGAGAAATACTGCATTACTGGGCTCATGAGCCTTCATAGGCAACTTGCAAACCATGTAATTCCTAAGTGCAGAAGGGAGGGTACAGCCATTCAAGCCACAGAAGGAAATCCACAGGAAATCCTGCTGGCATGAAACATGTCTGAGAGATGGCCCGCAGGACCTTCCAGTGAGCAAGTCCCATGCAGATGAAGCAGAGATGATAAGGAGAGAGTGGTGCCTTCCAGCACAGAGCTGGGACAAGAATCTGCTGCCACAGGGAGCCACCAACACCCACCAGGCTTGCCCCTTCCATAGGTCAGTACAAACCCCTCCGGCAGCCTGCCATGCTCCATACTTCCTGCTCTTTCCCGTGATCAAGTTTGAGAGAGAAAAGTAATCTCATACACTGGTGGCATTTCGCACAGTGCCATGTCTTCAGCTTTACACGTGGCCTTCTGCAGCTCCACAGAAAAATCACCAGCCTGAAGGAGTCAGTAGAGCCAAGATAAAAATTGATCTCCAACACTGAGCTTCATGTCACAACCACAAGAGACTCCTGCTCTCCTACACCACTGCTCTCCTCATCCAGCATATTTTGCCTCAAAAACCTTTGATCCTCAGACATTCCATCTCCCACAAGAAGAGATGGAGCAGCAGCAAGGAAGCTAGTGGTGCCGGGAAAAAAATAGATAAACATGCTCTGGCTGCAGAGAAAGCAACCTGGCAGTTTTGCTTGGGAACCATGCCATGAACAGCAGATTCTTTTAGGATTTACTTCTCCCCTGCCTTCATACGCCCTACAGATTTGCGGAGGTGTTAGTTTGAGAACATCTCCTGGTTTGGGAATCAAGATGCCAGCAAGACTGGGTTTAAAGACAAAAAGAGAGAAAGACCTCTTCTACATTCTCTTCTTGCTGAAGATAAAGGGAAAGAGCTTTAACACAGACAGCAGAATTAAAGCAAGTTCCCCAAAGTACCAACATAAGAAAGACCTGACTGTACACATGGTTAAAAAAAAAATAACACAAAAGGGTAGTGCAAGAGGTCAGAGAAGCTTTTTATGAGAGGTTTCCCTGAGTCAACACTGTGGAAAGTACTGGAAATATTAAAGAGGAAAAAGCTTGATCCAAAATCTCTCACCTGAAGACACTCAGATTCAGTTTGAGCTTACCTCTGGGTCTGAACTTCAAAAATTTAGGCTCCTTTCTGTATAACACAGTGCAATGAATCAAACCTGACCCAAACAGCTGCAACATCTGGAAATATGTTGATTCAGACAAGCATTTTTAGGTTTTGTTAGTCACTAATTTATCAGAAGTTTGTCCCTAGATTTCCTCCTCTTTCATTTATTCATATATACTGTTTTTCAGGTACTTCTTTATTTATAAGTCCTTACTATTTCTCTTTTAAGATTTATTTATAAGTACTTCCTTTCTTTTTAGAAGTTCTTTTAATACATCCATCCATCTCTGGTCTAAGTCAGAAGCTTTTATGCATATCCTCAGATTACTGGCCATGATGGCAGTGTCAGCATGTAGCAGCTTTTTCTGCCTCCCTTTATGTTTCTGTTCTTTTTGGAGAAAAGGATGTCCAAGTCGTAATAAAAGGACTGAAAAATACATTAAACCGGTAAAGCCAACTGACAGGGCTGGGACTGTCTGCTTCCTCCCTCTCCCTTCATGCCCTTCCATAGTTTCCTCTCCTCTTTTCTGACACTTGTTTGTGTTTGGAAGCATGCTCCCTCCTGACAGACCGGGACAGGGAATGAGAGGGGAAATGTCTGGACGCATTTAGTCCAATTAAATCTTGGCATCACATTCAGTTTTTCCAAAAAGCATGTCAGAAACTTTAAAATGCCAGGCTGGCCATTGCAAATTGACTTCCTCCGCATTTGCATTTCATTGCATCAAGCCACAGACAGAGTAGGCATTAAGTGTCATCACACGTCTGCCACAAGGCCCTCTTTAATATCACTCACAAATGCTCTGCTAAAACCTTTCAATTTCCAGCAGGCGACTTCCATAATCCTATGTCACTGACGAGTTCTGGCAGAGCTAAAGAGTGAACTGTGTTCGCTGCTGACAACTCCCCTCACTTTACTTTTACAGCTGCCACAGCAACACCCACATTCTGCAGCAACATTCTCTGCCCAGTGTCATCTCAGCCTCCCATCCTTCCTTCCAACGAGGTGTTTGCTAACAGGCTTTTACGGCAAATAAACAAACACCCATGAGCCCTGCACGTGTGGTCTGTACATCATCTTGAGCCGTCTGGGCTTTCAACAAGCCACTGCTCCTACAGGAAGGCTTGTGGCACCAACCCAAGCAGTGTGAGCATGGCAGCAGTGCCCTGGCACCCATGGTTCCTGTGATGTCTGGGCAGTGACAAAACCTGGGCTCTGCTGCACAGATGCTCACAACCCCGAAAGATGACACTGGAAGTTTAACTGCTGGGTGAGAAAGCAGCAGCTGAAGAGGGACAGGCACTGTCTCCTACTCCTTTTTCCTTTTTTGCTTTAAACAACTAAATCTTGTTCTTCCCTCTCCCAAACAAAGTCCTTTAAAAATGAGTGAGACTAGGCATATAAAGGAATTAAAGGTCAGTTTAGAGTGCTATTAAATTAAATGCTTTACACACAGTAGCTGAAGAGCTCAGTAGAATTCATGGAAATCAGTTCAGAGCTCAGATGCTTTCCAGAGCAGCTAGAAGGATTTTAGGAACCGAAGAAACTTTAAAAGCCTCACTTTGCCCAGAACTCACTGCAACATCCAAACCAGCGACATATTTCTACATCTCTGCCACAGCTCTGCACTCCAACATGTGTTCACAGTTCTG
Organism: Margarornis squamiger; assembly: GCA_035222235.1. Taxonomy (NCBI): domain Eukaryota; kingdom Metazoa; phylum Chordata; class Aves; order Passeriformes; family Furnariidae; genus Margarornis; species Margarornis squamiger. The sequence continues at coordinate 56,899,173 of JAWWTY010000077.1, forward strand.
ATTAGATCCAACTGTGAGTTAAGGACTAAATGTACTGAGGCACGTCCCCAGCTGATTTCAGTATAAACCCTGTGTCTGGAGTCTGACTGCACAGATAGGTCCATGGTCACTGCTTGCCAGCTGAACACTCACTGCGTCCTACACAGACAGGGAAGCAATCCTCTTGCTCTATATTCACATTGCTAAGAGCAAATGGATGCTCTTGCCTTGTTTTTACAGAAGGCTTGGTCCACCCAGTTTAAAATGTGCTCAAAGGTGCACTCATGCAGTAATCTTTGAGGACAGGAAAAGTCTCCCATCTCTTTTTGGTTTTACAGAAGAAAGGGTGCTCACCACAGAGCACTGAGATAGACAACCTGTGATGCTCATTACATGGTTTGATACCTGCACAATAGGGTGGCCCCCTGCAGATGCCTTCACAGCCCCTCGACTGCCTTCCGTCTCGTAATGAGCTCGGTGGTGGGATTTCGGCTGCACTTCAATACGTAGTTCATAAGGTCCTGAGTGAGATGGCAGCTGCCAGTCAAGGGCAGGCAGGGACGGGCTATAATGGAAAGGAAAACAGATTAAAAATTAACATCAAGTACACTATCACAAACCACAAGCATCCAGCACTATTACTTTAGAGACCATCTTTCACAGCTCATCCTTCACCACATTATATTTAAAATTTCATCAATAAGGATAACGCCATGACATAAGTAATTTAGAAGGCAATAGTTATTTTATGAAGATTTATGGGTTGATCATATCTGATGGCCCAGATGTGATCCAATTTGTAATCAAAATGGAAAAACTTTAAGCCACAGCTTACAAATATCTTAGTATATTGATGCGTGAACCAAAAGAAGAAAGACAGACAGAAAAATACAGAGGAATTTTAGGAAGAAATTTTTTGCTGTGAAAGCGAATGCCAAACCAGTTTGTCATTTACTAAATCTAATGGATTTCAACAAATCTGCTCAGTTTATAAGGGGTGGAAAGAAGAAAAAAAGCCATTTCCTTGCTTCCCTCCCAACACAAAACACATCCTAGAGCCTTGAAGCAAAGTTGATCTCTTTTGGGATAATGCACTTTAAGGGAGCAAGCTCTAAAGTCAGAACTTGCTTATGAATCCTACTGATGGTCATGCACAACACTGAAGAAAATGCAGCTCACTCTTCTGGCTCTGTATTGACTCTGCAATTAACTAAAATACTAAGCACTCATTGCCATCACACAAGCAAGCAGGCCCAGCAGCATGTGATGGTGGGGAAGTGCCATTCTTAGAAACCCACTTCCAGTACAAAACCACACTTGAAAACAGCCAGGAGACCTGTAAGAAATGCCAACTTGATGCTTTGAGTTGAAAGAAAAGAAACAAAAAAGCACTGTAGAAACAGTAGGCCTGAGACAAACTTATTGATCTTAAAATAGAAGCAGAAAGCTTCACAATTAAAACACTAATTTGATGTCTACAACTGTATTCTTTCTTTTGGCAAATTCTCTTCATTGGGGTCCTTCAAAAGCCTTTACAAGTAGTAAAACTGCACAACTGCAACATACTACCCTGCCCTCTTACATGAAACTTTATTACTTCTCCGATCAGCCCAGAGAAGATGACCAGCAAGCAGAAAATCACAGTCCTCACCCCTCTGTAGGTTCTCTGCCACCCTGAGGGGACTTGTCCTGCCACGGCATGCAGGTGAGGAAGCTGAAGGGCTCATTAGCTCTCCCCACCCTGGGAGAAGGCTGGGCACTGGGGATTTACTGGTCCCTTACCTCACTGCTACACCTCAGGTGCAAGGACAGTCTGAGCTGTGTGAATCACAGCTGAAACAAGCTCCCTGAGAGGGAAAGGATGAGCAAGAGCTTCCACACTGGATGTGCATACTACAAACACATGTTCAGCTGGAGACTGAATACTCCATGTTACCATCTCAGTGATCCCCACTTCAGTGCACTTGTAGCTTCTCAGGCATTACAGCTCTCACATTCCCCAGGGCATCCCTGCTGTCTCCCAGTGCAGGAAAGGGACTTTGACCACTAGCACCAGCAGCTTTTCCCATTGCCTTTTATGTTTTTTGAGTGCTTATCCAGCCCAGTATGACCACGTTTTTAACTCATACCTGCTAGTGCACGTGTGCATATGCACTGATGAGACTTCAGATGGTGTTAAGCTTCTCTATGTTATCTTTCTTCATTGCTTATAAATCAGAGCCATGTGATTTGCAGGCACACTACACACATTACAGGGATCACCTGGAGCCACCAAGTCCCAGCCCAGGGTGAGGACCAAACTCATCCTTGCTGCCTGGGCACCCCCTGCTACCACAGGACAGCTTGCTGGCAAGTCACAGGCTCCAAACTTCCAGCTGTTCTGGTCTCCAGCCCTCAGGACATGGAGCCTAATAACAGAGGGAGAGAGAAGAAAGTAGCCATGTAACTCCCAGCTCTGCCTAAATGTGAGCTCATCTAAAAGAAAAATGTTGCCTCTGTGCACACCTCCAGCTCCCATGAACTTCTGGATCCAGCAGGAGCCAGTTGGTCTCGCTCTCTGAAAGTTTCAAAATCCTGGCAGGGACAAACCCTGAATTCGGCTACCACCTCTCCACATGTGGAAGTCCCAGCCTTGGCTACAGCCAGGATGCTACACCTTCTGAGGTCCTGTGCAAGCCTTTCCCCCCAAATGGTCAACAGGGGTGAGGGGAAGCTCTTCTGCTACTAGACGCTCACACAAAGAGCGAAGAGACAGCAAAAAATTACAGACATCATATGTAGCCACTACTCTTTGCCTAGCACTTTAGATACACACACTTTAGTCTGAAAAAATCTCAAAAAAAAAAATTCTGGATAAATCAGATTTGACTAATGATAAATGAAAAAGAGCAGAGCAAAACAGCTGTGTCTCTCCTGGTGATGATCAGCACACATTTTTAAACAGATGTTTCTGGTTTTAAGTAAATTCTCACTTGATGGATCTTTTTTTTTCTGAGGACACAACATCTATCAGATTAGAAATTTTTAACACTTACTTAAAAAGGACAACTCTGACCAGCAGAATGTAGCCCTTCAGTGAAGAGGGTTGGGGTTTTTTAAGATAAAAAAAAGCAAGTGGTGGTTTCATAATTAAATACATCTCTTAAAGCAAACAAACAAAATAAAACCGACAAAAAAAAAAGAAAAGCAAAAAAAAACCCTCTTTCAAATCAGCACCTGAAAATGTCAGTATAATTAAGTTGCAAAATTCATGTTTTCAAATAAAACCTGAAAATAAAAATACAGTTTGATATTAACCTGAAATCTACCATTGAAATTCCAAAATACCACCTGCCCAAATATATATTGAAAAGTAATGGGAGTTTTCCTGATAAAGGAAGCAGAGTGATGCATTTACTAGTGTCACTGACTGAGGTTGTCAGGGCTATTTCCTATGTTAGGTTATCTTCATCATGCACTTAATTTCCCGCAGCTACACATGGTTAAAGGAAAACGCCACCAAGCAAACGGTGCAGTGGTAAAATCAAATCTGGTTGCTGCAAATAAACATTGTCAATTTGAAAAGGCCCAAACTACTTCACCTGGCCAGCATCACAGGGAGGGGAGAAGAGCCCCTCCACAGGGGTCAAGAAGAGGAGTAAAAGGTCTTCACACAGCCTTCCTATCAAATATACATCAATGTATTTCCCTCAGATGGCATTTTCCACCAGCGGAAAATCTGTCCTGTTCCTTTCTACACCCTGATAAATCTCACTGCAGTCCTCCTAAATGCTGTAATGAAGTATGGTTGCTTCAAGGTGGGTTCAGAAAACCTGGTGCTAGGCTGTAGAAAACTGGCTCACTATAACTCCGTTCTACATAAATCAGATTAAAAACCAGATGAATAGTGATTTATTTTGCATACACCAGATACACAATATGATTAAATCAAAAACAGATTATCCAGTCTGGCTGACTTCTGCCCTTAGCAGAAAGATTTATCAACTTATGAAAAAAAAAAAAAGGAAAAAAAAGAAAGGAAGATACTAAGCAGCACACTGGAATATAGACAGGGAGGAAAGAAAGCCAAAAACTTCTGGTAAACTTTACAGAGGGGTTTAAGCTCCATTTTCACATGACTGCCATGCATTTGGGAATTAAATTACCATTACACTTTCCAAGCCACCTAGTTGCCCAAGGCCACTTGAAATAGAGATTCACAATTTTGTCCCAAACTAGGCTGCTGTGCAGAAGGTGTCAGAAAAACTGCCAGTCTCGCACTGGAACTAACTCTGCTTCTCAGCCAAGTACCACAGCATGGAGTCATCCATTCCAGACAGCTGCCTGACAATGGCACAAGCCACTGTCTGGAAGAGAAGGATGGTAAGTCTCTTTCAGCACCCAAAGTAAAGCAAGTAACTTAGAAGAAGTATGGCTGAGACTGGGTGCCCTGTGGTAAACTTATTTTTTCTGACAAAGAGTTTTCCTTTAGAAACAAAAACACAAACTAAAGAAACCACAGGGTTGCTGAAACTTTTACCAGGCTACTAGCTTGAACGTGTTCCAACTGTGCACCAAATGCAAATATGGTTACGATTTATTATTTATTACCTGGGTCTCACATTGAAGTGGATGCCTGTGAAAGATCCCTGAGTGTGATTTTGAAAGACTGAGAAAACAACGATGATTGTTACATCTCCATCAACTTGACTGTGGTCAGAAAAATACACCTGCTTTACATTTCACCTAGGAGTTAATGTGGGTGGATTTTGCTCTCTCCTTTTTGCATTTCCAGTCTGACAATTGAGCAATCTGGCTGTGAGCTGTTAAAAGAGATGCTGCGTCCCACCCCAGACTTGGCTGTATTTTCCTGGCATGTGGAGCAAGTAGTTCCTCCGTGAAGTGCATGCGGTGCACTGGAATTCCTCATGCTGAAGTCTGAAAACATGAGTTGTTGTCATACTCCCAGATAATACTTCACACTACTGTCCTAAAAATTCACATTCCAAGATTGATTTGCATGGGAAGTTTTGTATTTGTTGGCTGAGCGCAAGAACAAGAAACTATTGCTGTGGTAATGGAGATAACAAGTGGCTGGCATCACATGTCTGCTCATTCTGAATTTAGAATCACAGGATGCTAAAAGGAGCTGGTGAAGGAAGGCCATTAATAAGATGCTCACAGGGGTGTTTGCATTAACTGAAAAACAGCCAGGAGAAAGCATGGGGAGGATTAAATCAAACAAACAAAATGTATGTTTACTGACACAGGCTTCCAAGTAGTCTTCAGCCTTATGGTGCAGCAACGAAATGTAATCAAAAGTTCCTGCTATGTGGTGGCAAACCAAATCTGTTGAAGCATCCAAATATCCCCAACCAGTAGGAACATAGCAGGAAAGAGAGAAAGGTTAGAGGCATTTTGGGCTCTTCCCTGTCCACTCCCAGCTCCAGCCCCTCAATTAACACTAACGAGTCCCAGGAGATGGTCATCGCCACACAACCACAAGTCCTCACTTCACTGAGTCTTGCCCAGACAGCCCTGCCTTTGCTTTGTCTGAGGAACTTCCTCTTGCTTGCCATAAACATGCAAGTTCGTGATGAATGCACAGATCAGCAAATCTATGAGTGACTATCTCATCTTAAGATTGCTGGTGCCTTTTTCCACCTTCAGAAACACCCAATTTATTGAGAAACTCAATTTCTCCCAAGTAAGGAAAAAAACACCTATTAAAAAAAGTCAAAAAGCATCTGAAAGGTCTACAAAACAAAACAAAGAAGAAAAAGGACTGCAACATTTTAAAATCATGGTTTTTAAGGAAATCATATGGTTTGGGGCCTCAATTTTTGCATGTTTGAGTTTAATACTGTCACAGTCCCAAAAGTGGAATGCAAAAAATCCACAAAAAAATAAAAGAGCCCATTGATGCAGACAAAGTCAAATGTATTTTTGCAACTTGCAGAAAGGCATCCAGCCATACAATTCCTAGGTGCAAATTTTGGTCTCCTTACATAAAATTACATGACCACATGTCTGTGAGGACAAGAACATACATGTATATTTCTGAGGTTGAAAAAAAGACTGAAAAAGCTAAAGACAACATGACTTTCAATGGTTAAACAAAATAAACTGTGCAAGAAAATACAGTAGAGAGGTTTTATAAGCCACCTGTCTATTCCTGGAAGCTCTTTTTGGTGTGGTAGACATCACATATGCCATACACTTGACCAACAAATCCAACCATTTCTCTTCTCCTTCCCCCCTGAAAAACACTACATTTAGTGCAAACTCAAGTGTTAAAGACCAACACACTTCTTGGATTAAACCAATGACACCTGAAATAACTGCAACGCATTGCTTTTCAACGAGCAAGAAACTGTTTCCAGAAAATTTCAGGCTGTGTTTAGTCAAATACAGCACGTGATGAGGAGGTCACAAAAAATGTGTAAGATACTCAGAAACATGGCACTTTGGTGAGTGCCTATACTTTCTGTTGTGATATAGGGTGATTTAGGACCTGCTAAAAAGTGGGTAAAGAATAAAAAATTACGATTTTAGTTTGGAAATAGTCACTAGCAGTGCCCCCATAGCCAAAGGCAGAAGTCTAGTCCTGTAATTCTATTTTGGCTTTGACATTTTTGCCCATGAGAGATTCTGCATTACACGGCACTGGGGAGCAATGGAGAAACAGTGCAGAAATAACATCACAGAGACAGCAAGGGCAGAAGAAACACAGAGCATCACCTGTTCATACAATAACTGCCCAGTAGAGTGCTTCTTTTAAAACTATTTGCTATGTTAACTCAAAGAGAGAGAATACAGACAGAAACTTCTTGCATAAATAGTGAAATAAAGAAAAACCTTGGAGATATAAGCTGAATGGAATTTCACTAAGACCATCTCTTGACTCTCTGCATGATGATTTACCTCCAGGATTTTTTAAGGCAGATTAGTATATTTAGGTAACTCATTTTGGTCTAGAAAAGGTACAATTCCCATCACTACCTCAGGGTTTGTTGCAAAGCTTACTCTGAAATCTCTGCTTGGTCTCATAAGTATTTTCTGCATCCGAGGGTTTGGTGTGAGGCCCTGGGCTGCAACCAAAGGACCGTGGGCAAATCCCCAGAAGCCTTCAGTTAACCTGTGCAGCTCTTGCCTCAGCTACAGGGGTTGGGCTCTACCTTCCCACTGTCCTGTGCTCCTCTGCACCTGTGTGCCAAGTCCCATGCAGGAATGTTTATAGTCTTTGAGCAGTATGTGTGAGCCCAGATCTGCAGCCAAGTGCCCACAGGCTGGGGACTGGGCTGAGCATCCAAGCTAACAGTCCTCATAAGCAACCAAAAAAAGCACAAAACACATAAAGACTCTATTTCTGGTAAGGCAGGCATTATTATACTCTCATTATATACTCTTATTATTGCCCTGCTCCAGGACTTGAAAAGCCTAAAGAAGATTGAGCTTTAATCATGACAAATGAAAAACATCATCAATTTTAGAAACAATATCAAAAAGCAGTTTCCTTTTTAGACTGGTGCCCACCATAAAACCCCAGGGAAGGAGACAGCACCTGGCTGATGGTCTGCCCCCAAAGAGATGGGAATGCCAGAGAGGGAGGGAAAAGCGTCCGTGATTTTCCAAGGCATGCTGGCTTTTGATGAAAACTGTACCGCATTTTCAGGAAGAGACAGAGGAGGTAATCAAATCTGGTTATCCCAAAATCATTATGGCCGGGTAGATTTTGAAGTCCAAGTTGTTTGTTGGAATCCACCCCTCCAGCCCTCGCATTTGAAATAGAACAGATGTGTAACATAACAGGAAAAAAATCCAGCTCTGTTGTGACAAATTCTTAACCAATTTTTTTGGAAAGATTTAAAATAACAGTTTCTGTTGCGTAGGCTGTGATCCTGTTGACGTCTGTGCTCAGTTGCCCAGCACTTTCATATACATACAACAAGAGGTATTTTTGGTGGAAGGAAGCACAGTCAGTGTATCTGATTGGTAAAATAACTTCAAATCACATTTCAACAGTAACTTCCAACTGCCCTAGAGCACGAGTTAATGAGATCACATGGAAACATATTGTGAACCAGGAAACATTTTACACACAACCAAAACAGTGGAAAAAAATGTTAAATACACAATATAGTGGGGCTTCGTTTTGTACACTTCACCTTTCTTGTTTGTGTTAGCACAGTGGCATGCCTGGTGCCTCCTGATGGACCGCGGCAAAGCGCTTACGGCCGCTTGCTGGAATGGAAAGATAAAAGCCTGCTTGGTCAAACTGTCCTATTCCTGCCCTTGAAGTCGTCAACAAAAAGCTGCCCTCAATGCAGCAGCCAACAGCCGGCCTCTCTGATGAACATGGGCTACTTGGCACTGCAGTGGGAGAAAATAAAAGGCTTTTTTTAAGTAGGTGGGAAGGCTCTGAAGGATTTGCCTGGTGTTAAAAGTCTCATGTCAGCTCTGAAAGGCAGTGAGTGCCTTGCTCTGGGTGGCTCGGCCAAACCCAAACGGGTTGAGGCCTTTCCCAGCGCTGAATTGAGACAGGGTCTTGCAAGGATATTGGGCAATGCAGACAGGAGGAGAAGGAGAACCACGTGGAAGGGGACTGTGCTGTAATGCAAACGGCCACTGACTGTTCCACCTCAGTTTTGGGAGATGGCACGTGGCAGAGAGATGCTGGCTTGTGAGACTGACAAGGTTGAGAGTCAGGGAATGCGTTGCTAATTAAAACATTTCAGCTACATGCTCATTGCTTTCATTTTGAAAAAGGCAGCTTTGTTGTCAAAAGCAAGAAGCCATGTGTGCTTGGAGAGGAAGAGAAAAGGGGGTGACCATCACAACTAGCAACTGGGAACAGCCTGCAAACCTTTGGAAAGCTAAACTATTTTTCTGTACCACATGCTTCTACGTATACAGCCTCCAGAAGACTACAAAATAAAGCCCATAACTGAAACAAAAAGGGAATCAAGGGATGTAACTCAAATTATGGCTCTTCTGTGCTGCTTCCTACCCAGAGACTCCTTGTGATAAATACATGTGGCCAGTGTATTGGCTAAAGCAAGCTGATAAATTAGGTTTTCTTCTTTAAACATAAAAATAGTGGTGAAGAGGGAAAAAAAAGAGAACCACTGTCCAACATATACAGGAAAAGACTGGTACATATTCTTCAGATGAACCGAAATAATTCACAAAAGAATCATGTTCTTATTCTATTTGTATTCACTATGTATAAAGCATAAATATAAAAGGCCCCCACGGCAGCCACCATAATGACATCATCTGCTTGTCCTGCAATATAAACATACTGAGGCATAATGAACTTTATTTAAGTAAAGTCACAGGATTGATGGCACCAAATTGTCCTGCTGCCTGATGAGCTTCTGAATACCCCATTTCGAGACTGCCCAGACTGGGGCCCATCCCCTGAGAAGTTGATAACCCGTTACAACCTATGCATGGCCAGCTCCTTTTACCCTTCAGGGCTTTACTCATGGTCACACCACACCAACAACAGAGGCAGTGTCAGAAGATACGGTTAAGTGTAGTGAGTGGATGGGCAGATTTGGCAGGAAGCAGAGACAGGAAGGGGAAGGAGAGGAAAAAAAAAACGTGTATTAAAGATATTATCAGGATTTTTCCTCTAAGTCAGGGTTCCTTACCTCATGTAGGATGTTGGAGACAGAGACTTTGGTTTGGCCCACTGGTAGGGATGCTGTGGCACAGACAGATACTGCTCACAGAAGTTTCCTTTCCTGATGTGCTGAAAGCTAGAGAAATCTTCTGGTGACAAATCGGCAGTTGGTGATATGGTCCCATGATCCTCACCAGCTGGTTCAGTTTTGAGAGTCATGGATGGGGTATGATCAATGGCTGTCTTCCTTGACTTGATGGGAATCCCATCGTTCATATCTATGGTGCTGTCAGTGGTGAGGGCGTTGATAGCAGCAACGATGGCAGAGCTGGTGTACTGGTTGGTATTCCCCAGCCACGTCTCATCTGTGACACTCACCCGAGGTGAGTTTTGTGGAGAAGGTGTGGGGGAGTGGTGTGGGGAGTAGGACGTCTGCCGGCCATTGAGGCTGTACTTTCTCTTGTTGCAGGGAGACGGAGGCCTGGAGTTGCGAGCCCCCAGCCAGTTCTCCTCTGTGATACTCGTTCTGGGAGACGTTGATGGAGAGTGCCTTGGAGAACTGAGCAAAGTACAGGCCACCATGCTGCGCTGGTAGCCCTCCTCTGTGTCAGTGGTCTTCGGAGAGACACACGGGGACTGCCACGGAGAGGTCTGAGGTGATGTGTATGGATATGAGTAGTTGGACTCATAGGAAGACGCTTCAGAATTGCAGCTTCTGGAAGACAAGCTACTCGCTGGACTCAGGCATGATGGGTCTCTGTATGCCTCAATGTTTGGTAAGTTCAAAGTGGCAGTGGAAGGCGACCGCTTGGCGTTTGGGATGGCCTCCTCAACCTCATCATGGAAAAACTGGTTGTTGTTATGATGCAGTCCCATGTAAGAGGTGATCTCAATTCTAGGGCTCTCCAGCGCTGGAGCTCCATTAGGTCTCATGTTTGGTGGCAGGTAGTATTCAGAGGCCCCACTGTCAATGTGTCCTCCATATCCAGAAGGATGGTTTGTCGATGGGACAACTGAAATGACAGGATTTGATGTCTGCAGGCCATGACATGGAGCTGACAATGAGGAATGTGCCACATTTAGAGGCAAGCCAGCATTTACATTTGAAGATGTATAATTATAGTGTTCTGGAAAAAACAAACAAACAACAAAGAATGACATGAGGTGCTGCACAAATACACTCACTTAGCAACATACCCAGCTGAAATGGAGCAACACGGCACAACACACAAAAGCACAGCTCTCCTTAACAACCCAGCCCCCAAGCATGCCATGCTCGGGGAGAGACTGCAGACTAGCATCATTGAAAATGCCACTAACTGAACAGCACAAGACAAGATATTTTGGGAGGAGAATGTACACTGAGTTTGTCTTGAGGATATGCTTCTTACATGAACCTTCAGAGAAAAAAATTAAGTCTTCAAATAACATTGCTTCAGCATTCAGAGACTGCAGCACTGCTCAAGAGGTGTGTTTTTACATGAGTGAGCCTAACTCCCTTCCTGAAAAGTTGGAATACACTAAAAACACAGGACAAAAAAAACAAAAGTGGAGGCAGACTAAAGTAAAGAACATGATCAACTTCATTCTGTTAAAAAAATAATACACAACTGAAATTTCCATTACAGCAAGTTTCCGACTGGTTCCAGTTAACTAGGATTTTGAAACAAGACGGATGTATTGACCTGCTCTGGTTTCTGGGACCACTTATCTTCCAGCCCAACTGGCAGAGGCCAGGTGAAGGATAAACATGGATGTCTCACTACTCAATGACAGCTGAAATTCCATTGAAATTGCTGGTTATTGCACACACCACATCAAGTGCTGCCAGCAGGGCATTCTGGGCCAGCACTCTAACCATTTAACAGCTCCGAGTGTATAAAAGCAAGAGCAGAGTTGCACAGCCAGTATGGAAAGCCTGGAAGGTGACACATCACATCACAGTCTTGTGCCGATGGGCTCCCTGACCCAACACAGCAGAACAACCTGCCCTTTCTACACCTCTGTACCTGCTGCACTACAGGGATCAGCCTCGCAAAGCTGGTCTACAAGAGATCATCCCTGCCTCGCCTCACTGTCTGCCTGCTGAAGGGACTCCTTCAGTTCTGCTTCTGCCAACCCAGGGATGCATATGTGACTCTCTTTGCCACCCAGAGATATTGGTGGGCCGCACATGGGGAGATGGGCAGCCCCCAACCACGGATAACATACCTTTGGTGCTCTGAGCAGTGGTGGGATGAGGAATCAACCTCCCCGTTCTTTCTGATCTACGGAGGCTCTGTGTCACCAGCACATGTGAAGCAGGGGCCCTAAGGCTAGCACGTCTTACTCTACTGGGAAAAGCCAGCAAAGCCTTTCTATCAGGGACAGTGGCTGCTGAACTTTGAGTCTGGGTAATGTTGTGCAGGCTCCTCGCAGCAGTCTGGAAATGCAAACAGCTCCAGCCTCAAGCTGTGCTTGCAGAGAATCAGTCTTCCCTGAGGTTTATTATGGCAGCAGAAGCACTATCCTGCAGGACAAAGGGAAACTCTACATCCCACCCTGGCCACAGCCACTACACATAGGGAAGCTGCCCTTTTCCCTTCCCGGAGGCATGTTCCCTTGGGAGTCACCCTTGACCACCTTCCCTAGGGAGATACGGAAAAGCTGTGTTAATTACTGCATCTGTTATTCCCAAGGCGACCTGCTTCTGGGAGTGCTGCAAATGCAAATGAGCCTCCAAGCTGGTAACCAGCACAACCAGCTATTCTCTTTCTCTTGTTTATCAACTCAGCCCTCTCTGGTGTCATCCTCCTGCGATCGTGCGCTCACCTTTCTTGCTGGCAACAACTCCAAGGCAAACGGTACTTAGGAAAAATTAATGTGCTGTGGCAGCTCCACAGCAACTCTGCGATGTTCCAGCTGATGAATGTCATGGCAGGTACAGTCAGGAACAATGAGCAACAACACCTTTTGAACTCTCTCTCTAGTCTGCCTTCAGAGAATGGCCATTTGCTGAGGAAGGGTCATAAAAATTACACCACAGTGTGCCACAAATAAAACTGGATTATTCTAAACATGCTGCAGCTTCATGCTGTATTCGAACAACCAGATAGGCAGGAAATAACAAAGAAGTAACACTCGGCAAGACAATCCAACTGCAGTGGTCATAGCGAGGTCCAGATCTGTCTGGGGGATCAGAATCTTCTCCTTCTGAAATCAGTCCCCTTTTGTTGCTGCACTGCTCAGTATCACCACAATCACCATCACTTCCCTCTCACTTTTCAGAGGAAAAAAACCCTGAAGTAGTACAACAGTGGTGAGACCATCCCTGTTTCAGAAATTAGCTCAGAGAAAGGGTGTAGTGCTGCGCCTTCAAGGCAGCTTCAACCTCTTCACTGCTTCCTCCACTTCCAGAGGAAGTTAATGTCTGTGGCACCACACTGCTGTTGGGACACTGGCTAGGCTCTTCTTCCACATACCCTGCCACAGCCTCCTGCTCTGGCATGTAGGTCGATGGCACTTGTGACATGGCACAGCTGGGAACCTTTTCCAGCTGGTTCCTACCACACAGACAGGCAGACACCAAGGGCTCAGCAGGCTGCCCCAGCTCTGCACACACTAGGTGGGTTTTGCCTCTGCTGACTGCAGAATCAGTGCCTTTGGGTCTTGTATTAAGCATATATAGGTAAACAAATAAAATGAGACAGATAATTATTGTGGAACCCAATCAGTTCACTTAAAATCTAATGCATGACTATGCTGAACTTCAAACACCAAAATCTGCTGGAGATCTGTGGTCCAGGTTGAACAGCAATATAAAGACTCAAATGAGCCTTTGGAATCCAGTTTCAAAACAATTAATTAAAATACAGGCTCAAGTGCTACAAGCAACAAGTTCCCTAATTCACACAGCAAGTAATAGTCACTTTTAGAACTATTATGCATTTTTTTAGTCAGCTTTTAAAGAGCTAAGAAAAATAACATGTCATACAACTCCCACAATACTACTCAAAACCAAAAGATGCATGACCCAAAGCTTTCCAAATGTACTTAGGTACCTTAAAATTACAAGCAGTGTGTAAAAAGTATGTCTGCCAAATAAAAAAGCCTGAAAGCCAGAATTAGGAACAGGACTGAGCCCTTGGTTTGTGAGCTAAAACCCACCAGCTGCAACTTCTGAAAAAGTTCATTCTTCTACAAAACTTTCATATTTGCAAAATTCATTAAATGCATATCCGTATTCGGCATTTATAACATGCTGACGTTTTCCTCACCAGGGTGAATTAGACAGGTAGAAATAAAATGCTGCATCACATAATGTAGCTGTGTAGGGTAGTTTGACACTCCTGATGTGGACAAAAAGTAAGCAATGCTTTAACATGGTGTCACTGTCAAAACCGTGATCCACAGAGGCCTCTGGGACCAGTGTACTGACTACCAAGACACTTTTGATAGTGTATTTTAATATCCCATTATCCGATAGACCAGTGGAGGTTTGCAACAAATTTGTTCTGTTCCAACAAATCCACACTTATGTTAGGTCTAACTAGGACAAGAAATTGGACCTCTTGATTTGTGACCATGCCTCCACATATTGCGTTTCACTCGGTAGCAGTATAAAAAAATCTTTTTTTCTCTAGTTAATTTCACAGCACAAAGGTTTTATTCCTTTCTGTCATTAATGGGCTGATCCTGCAAGGTACTGGAAACCACCAGTTTTTATTTACATTTCTTAAATAGAAATGCTGAACACCTGCAGCTCAAAGGGGCTTCAGAGAAGATGGGGGTTATTTCACATTTCTAAACATGAAACCCCATCTAGGTCTTCGCTTAAATTCATGCTTTCAAAATTGCCTAATGGATTTAGGTACTTTTCTCACTAGGACTTTGACACTTAGTTTGCTTAGGCCCCTCCACTTTAGACACTTAAGATGTCTAATTACTAGGACACTCATCTGACAAACTTGGTGTGAAACTTAAAAACTCCCTTTTCCTAAAAACTAGAAGCTCATAACAACTATTAGGACACTGATAAAGTGCCAGAGAGTTGGGCAATTGGGGAGCACTGGGAAGGCGCAAACGTCTTCACTTGCATCCTGGCAGGTTGCAATAAGCAGGCAAGCATTTGGGAACCTGCTTCAATTTATAGCCAAAAGATAAAGCACAGACACAGCCCTACTCTAGGCAGCTGTAAGTCATCTACTAAGAGAAAGCTTTTTACAGTGACCCACTCCCGCCGTTCCAGAAAGAGGCAACTTTCTCTGTCAATTCCAGGCTTGTTCACCTCATTTCTACCTCAAGTATTGAAAAAGTCATAAAACCCGGCAGCCAGACCGAGACACCAGCATCGGGAGCAGTTGAGACCGGTGACACATTCACGCCCGTTATTTTTATTTGCAGATGACCTTCAAGCTAAATCCTGAGCGCAACCCCGGCTCACGGGGGGATGGGGAAGGAGGCTGAACTGTGTTTTGAACCGGCCCATTTCTGCTCAAGACCCAGAACCCCACGTCCTCAGCCCGGCCGGTCCCGGGCTGCGGGCAGGCGGGGGCAGCCGTGCGAGTGTCCAACGCGGGGGTTTGCAGAGCTCAAACACAACCAAAGTTCTTAAAACTAGGCTCTCCGGGTCGTCTCCCCTTGCAGGCTCGCCCGGCTGCTGCAATGACCCCGCGAGGGGAGCGCAGACGGCCCGGACACGACTCGCTCCCGCTCGCCGCTTCCCGGCGCGGCGGAGGCAACAAGCGCAGCCCGGGGCCGGCCCGACCCGTCCGGGCGACACTGCCGGCCCCCCGGCCCGGCTCCCGCGGCAGGGGGTAGCCCTTCCCCTCTCGAGGCGAGCAGCGCCGGGAGCGCTCCTCGCAGCATCCCGCTGCCAGCACCGCCGGAGGCACCGCGGCCGCCCCGCCGCCACCCACCTCCGCCCTCATCGCTGTGCTTGAACTCGAAGAGGAAATCGAAGTCAAACTCCTGCTCGGTCTCCACGCCCGTCATGGCTCCCGCCGCGACCCCCGCCGCGCTCAGGCACCCAGGCAGCGGCGATGGCGCAGCCCCGGCCCGCCCCGTCGGGCTCGCCCCGTCGCGCCCGCGCACCTGCTGCTGCCTGCGGGCCGAGCAGCGCGGAGCCCCGGCACGGCGAGGGACGGCGGCCGCTGCCGAGCTCGGTAACGTGACCCCGGCCCCGACGGGCGGCCTGTCTCGCTGCCGCCGCCTCCGATCCGCCCTCCCGCCCGCGGCTGATGTTTCCGGGTCGATGCGAACAGCCGCGGTGCCCGGCCCCCCCACGCCGGGCTCTGCCCCCGCAGCACAGCCCGTGCACCCGGGGAGCCCCCGCCCCGCACGGGGGGCCCGCACCGGGGGCACCCCAGGCGAGTCCCCGAGGGCGGGAGGGGAAGCCCGGGGGTAGGCGGGCAGCGGGACTTCACCTGCTCCCGGCCGGCAGTACCAGCGCGGGGCAGGAGCGGCTCCTCCCGCGCTCGGCAAGGGGCAGTGGCGAGGGAGGGCTGCTCATCCCACTCGGGGCAACACCGGCGTGTCCCCTCTTCACTGAGGGCTGCTAAGGTTTCTTCCGTGGGTTCCCACCACGCCGCGTCTGCGAGCCAGGAAGCTCTGCTTGCATTTATTTATTATTTATTTCACTTAGTCGCAGCACCCACTAGTGCCAGCTGCTATAAAAAGCGCAGTAAAGCGGGACTCGGCACGCTGCCGGCCGTGTCTGTGCGCCGGGCAGGCAGGGAGGGAGGGGAAGGTCCCCGTCAGCCGCCGCGCACCGCGGAGCGGGAGCCTGCACAGGGCTCCGGTCACCGTGCGAGGCGGCGGGGCAGGCACGGCGCTGCCCCGGCCTGCCGCCCCTCCCGCTCGTACCGGATAAAAATCAACCAGCGAATAAGTAAATTAAGACATTTTTTCTGTTTCGAAGTGCACTTCTGTCAGATTACACCGGCCGGTCCGAAGGTCCATGCTAGGCAAAGGAGCGCCCGCTCGAGAAGCTCAGCTCGGCTCCGCTCCTCAGTTCCTGGAGCTTCAGGCCGGGTTTCAAAAGGAACAGTTTTTTAAAGCAGTTATAGAAATGGTATTCCCTGTTGAACTCAGGGAATACCATTTTCCAGGCTTACGGCTAAAATCTCCATTACAAAGTGCCAGGAAAACACATTCTTTTTCCATCTAAGCACGTTATGCTTTTTCCGCTGCTCGCCGGGACGAGCCGCGCTGCAGGCTGGGCTCTCGCAGGAGCCCAAGTGGGCTTTGCCCCAGAGCGGACGGGGCGGCTCAGGGGCGGCGGTGAGGCAGCCTCCGCGGGGCTGCCCTCGGTGCCCGCAGCCCCCGAAGTGCCGGGGCGGAGTCACCCGAGTGTGCCGCTGCCTTTGCTGCAGCGGACCCCCTCCGCCTGTGTCTGCCAGCTTGCCGGGACCGTGCTAGCCTCAGGATGGCGGGGCAGGCCGGGGGCGGCCCGCCCTAGCCGGGGAGAGGGGCCGCGCCGCGGGGACGAGCGTCCCATTTCACCCGCGCACATCCTGCAGCCTTCGCGATGTCGGGACGTCTCATCCCCTGCCCGGGGCCTACAGGCGGGACAGCCGCCTCACCCCGGCCCCCAGGCTCCCGGTTTCACCCGTGTCATCCCCTGCCGCCGCTCCTCGCCGGATGTCTATCTCCTGGTGCGCCCCGGCAGGGAGGCGAGGAGAAGCTCCCAAGCTGCTCTCGATCCTTTGCCTCTCCCACGTGTGGTACCTGCAAGGTGGGTGAGTTATCCCAAACTATTTACAGACAGCTTGATTTGTTGGTACCATACATATTAGTGCTGTGAATTAAATATTTCGATTGGCACCCTTCCCTTGGTGAAAGAGGAAAGATGTGCTATGGAAAGGTTAGAACTGAAGTTATACTACATGTGGGAACGGAATAACAGTGGTGCTCCAGTTAACCATCCAGTTTAAACCAGTGCCATTAAACTGGGGAGAGCGAAATGGGCGGGGGGGGGGGGCGATGCGCCCCAGGGAGGCCATTCCCGTGCCGCCAGCCGCCCTTGCACGACTCATGGACTGACCCACCAGCTCAGCTGCTGCCCACTCGGCCCCTCCATGGAGTTAACCAGAGTTGTTGCAACTCCACGATGCAAGTTCGACAAGGGACGCAGAAGACGGGCTGCTCCAGACGCAGCCCACCAGCATGGAAAATTTAACTTGTCCACGGCATTTAACCTGGTATAACCAGTGTCATTCTTAGAGGCAAAGGACTATACACCTCGCTACCACTCAAAGGAAAAAGCAGGGTCCTCCCACTAGGACTCTGCGAGTTTCTTTCCGGACTTAGGAAGAAATAAAGTATTTTCTTTGATTGTCATAGTTTGGCAATCAAATGGCACCTTAATTTGCAGGCAGCAATCCTGACGCACAGGGCTCCTCTACGTGTTTCCTGGATTGGGTCACGCTTTCTGACTGGACTCGTTTTCTTAGTCCCTTACAAAATACATCAACAGGGAAGAGAACTATCGATGAGGGTTGGCGCATTTCAACACAACCATCAGAAATGCCACAGATATGAAGAGAGGTGATTTTTTCCCCCCATATAGGAAGCTGCAGAACGCTTTTTGTGTCCGCTGCCTCTGGGTGTAATCTTTATAAGAGGGTGTATTCAGTGCCCTTGGAGCCCAGAGCACTGGAAACGCCGTGCGTGCAGTCCGCGGATGTCCGAGCGTGCGACAGGCACGCCAGCCACTGCTACTAAATGCAGCGTAATTAACTTGCATCCCAAACAAAAGGCGCTCCAGACTTCACAAGCGAAGCCACAGTTACAGCCGCGCTTCTAGCTTTCGCACTGCCAGGATCCTGACAGTTGAAATGAACCCCTGGGGTGAAAACAGCTGTGTTAAAAAAAAAAAAAAAAAGTTCCTGAGCGCCCTTCCAGCTTCCCCGGGACAAGCCCGGGGAATGGAGTCACGTTGTCCCACGCTGCAGAATAAACACGGCGGACGTGGACGGCCCCGCCGCTCCACATCCTCAACTTTTTCTGCCCCGGGACACGCGAGCTCGCTGCACCGGCAGCAGAAGCGGCGGCACCATCGGATAGGGAGGAAACTTAGGAGCCAGGGAGCAGGGGGAGAGGGGGGAAGAGGGGAGGGCGGCAGAAGGCAGCCACCGAGCCCGCAGCGGGGAGCCGGGAGCTGCCCCGCACCTGCCGCGGCGCGGAGGAGATGCCCGGCGGGGATGCCTGCGGAGCTCAGCTGCCGGGGGAGGCGGCGCGGCGGGGCCGAAAGGCGCCATAGGCAACGACGAGGTGCGAAAGTTCAGCCGGTGGGCAGAGCGGTGCTGGGTAACGATGCTCCGCGGGGAGAACAATGTCCTGACTGGTAGAGGGGAGGCTGAAACTGGTCCTGGCTCCAGCCAGACGGTGCCCCTGTGAGGGCCAAGTTCAGACCCGAGGAGCAGCGCGCTTCCCGAGTCCCGCGCCCACCATTTTTTCCTCTAGAAACTTTGCCGCTGTGTTTTCAGGGCACTTTTCTTTGCAGGGGCCTCGAAAAAAGATGGGCTAGAGAGCAGGGATAGCGGGGCAAGCGCTCACCCAGAGCCATGCCGGCGGCGGCAGGGCACTCGCCCCGCGCCAGGGGCGCGGCTTATGAGAGGTGGCGGAGCCCCGCAGCCGGACACGGTGTCTCGGTGTGCGGGAGCGCCGGTACAGCGCCTGGCACTGCCCGGGACCCGCTGTTTGAGGAGACTCCTTCGTTTTCCCGGGAGCGTGGGATGACTGCAATGAGCTCCCGCAGAATCAAAGCCGAGGCTGAAGAGGGAATCCCCGAGCCGCGTCGCAGCGTGTCCCCCTGACCGGAACCCCAGGCGTCCTCGCAGCCCCTCCGGGCCGCCAGCGGGAGCGGGACCGGGCCCAGGGCCGGCGGGAGCAGCGGCGCGATCGCGGCGGCGCCGTGCGAGAGGCGAAGGAGACACCTATTGGCAAGCGGCCGCCGCCGAACCTCCGGGCCGCCGCGGGGAAACACCGGGGGACACCGCCGCCCCCCGCCCGCCGCCCCCCGCCGCGCGGCCCGTTACCTTCCTCCGCCGCCTTCATGGTGCTGCCGAGCGGGCGGGCGCCGTCCTGCGGGGCCGCCGCCGGCCTCTCTCTCCCGCTCGATGGGTCCCGCGACGGCGGCGCGGCGGCGGCCGGCGGGGCAGCGCTTGGCATCCACCCGGCGGAGCGGCGGAACCCGGCACCCTGCCCTGGACCACTGCCGGCCCCTCGTCGCCTGTCCCGCCTTGTCCCGCGCCCCCCGCCCGCCTTCACGACCCGGTGACCGGGGCCGCACCGCCCCCGGCGTAGTAGCCGCGCCCGCGGAGGCACAGGAGCTCGCCGCCGCCGTCCCCCCGGGGCCGGGGCATGGAGAGGAGGGCGGGTGTGCGTTGGGACTTCGGAGGCACTGCCCGCGCTGCGGCGGCGGGACGGGGCGGCGGGCGGTGCCGCCCGCCGGGAGCCGCGGGCGGGGGACAGGGGCAGTGAGTGTGCAGAGCGGGGAAGTCTCGCTCTGACGCAGGGCTGCGCTCCCGGCGCCGCCTTTTTAAAGCTGGAAAACACCCCCCCACACCCCCCCACCCACCCTTCCCTTCCCGGCCCCTCTCCCCGCCCCGGCCCTGTGATGTCAGCCGGGCTCTGGCCCCGCCGCCGGCGGCCGGCCAGCAGGAGGCGGGCACCAGCGGGCACCGACGGGTCCCGGCCGGCCGGCCGCCCCTCCGCGGGGCACGGCGGCCGCACAGCCCCGGCCCCGCCGCCGGCCCCCGCGGGGTCCCCTCAGCCTGTGGGAGCCGGGTGCCCTCCTGCGGGGGAACGGGCGGCGCACCGGTGTCCCGAAGTGAAAGTGGGAAGAGAGGGGAGACGGGGGAGCGAAGGCGGCAGGCAGGGAGGGAGGGAAAAAAAAAGAAAAGCAAGGCAGCCTCGCATGCTGAAATCATTATGTAAAAAATCGCAGGCTTCCCCCGCTGTGGAAATTTGGAAAAGAGCATCAACTGGCAGGCGAGAGAAAGGAAAATCCCATTCTGCTAAATTACTAACAGACCCGGCGGACTCGGTTTCAGTCGCTCCAGATTTATTATTATTTTATTTATTATTATTCTGTAAATATCTCAGCAACACAGTTGTGTCTCATCACTTCAAAGTGGGGGGAAGGAGAGACTTCCAACCCACAGCGACTCCTCTTCCCACCTCCCATCTTCGGGATGCCCCGTCTGGGCCCCCGACGCGTCCGTGACACACCGGCCCAGGCAGGAGTCTCCCGGACGGGAGCCGCTTGAAGGGCCGCACCGCCCCCGATGCCACTGCTTCCAGCCGCGCTCCCCTCGCCCCCCGCTCCCACTTCGTCCTCCCTCTGTCCCCACAAGGGGACCATACTTTCCTGTTGGAACTGGACGGCTGAGTGAGGGGAATTGGGGTGGATTTTAGCATATCTGGTGCCTGAAGAAAAAGAAAAAAATAATCATGAATCTAGTGCCTGACACTCATGAGTGGTTGGAAATAAACCCAACATAAACGAAATTCTGTCAGTTCCTGGGGAATAGGAGCCCGGGGCCGGTTATTCGGGGCGAGCTCCTCCACCAAACCGTGTTGGAAGACGATGCTCGCCAAAGACCGTGCGAGGTGAGGAGCACAGCAACCCCCGCGAATCCCGCCGTCCCGTCGGGTAAGGAATAGCCAAAACCAAACCCAAAAGGACGACGCTTTTCTTTCAAGGAACACTGAACGGGAAAATACCAGGGGAAAGCCCACAGCCCCGCAGCAGCATCGTCCTAAACCTCTCACGCCTCCCCTCGGGCCCCCGGGACGGGTGGTCCGGCCGTGGCTCACGCGGAGCGGAGGAGCGGGGCGGACCCCGGGGCGCCGCCAGGGACACGGGGGGCGGGGCGGCCGCAGCGCCCCCCTCCGACGGGGCGGCTCCGGGGGGCCCGTGTGCCCCGCTCCCGTGTGCCCCGGCCCGCGCCCGTCGGGGCGGCTGGGGGAGCTGCCCGGCGCGGGTGGGGGACGCGGGGGAGATCCCGGCACCTTCCCGGGAGGCCGGGGCGGGGGCGGGAGGGAGCCGCTCTGCTCTCGGCGGGACTCTCCTTTCCTGCCGGCCCCCCGCCCGCCCTCCGCCGAAATGACGGAATCCCCCGTCTGTTTCCTCCTGTTTAATGCCGTTGCCCGGACCACCGTGGCTCCGCTCCAGGGCCCATCAGCCGGCGCGGGCAGCCGGCGGCGGAGGCGCAGCGCGGGGCCCGCTGCCGCCCCCCGACCCCTGCCCCGGCCCCGCCGCTCCCGCTCCCGCTCCCGCTCCCGGCCGCGGCCCCGCCGTCCTGGCCGCCCCGGCGCCGCCCCGCCTCCGCCCGCCGCTCCGCTCCCCTCGGCCCTGCGCCTCCCTCCCGCCTCTCCGAGTTTGTTTACAGTCGCTACTAGGAGAGACTGTTACACGGAGCTTATTTTGGGAGCGGGTGATGACTAACGAAGTTAAAAGGAGCTTAGTACAGAAAACAACCTTATTTTTAGACGGCTGTTGTTTCATTGTAGCAAACGCGCCCCGTCCGTTTCTAAAAGCCACGTCCCCGGTGCCAGGTCCCTTCTGTGCAGCCGCCGAGGCTCGCAAGCCGGCTGGCCCCTGCCCTGTTTGCTTTGCTTCCCTACATCTCCTGCCTAAACCCTGCCCGTAACTGCCACGGCCACTGTTGGCCTTCATTAATTTGGACTTTACGACATTTTCTTTAAACAGAAGAAAAAATGAGGAAAAAAAATAAAAAATATTTAAAAAAAAAAAGTCTTGGGAGCATTTGGAAAAATTTACAGTGACCTCCAGCGCTGGGTTAGCAAGGATCAGTATCTGCATCCCCCTTGGCTTTTGAGGCAGGGCTGGTGCTTCTGTAGGGCTTTTTCACCTCCCAGGGAAGATAAAAGGGGTCTCCAGGTTCAGCTTCATCTCAAGTAGCCCCCTGGGCTGCTGCATGACGGTGCTGCCCACTACAGCCCGTGTGTGGGAGAGGCTGGCAGAGAACAACTGGGAGATGTGGCTGCTGCTGCTGCCTGACTCCCCCTCACTCTTCTCCCAGCATGGGAATCAGTGCATGACAGTGAGTGCACCAAGACCAGACATGGGGGTCCACTCTTCCAGGCTAGTCCCTCACTGACCAGTCTTAATCCCCTGTTAGTCAATCACAGCAGAGCTGGTGGGGCCTCAGCAGACTCTGCTCTGCTGGTTACTGGACTGGTCAGACGTGCACCCCAGCAACCCTTCCTTGTCACCAGTGCTGTGCCAGGCCATGTCTCACCCCATGTCACTGCCATGCAGCCAGCCTTCTCCAGCTTTCCATGGGAATGTTTCTGCTGTCCTCTCTTTTCTCACAGCCCATCTCCACCAAAGAGAGCTCCCCAGGTAGTCCCTCTCCATTCATGTGTCCCACAGCAAGAAGGTGATGCTGATGAGGTGATGCTTCCCTTCCCCTTTACAGAAGCAGTTATGCTTGAAAACAAAATGCATGCTGCACTTAGCCAGTAATTAGGTTAATTGCCACAGAGGTTCAGCTGCCCTGCTCCATGTTTCCTACTTGGCTGAGACCGTGTGTGCAGTGGCTTGTGTGGCCCAGGTCAGGCTGAGAAACTTGTCTGTGTGGCTGCAAGTTGAGGCAATGCTTGTGGGAGGCAGTGCAGTGTGGTGGGGAAGGAGTGGGACTGGGGAGAGAGATTGGCAAGAAGGGGAACAGAGCAGGCCACAGAGCCTCTGATTTAGGGCATATAGCCTTTGTGTGTTCCCACCCATCTTCCCTCCCCTGACAGCAATCAGTTTGTACTGGAGAAATAATGAGGAAATAATGAATAAGAAAAAAAATATCTCTGTATTTTAGAAGGAAGGCAAGTAGGAGTGGGAAAGGAGCCTTCTCTCCCTCCCACCCAGATGCAGGGTGCGTGAGGAATGCTGCCACAGCATCACAGTACTTCCCACTCCCGGTGATTGCTGGGCTGTACCCCTCCAATGCTGGTGCCATCTGTGGACCCCAGAGCCCGTGTTGTCATTCCCTGTGCAGCTTGGCCATCTGACACATGCTTCCTCCGACCTGCACACTCAGCTCCTTTGCTGCAGGAAAGAGCCAAATAACACAGGCTTGGATGGGCACTTTTTGACTGCTTTTTACTCCTTCTGCTCATCTTTGCAAGCAAAGCAATAAATTTGCCCCCGTCCTCAGCTCTTGCATGTAGTGTTATCCTATAAAAAACATACCACATAGTATTTATACAGGATGTTTTAATAACAAAAGAGTCTGATTCATGTTCACTAGATTAGTTTCATATTATGTGTAACTGTGTGTGTATGTATTCCCTTCTGCATTTTCCTTTTTTCGCTGGGCCTCAGCAGTCTGGGAGGGATGGTTTGCATGGAGCTTTGTACACAGTAGGTACAGTATTTCTCAGGGAACCTCTAATTCAACTAAGAAACCTTCATTCTTACCTCACCAGAGTATACAGGTTACTAGCATGGCACAACAGGCTGTGCCTGACTTGTACCCTGGGCTGCTTGCAAGACTTGGGGCAAATTGTTTCTTTGCAGCAGGTTTTGTAAAATGAAAACTTGCAGCTTTGTCTACACAAAAGTGTTTTAAAAACAGGGTGGTGGGAACGTGTTTCTGCAATGTTTACCAATATTGAACATTTTCTTGCAATAAATGCACAGAATCCCATAATCTAAGATATGGATCAGAAAAAGCTATCCATGCTCTGCATGGAAATTTTGTTCTTTTTTAGGCTTCTTGCCCTGATATCCTTACATAATAGTGGCCATCTCCTTAGGGTCTGTGTGCCCATCTTTTGTGTCTTGGCAGCTTCAAAAGCATCAGCATCTGTTCAGAATTTCATTCATTGTAACAAAAGATTTATAAGTCTCAAGCCTCCCTAACCAAGTCCCTAATTAAAGTCTTTCTAATCCGCTGCTCTGAAAAGTCTAACAAGATTTGCTGGAAATTGAGACAGCACATGGCAGTAAGGCACTCTTTTGAAAACACATCCATGAACCTTTCAAACAAGGCAGGGGGCACACCTGAGTGGTGGCCAGATGCTGCCTGAGGCCCCCCAGAGTAAGAAGTTGGTGCACAGGCAGAGGCTGTGCTCAGCCTCCCATCCCCAAGACGCAGCTTCTTTCACAGGCTGCCAGAAATCATTTCACCACTTTTAAGGTGCATTGCACTTAGCAGGACAAATGCCAGAGGAGGAGTTTTGTGTGCTTGAATAATGTTGTAATTTACCTTATAACCAGTCTCATTACGACGTTGAGTGCTCTGTTGATTTACCTGGCTTTTGATTTAGTGGACTCTTTTTAAACAACAATTTAGGAACGCAGCCAGAGACTGCAGGCAGAGGTCCTTAAACCTTTCTGGAGCTACAGCCATCCATTCAGACACTGACTTTTTAAAATCAAGTCAGACAGCCACACCAGACTCACATACAGAAAGCTGTGACTGAATTAAACTGGGCATTAGTTCAGAGAAATAATTTCATAATGATACATGCTGCATCAGTGCTACTTTGTTTCCTTTTGAGTTTGCCCCTTGTACAAACCCAAATTGTGGGCAGGTACAGGGTGGAACCCTCGCTGCTGTCTGGGGTTGATGTGCAGCATCTCCCCTCCACAGCTGGTCCAGCTGAGGGGGGTGCCAGCAGTGGGCTGAATTCCGTCTCTGTTGCGTGACCCTTGGGTCCGCAATTCAGGAACTCCCTTCACATGGCAACATGGTACAGAGGGTGGTAACAAGTCTTTTGCCTCATTCAAAAGCACTTAATGAAGGAAAGACTCTTTGGGTACTCAGGGACTCAAGCTGGCAGCAGAGCAGACCCTTCTCCTGGAGCAGAAACATCAGATTTACAATGTCTGTGGCAGACTGGGACCATTGGTAGGTATTGGTTCCTGCATATTGTGGGAAAGGTGGCTTTCACCTCATCCATCCTCCAAGGAGCGAGATCACACCTCCATTTTCAGGCAGTGCAAAGCAGTTTTTTCCAGATGTCTATGTTTCATCTGAAGAAGCAGGGTTGCTGCAGGAGGCTTTGTGAAAGTGGTGACTCAGAAGGATTGATGCAAGGCCTGGGCTGGCTGCATGTGCAGCAGTGCTGCTACACTAAGTAGTCCAGGGACCAGTGGCTCAGCCTGGGATGGTCAGGAGTCAGAAAAGGCTGTACATGCTCTTCCATTGCAAAAGGGGTTCTTTTCCCTCTTGCCGGTAAGCTCTACAACCCCTGGAAAATCTGCTTTTAGAAACAGGCCCCTATAACTCCTCATTCTCAATCCTCTGCTGGTAGTTGGTCCCCAAGTGCTCTTCTCCCTCCCTAGCCAGAGGAGATGTAGCCTGAGCTGATTTACATCAAAGGCAGCATGTGTTGTTGAGCTGTGGTCACAACCCAGTGCCTTGAGGGACCCAAACATGTTCTCAGATGCCTTCACTTCCATGCATATGGAAGCATCTCCTTTTAGATCCAAAGCTCCATGTCCCAGTGTACATAACAGGGCCAGCAGTGAAGTACCCTTTGTAGCCTTCCTCTCTGTGTTTGGGGACTGGCCTGTTTCAGACTTCAAGGTCAATGCCAAAAGCACCCTTATTGCCACATGAAATGAGTAACCCCAGTGAAGTTCTGAACTCCCTGGCTGCAGTCTGAGCCCTCTTTTCCAATATTTCAGCTGTGCTATTATTTACTTGCAGAGTGCTGCTATTCCTACCGCTCCCCAGCACCAGTTGAGTCTTTGCCTTCCATTAGTTTCTTCCTGCTCTAGTCCATTAAACTTACATTTAAACGTGTTATTGGTTCTCCCTAAATGAATAACCTTCCATTGTGTAATATTGAATTCCTTTGTGTTAGCCTGTTCCCCCAGCGCCTCCAAATCCTCATGAAGTCTAGTGCGTTCCTGAAATTTATCAGCAGCTTCCCCTACTATCATGATGTCATCTGCATCTGGACACCCGGCATATCCTGCCAACCTCGGGCTCATTTGTACAAAACTCTTAAACAGAACAAGTCCCAGCATTGACCCCCAGGAGATCTGGCTTGTAAGCCCTCTTCTTGTGCACGGTGCTATTTATTGCACTAATTTCTTCTCTAACTCAAGTTTATCCTTCTAATATCAATGCTCCAATACTTGTATACATTTTGCTGACCTCATTTTCTGATGCAGAGTCAATAACCTTGTTAAATTCTAGCAAATACAAAATCATTGCTTTAACTTTTATGGGCTCACCTTCACAAACTTTATGAATAGGATTTGGACTACTCTAGCAGCAATTTTGTGCCAGATGCTTACAAACATAAGTCCCTGCTCCCCCTTCCCCCAGTACTTGCAGCATGATAGGATAACCCAGGAGATGAGAGGTATTGAGGAAGAAAGGAAATATTTTCCAGGTGATGAAATGTGGTGCCAAGGTTTTTATTCCCTCAGTTATGGCTATGCCCTATTGAGGAGCATCCTTTACATGTAAAGTTGGTAATGATGAACTACAGCCCAATGGTGTAAAGCAATATACTCTCCTCTGCTATTGTTTTCACCAAACATTGAGCTGCTCAGCCTTTCCAAAGACAGATGAAACTTGGAGCTTTTCAACCTAAAAGATAAAATTGTAGGAAACTGTTTGCTATTGGAGATGAAGGGTGATGATGGAGATGGTGACACAGACCTCTCCAGCTGCCTGCAGCGCGCTACTTCAGCAGTGATGGCCACATACAGTACTCAGTGGTACCAAGGTCATGGCTGAGCTGCACCAGCTGCAGAGTCAGGGGCACCTTGGTGGTGCACTGACTTTGATCCTAACTCCTAGCCCAACTTTGTGGTATCCTACCTGCTCTGGCTGTCCAGGTATGCCATGGATCTCAGCTAATGCTTGTTTCTCACAGAAATGCCCCATGGATGGGGGATTTCTGAAAAGCACTTTGATCAGCTTGGCAGAGAAGCTTCTCTTTGCCAAATGAAAGGTTGGCGAGAGATTGCACTTTTAAGATATACCTTTTTCACGGCTGATATTGTATCTCCCTCTTTCTTTTCACACCATATTTCAGGCACAATGAGAGTTTTCTTTATAGGGGTGATTTGACTGCAGGGGGTGGGCAGCAACTTGAAAGAGATTGCTGGATTCCTGTAGTTTTGTCAAGGATCTGTTTGGTTATTTGCAAAACAAAATGATGTACAAGCTCAATGCCTTTCTTCCATTAGGTAATGGCAGCATTCCTGTTTTGTGGCATCCCTGCATGCTGAAGTAGCGATCTTGAAGAACAAATGCTGAAAATTAAAATCTTCTTGAATCAAGCTTCCTCATTAGCGGCTTGCCTGGCTAAACTCTACCTTATTATTTTTTGGTGGTGTGTAGCTGTAAAGAGAAAACCAAGGAGAAAAATAGGTAATTAAAATGCATTAAATTGATTTCCAAATGAGTATGCAGAACCAGAAAGTCTCAGAAAGGACCCCATCTCTTCTTTTGCATCTGTTGCTGTATATGAAAGTGCAAGTTCACTAGCA
This sequence comes from Margarornis squamiger, assembly GCA_035222235.1. Taxonomy (NCBI): domain Eukaryota; kingdom Metazoa; phylum Chordata; class Aves; order Passeriformes; family Furnariidae; genus Margarornis; species Margarornis squamiger. Next base: position 56,927,228 of record JAWWTY010000077.1, read on the forward strand.
ACTAGAACAAGATATATTTGCAAACATTACTAGGGTCAAACTTCTATCTAGGATCCCTCAGTCAAGTCCCTGTAAACCAAATACGTCAAGTCATTGCAGTTGCTTGGCATGCATTGCAGAGCAGAACCTTTCAGCAGCCACAAAAAAAGTTTTTCAGGATGAACACTTCAGCCTCAGCAGTTCAAACACGAGACTCACAGCTCTGCAAGGCCAGAGAACCCTTTTCCTCATTGCTAAGAATAATGCCAAAAAGCACCTCATGATTCCTCTGCTTTAAACTGTGTTCCAGTACAACAGTGAAACCACAAGTGTTATGAAACCCTACAACCTCAAGGCACCAGGCACTGGGTCTGTAGTGTAGCTCAGGTCTCACCAACAGACTCTTTTCACCTCAAGTTAATGCAGATATATCAAATGCAAGCCTGGAAGTGTTATAGAAACCCATGAAGATGATACAAATTAATCTCTTCCTCTCCTTTGCTTTCAGGACTTTCTTCTCCCTACTCTCTTCCTCTCAAGAGTCCAATTAAATTTATTTTCAGGTTGCTTTTCAAGCACACTGAGTAAATTGTGAAATTAAAGAAGCCTCTTAACTGTGGTGTATGAGAAGGAGGTTGCCCACAGAGTGTATGGCACAAAGGAAAACTGCATGGACAGATCTGTGCAGACAGTAATGCCTTTGTTAAGCTAAGAGGTAGAGCAATGGCAGAACAACCTCCCTGACTGATCAGTGCAGGCTGGATCTGTCTACCAAGCTTATTCTGGGGAAGGCAGGTGTGAAAAGACAGACTGAAGACTGGGGCTGAAAATTGGTTCACAGAACACTTTGGGATTTCAACTGAAGAATCCATCACTAGAGGTGAGTCTTTGAGGTGAAAACTACTTGCATTTACTGCTGAAGGGCTGCTGCCTTCTTGCTGCCCAGCCCTGATGCACTGAGCAGTCCACAAGAGCTGTGCCACAATGCAATACTTCTCTTGGTGTTTCTCAAGTTACATGAGTCAATGTTGTCAAGTCTGGAAGTCTGGGATTTGGCTCCAAGTTTTGCTGGCTGCACTCCAGTGAGTGGATGCGGACCAGCTTCACAGAATTGGGCAGCAGGACAAAGAAAGGCCATTTCCACCCATACACAACCGTTCCTCCCCACCTCCAGAAAGCTCCTTCACTTGTCACGGGGCTTCAGAGGTCCTGCACTGCATGGAGCTCTGGAGCACCTTGTCTGAGGGTTGTCACTGTTCTCTGAATGCTAAGAGGTATAGAGTGATCCACAGGATTAAGCAGAAAGAGACCTCAGAAATTGTGCATGCATGCATATAAGTATCCCCTGCATTTAGAGTTCATGGCTGTCTAGACTTGGCAACCTCGGGGTAAAACTTTGTCTGGACCAGGGATTTGAAGGGTGACTGCTGCCTGGGTACAAAGCCCAGTAAAAGATCTCTTATATCCTGGGAGTGGCTTGGATGAACAGAATTTAAGGCCGGTATCAGTGGCAGATCAGAGGAGGGCAAAGGTAGGCTAATAAGAGATCGGTTTGGGATAACTACGGAGGGGCCAATGCATGAACTCCAAGTTCAGTGATAAGGGTCTTTCTGGAACATTGGTGTGAAGGTCTGGAGTGAGGCAGGAGAAGACAGGGAAAGGGCTGCCAGGATGTTGGTGCAGAGACCCAACCAAACACTGGGTCTAGCAGAGCAGTCCCATGGACTTTGTTGATTCAGACTGAGATGAAACATCCTGTCTTGCTTGGAGCATGGGAATGTGTTGCTTCTGATGGTTGGCACTAGTGGTCAGCAAATCTGACAAAGTCAGATTAATGAGGGCCTTGATATGAAGTCTGTCCTGACCCAGCTGCCTCCACCATCCAGAGTAAACACTGCTTGGGGTAGTTTTCTCCCAAGGGCTTTTTCTCCTCCCTTCACCCAATTAAAAGTTCAATAGAAACCACAAACTTGCCTCAGAGAGTGAGGGCTCCAAACTCTCAAGACTTTGGTTTGAAGCCAGCCTAGATGGACTGCTGTCAGAAACCCCTACACCTTTCATCACCTGCACTGATAAATAAATTATCCTGTCAGGTGGAGTCTGCATTTCCAGCAGCAGGACTTGGGGTGATGGCGTTTGATAGTGACTGAACTGGAAAGTAATCCTTCCCGTAAGATTTAAGACTAAACCATCCAGGAGGCCTTTCTTTTCCGTACTATGAAGACATAATTTTATAAAACGGGAACGGAGTACCTTGAAAGACGACTAGCTCCTCTTGGTTCCCATGACCGTGGGCGTGGGATTTTACTTATTTATTGGCTTCCACTGCCCCCTTCTGGCTTTTGTAAGGACACCAGTTTTCACCCGAAACTTTCCCTTAGAAACAAAAGAGTAAAGCAAATCCCCTGTATTTATTGATGCTGACTCTTATCTACTGAAACACATCAATCATTCAAACAGAAACCGAGACCATCTTTAGAAAGCATGGATGTTGAACTAAGAGGAAAAGGATGCAGGTGATGCTTCTGACAGGGTTACAGGGCTGTGAAACCATGTGGACATGGAGAGTTGAACAGATGTTCTTTCTCTCACCACCTTTCCACCTTTAACTCCCTAGCACTAGTTTACAGCTATCTCAGTCATAATCCTGTGCTAAGAAGGCCTCAGTTTTATTGCTTAAGTTCCATGCTAGTGGCTTCTGACAGTGTGACTGTACTTTCCATCAACAGGACAAAAAGAAGCGTTCGAGCAGTTCACATGGTGGGAGACAGTCACAAAAAAGAGCTGATTGTCAGGCTGTGGCACGGAAACTCACAGGGCAGTGGAAGGGAGCAGAGCAGGAGGGAATCTGATCACACCTGTACCGAGTCATAGTACCAAGTCAGGGCTTTGAGCCAGTACAGAAGCTCATTTAGATGTATTTCCTGTATTCAGAAATGCACATATTTGTGTAAGATCACAGCAGATCTGGAGGCTGAGAAGAAAATTGAGTGACAGGTATGGAATCACACCAAAGTTAAACAACTAATTTCTAGAGTGACCACTCCTAATTATAGCAAAAATTCATACTGTATTTTCATGAAAAATTTTCAAACATAAGTGAAGCAGTCCATAAGGTGAAGGGCCACTCAAACAAGGAGGATGATCAAGTTTCAGGTTAAAAGTGAAAAAGTCCTTCCTTCCTTCACACCTTGTGTAAATAACACTATAAAACCCCTATATGCCCCAGATTTTAAGTTAGCAGATTTACCACCCTGATGAAAATTCTGCCTCTTTGTAAGAAAAAAGGTACCATTTCTTGCCTCCCAAGTCATGTCGGGGAAGTCCTAGGACATTCCTCCTTACAGACTGGTTCTAGCCCTACCTCACTATTACTGTCATATTTCATTAGTTCCATGCATTCTCAGTCATGGCAAAACCTTTTCCCTTGTCATCCTCTTAATGGGTAAAGGGGCTCTTTCCCTCTCTCTGAATAACCTGTATCATCATCTCCAGCATCCTGCTCTGGGTCCATCATGTGGTACCAATAACCATTATCTATTTGTTGCTCCTGTACTGTGCTTTTATTCCCTTCTGACTGATCATTTGTTGTCCAGCTTGCAGATTTATCAAGAGACTGAAGGCTTGTACAGTGAACATTTAGCATTTTTTGGAAACCAGGCTCCTACTTATAAAATGAACATCTTAAAATCACCAGTCACTTCTGGTGGAGACTGCTTCCAACTGGGAATAGAAATTTTTGTATGGGCAAAATGATGGAAATTATTAGTCTTCCCCCTTTACTCACCTCATGTCTCAAATTCTTAGTTCCTGCCTCAAGTTTTGATGTTCTCATTGAAATTTGTGTAATATGAAGCTGGTTAACTGCTGTATTCCAGACTTGCAAGCAGCTCTCATTTTTTCTTTCTCTTAAAAAGAAATAAAGTTCCCTTATTTTCACTGTCTTGAAAAAGTGTTAAACCAGAAAAAGAGGAATGCAAAGTAGAGGAGCTGGGAGATGTCTGTGACTCAAACAGGACTGGTAGGTAACAAGAAGGACTCTAGAGAGGTCTTCATTTTTCATGTTTTCCTTGAGTCACCAGAGGGTGTCTTCCTTAGAAAATTTCTCCCTTAGTTGAATTCAGCTTGCCTGAAAGCAGCTCAGCCACAAGCAGCTGCTTGGTCACTCTCTTCACATGATCACCAGATGAGTCTCTCTCATGGAATTTGTGTCCCATCTTTAAAAATAAATACAACACAAATAAACGAAGTCTTGACTGTAGTCACCAGCCCTGACCCACACGCAGATGTGACTATGCTTGAGTCAACAGCTACAAGACCAGCAGGCTGCAATTTCAAAGACCTCAGACACCCAGTTACTCAGAGGAGAATACCACAAGCAGGAATGGAAGGTGCTGATGAATAGGTAGGGCAATGACATGGTTAATCAGATGCTCAGAACACAAACAAGACGGTTTGCAGGAATATCAGCTCATGAGGGAGACCTCCTGATGTCCCCAGGGTGATGCCAACTGACTTGCTACGAGCACAGGGTAAAAGCAGCACATTGTGCTAAGGGGCTGTACCTCCATGCCGAGCATTGAGCGGCACAGGACCAGACAGACAACCCCACAGACTTGGCTTAGGGCTCCTTCAAGATAGCTGCAAGAGCCTTCTGATTTTTCCCCCAATGGACTGGCAGTCAGAAACATCTCTGCACACCATGGCAGGCTGCAGAGGGTACCGGGTAAAAGAAAAAGAGCAGGAATTCAACACCTTCTAACAGTATACCCTTTCCTGCCATACTAGTGAACCACACGTGAAAGCTGCAGAAGCTGCACTGATCCAGCAGCATGGCACAGCCTGGATATTCCATCACACTGGGCAACGTAGTACAGGATAGGGGTGGGGCAAAGATGTTTTTGTTAGGCCTCAGGCAAAATTAAGTTTCCCCACATGCTTTCATTTTCTCCCCCAGCCTTCTGCCCCTGAAGGAATTTCCTGTGTCTGACCAGAACATGTGAAGTTCTGCAGTTTCGGACATCCCCACTGCTGTGCCCTGAGGTAGGCAGGCTTTGCTTTAAGAAGCCTTTCACTGATTCTCCAGCAGTGAACTCCATCACTCACAGTGATGATGTGTCTGAACTGGCAGAATGAGTTACCTGCATGTCAAGAAGAAAGACTCCTGTGCTGCTGAGTACCAGATCAGTGACTCTGGCTGGCTCTGTGTTACAGCTGAGCTATAACCTTGTTCTCCTGCCTCACCTGCCATTTCCAAGTAATTGCTTTTGGACAGATGGTAAGCTGGTAGCATGGTTATGTGACTAGCAGCTTGGCTTTTTTCCTACTTTCCCCAAATCTGTTTCAGTTTATACAAAGAGAGCTTGTTTTTCTCTGCCCTGCTTCCCTTTCAGCATTACAAACCAGTTTACACAGAAGCCAATTGCTTCAACAACTGGCGAATTGCTTATGCTGGAGACTTCTTACACCCGTGTCTTCCAACATTCCAGCGGGCACAGCTGGAGAAAGGCATGGAGGCACCTTTCTACGGCTGCCATTCTCAGGATAATGCAACAATGCACATGCCATGCCCATCCTGGTCATTCCTGGTCAGGAAAAAATCTCTTCTGGCAAGCAGGGAGAGACCTGACAAGAGCTGGGAACAAATCCATAGCCTTTTGACCATCTGAAGTTGTTTCTTTGAGGGTGGTGTTCCTGAGGTAGGTTGTTCAAAACCACTGATTTCCCTCTGTAGTTCCAGACATTCAGGTGTGAGTCTCACGGTCATCTTAAAAGGCTTATTTTCTTAAAATGTTATTGAAAATTTTTTTAAATAAGATTTGCCATGTGGGTGTGTTTTGGTTGGTTTTGCTCTCAACTCTGCACAAGTTACGCACATCTAAAACCTAAATTACTGTGAGCAGCAGATTTCTTCCTTTCATAGAATCATACAATAACTGTAAGATTAAAATACTTCAAGACACTTATTTCTTAAATTTGGCATACTTCACTATAACAACCAACTCCTAACATACGTACATATGTCCTCATTTGTTGCTTTCAACTCTCCATTACAATACAAAAAATATTATATATAATATAAAAGGACCTACCAGAATTACAACTGCCATGCATAGGTAGGAAAGTAATGTGAAGGCCTCCAGCCAGGATATTTTAAAAAATCAGATTCATAATTTAGTAACTTGAAATCTTCTACTATCTTCTCACATGAAGAAGGTAATGCCAGAAATTGAAACTATAAACAAGGAAACCCACTACAGCCATAGGGTAAAAGTTTCGAAGACATTAAATCTTGTTTTCCTTCACCTCCTTCCTAGAATTTGATAAAATTGTACATGCTTGGGTTTGTTGTGGTGGTTTGTGGGCTCTTTTGTTTGGTTGTTTTTTTTGTTGTTGTTTTTAAATCACAGATCATCTGCAATTGCTTTAGTTGTATTTGGATAGGTCTAAGTATGTACTAGACCATGTCTGTGCCATCTATCTTGCTCATGACACTCCCATGGAAAATTACCTCTTACAGCTAGGATAAACTCTGTTCAGCTGGGATCAAGACAACCAACAGACTTACATTCAAGTGGCTGTCCTGGAAGAGTCAGTATTCTGATGAAGGGAGAAGGCACACTGGAAAGCAGAAGCGGTGGGAGAAAAGTGCATAAGTAGCTCTGTTCCTGCAGATGAATCTGGAATTCAATGGCAGCAACCAGTGACTACATGCAGGGGAAACAACAGCTCATCTTCTCTGCTGAGCACATGTGGCATAGAGCCTTTCCCCAAGGGAATATCTTGACTGAGAATTCCCATATCTCTCTTTCAAACAGGCAATAGATGATTGCAATAAATACAAAACACATGTACATAAACTCACCCCTTACAGGTCTGCTCATTCATTAACAATCCCCAGCCTTCCAGCCAGGAATTCATTTTCGACAGACTCTTGAAGTAGTTATCTATAATTTGCTTCCACATAACGTGTGTTTACTTTGTAAAATCAAATTCATGCTTAGAACTTGGAGCAAAACACAGCAAAACATACAGGCCCCATGGAAAAAACTAGATGTGTAGGTTATAGAGAAACAGTGGAAAGCAGCTCTACAAGTAAGAATTACAATGGTCTGTTTTGTGTACTGCTTGCTTAAAGCTACGTGAACATTATAACCAAAGCTCCTTTTATTCTTTGCAGTTTTGTCAAGAGAGGAGGAAATACAGTTTACTGCTAGAAGAATAAAGGCAGGGACCTAAATACTCATGCATCACAGTTTTACAGCACAGTATCTCCTCTACTCAGAGCAGACGATCTCTTAGCTCAGTAATATAAAAAGACTAAGTATTCCTCAAGCCTGATTTTTTTGAGCTATTTAGAGGTTTACCATGGCCAGTTACAATTTCAAGTTGAATGCATGCTGGAGAACAGGAGGAGACTACAATATGGAGAAATCTCGGATGCAGTTTTGCTAAAAGCTTGCCAGGAATGGAACAATAAAGCAGAACTTGTCAACTCCAGTGCAGAGGCTCTTTCATTATTCTGTTCATGGCATCCAGTTTTCACCACCTCTGCTGTAAAATATTTTGATCAAAACTATGGTTTTGGTTGATGAAGTAGTGAATAGGTCTTTCAGTGCAATTGCCTATTTGAGGCAGATTTTGTTAGCAATTGGCTGAGCAAACTCTCACTCGCAATAGCAGCTGTGAACCCTGCTGAGGGCATCTGTTGGGTAGTTAATACTTGTTGGAAAGTATCTTGCTTTAAGTGTGTTTTGTTTACAAAAGAAATTCCTACGCTTTTTAATACAGTGTTAAAGACATCGTGCCTCCTGCTTATTTACATATAATGTTCGATCTGTGTTGTCTTTGTTCACTCGTACTGATTTTCCTCCCTACAGGGGGCTAACGTATCGAAAGGCTTTTTGATTTCCTTCAAGTTTCAATTGAGTTATAATAATAAAGAGCCTGGATACAGAAAGGTTATTCAATTAAGTATTTTAAGAGACTGCTGGCCCACTTCTTTCCTTTCTATCCAGCAAAAATAAGGAGAAACTCCTTGGAAGCTAAGATTTAAATGGGTATCAGCATAAGCAGGACCTACAGTAAGTTTCTGCATCAGTGACAAGAGCAGAACAGCCACTTCTTCTCCTGTGGCTATCACTTTTTAAGTGATCCAGAGCCCATGTACTCTGCACTAAATTTCTTTACCCTGTAGGAGTTGTCAGAGCTGCATTAATAGTTCTGGATGAGTGAACAGATGCAAGTGGAAAACAGGTAAAAGCCTCTTCCGTGTTATGCTGCCAATATAAAACTAAGGAATATAAAGCTGTGCAAAAGCAGAAAAAGAGATCACATCAGAGTATCTCTGTTAGCAGTGCATCTCCAAAGCCTCTAAGGAAGTCTATCCTGTTGCTTATACAGTGAGCCTTTCCCCAGGCCTGACTCACCATCACTCGTGGTAAATATGCAAACCAGGGTGGATCAGACTTGAACAGCCCCATGCTCCAGTGCACCTTGTAGGAGCTCGGTGGAGGTGCACATCAGTTTAGGGATGGAGGATGATCCCAGGAATGCACTGCCTAGCTCACAAACAGAAGAATTAAGGCTGGTTCTTTCTCCAAGTATTCTCAATGTCTTCAGACAGAAATAAGGTTAAAGAGGAGTATGGAGACTATACTGCTTTGGCCTGGTCTCTAACATGCACAAACGGGCATAAGAGGAGTATGTAGGGAAATCATCTCCTTGCTGTCTACAGAAGTTGACCCTCATGATTAAAGCTGTTTAATTACGTATATGGCTATCAAAATTCTTACTTAAACACCTGCAGAACTGTTGTCCAGTCTGAGAAGGTTCCCAATTGCAGAGGTCCCTCTTGCAGACAGGTTTTAAAAGGAGACTGAAGAAGGTTTAACCTCATGCTCTCTTGTGGATGGAGGGTAGGTGGACTTTTTTTTTCAAGCTGAAGCTGCTCATCAAGATAACACATAGTTACTATGTGCATACAAAAAAAAAAAGGCACATTTTTTGACAACCACTCTGAAAGTTTACAAAAAGGAGATACCACACAGTTGAATTCACATGGCATGTGCCAGCAAGCTGAGTTTGAACACAATAACATTGTAAACATTTGCTACGGAGTGCTAGAGATTTAATGTTAAGCATTCAAGGATTTATCATCCACTTGCAAATTAATACCTTGTGTAGTATAGTGTTTTGTAGCAGTTACATGAACACACAAGTTTAGAACAGCATCAGAAAAAAACAATGTAATTACCAGTAGTCCTTTTCTGCAGGATCACTCCTTTTCCCCTGTGTTCTTCCATCAAACTACATAGGAAATCTAGCAGACATTTAGCTGATATGCTTCTTAAACACGGTCCATGTATTGTTACGTAGGTTACTTTGGTGAAGATGTATTTTCTGTTCACACCTTGCTCCTCCATCCTATCCCAGTTCTGAAATTGTTTTCCAAATACGTTTTCATAGAGTCATGATTACCATTTCAGAAATCTGATGTACATATCTGATGTAGCAACTTCCAAAAGTAAACATATATTTAATATCAAATAAAACTAAAGGTCCTTCTGGGTGTTAACTTGCACATCCAAGGCCTAAAGCTGAACCACAAAAGCAAGGTAAGTCACTTGAATCAGGCTTCCACAGTCTTCAAAACAAAGTGCTAGCTGAAACTGAACCTTTGCTGTATATTAAAAATACAAAACAAGCAGGCACTCTAGAGAACTGGCTCCACTTTTGAAAGGCTTATACCTGTGTGCAGAATCTATCCATTTGCAATCACACTAACATTAGAGTTTTAATGCTGAAATCTAATACACGTACACTATAAATTCTGTAAACATGGATACAATTGTACCTCATACAGTTGTACTGCAGTTAACACTATCACTTTCCCTTTCGATGCTAGTTTATTTTTCTCATTTTTCTGCTCATGTCAAAGATGTGATGTATAGATGAAAGATGACCAACTCTAAGTGGTTTTGCTTATCTCTGGAGTCGTATGCACATGGTTGTGAGCTCAAAATGTGTAAGACAAAAAGGTCTGAAGAAATGCCCAGTGTTTCAGAATAAGTACACACTGGTGACTTTTCTTAATTGTTTAGAAGTAATTATCAGTTATTGGGGAAAACAGAATATTAAAACAAATCAGCAAGAAAAATAGTACAGGACTAAACTCAAAATATAAATCAGGAACATCTTGCCAAACCCACACATAACGCAGAAAGGCTTCTGCTAGTATGCAAGAACAGTGACATCTTGTGGGGGTTTTACAGAAGTGAGTTCACAGAGGGACAGAGCAAACTAGTCTGTGATGTTGTGTAATTAAACGAAACACTACTTCAATAGTTTATTTAATACATATACCATTAATATTTGGTAGAAATTAGGCTTTATTGCTTTTATAATGAGGAATGAAAATTAAAAAAGAAAGCAGATAAATAGCTAGTAAGAAAAACTTCCAAAACAAAAATTAATGGAGTGGGGTGGAGTCCAAATAGCTCTGCAGCAGTTTCTTCTGCTCTCCCAGGAAGTAGTTATATTTATCACTTAAATATTACTCATCCAATATAATAATGGCTTATGGGCAAAGGTAAAAGAGACTAAAAGAGAAATTATGTTGTAAAGGCATACAGTCAAACAAAAATGACATCCATATTAAGTGGTTTTTAAAAACACACACATAAATATTTAATAAATAAAGCATGAATAATTATATCGTTCCTTTCCACTGATTAACAGACTATGCCAAATTCATTATATGTACTTCTTGAGAAAGCAAAGTTGTATCACAATGGAAAATTAGCATATCCTACTTGCCAGTACAGTATGCAAGATTTGGACCCTTCAGATTGCATCAGAGTATATGAGTTTCTGGTACAAATCATCAGCTGCTCTAAAGTGTCATAACTCAGCCAAGATACTCAACTCTGACAGCTTACAACACGCAAACATGTTTTGATTTTTTTTTTTAAACAAGTTTGCACCCAAACTAAGTTATAAAAGCATAACATTTACAACTTGGAAGATGATAGACTTTTCTACCAGAATGTTCATGTGTTCCTCTTATTTCCTTTTACCTGAGTAACCTAAGTAAACAGATTACAAGGCAATTTAATCATATTAGCTAATACAAGGTTTACTGGACTTCTCATATATAGAAATGTACTTTGACACTATTTGCAGTTTTACAAATACAAAATGAATAAGAACTTTAAAACATATTTACTGAGAAGCCATGTCTTTGATATCTGTACAGATCAATAGGTGCTGTGGAATTATGTACAGAATTTATAATTTAATTTTTAAACAGCTTGTGTGCAACCTGGCTGTAATGTGCATTTAAAGAACTGCTGTCAACAACACACATCTGTAATTTACTGGTGCCAGAAATGGAGAGTACAGGATAGGACAACAGCTCCTAAAATAATACTGTGCTATGCAGACATCTGTACATAATTCAAATAGTGCATATTAATCAATGTCTGATGAGGAATAATAGCTGCTAATACAGACACGGACATTTACAGGTATTAGGTTTGTTACAGTAAGTATGGACAAATGACCTTTTCCATATAGAAACATTAAAGGAAAGGGCTTGAATTAGGAAGTTATACAATAATTAAAGAAGGGAATTTATGAAATAAATAACAAAACTTTGAATTTAACTTGCAGAAGATAAATACAGTAGAAAAAAAATCCTTTACAGTAGCAAAAGCTCCTTTACAGTAGCAATGAAACAATTCAGAAGCATTGTGAAATCAAAGGTAATTTGGTTTTATTTTATAATCATAGCAACTGAAAGTAAAAAAGAAAAAGAAAATCAATATGAAGAAAATGTATTTTATCTCCGATAGTCTTGTTAGTGTAATTCTGTGTTATTGTATCTGTCAGATGTTTTCTCCTTTTTGTGCTCTATTCACACTATCACTTTTGATTTTTCTTTGTTTTTTTTAAAGTTTCTTTAGTCCAACATAAATCCATAGACACTAAAGCACAGTGGATATGGGATTTGCACACTGGTGTAAGTGAAAAACCACAGGAATATAATCACTTCTACGAGGTAAGCTTGGAGTAACTTGGAGGAGAGAACTTGCGCTTCAAGTACTTGAGAATGTAAAGTGGAAGACAGCTTACAACAGTGATTGCTGACACTTTCCACAGGAAGGTCACAGTTGTGATAAAGGCAACATCTGCAGAAACAAAAAGGGAAAATAAGTAAATGGAAGCCAGTAACATGGAAAGTGGAACTCCTATAGTTCAAAGTCAATAAAACTCTCTTCTTTGCTTATGCTATTGTCCAAGACCATGCAAAATTAAAAAAAAAAACAAACAAAACCAAAAACAAAACCCAAAAGGGCAATAAAGCAACAGAAAGAGAAGGTTACCCTCAACATTTTTGTTTTGCCAACTATTTTCTTTAGACAGGAACTTCACAGCTCCTTTATGGTCCTTACACTGTTTTGCAGCACAAGTAGGAAACAGAATCTCAGTTTAAAAAGCAGTAAATAAAAGCAATGCTCTCTCATAATAAAAAATTAAGTCAGCTTACTTTTCTTACTAGTAAGAACAATTTTTAACTACTATAATTCAAGTTTCCAGCCAGAAATTCTGCTATCAGTTTGGATCCTTTATTCCATATTAAGTATTTTTCTCTGAAAGAGTCACAACAACTAGACTGAATGACTCTTAAAACCTTAGAGATTAAATTAGAGTCCAAAAATTTCAGGGGCAAACAATGTAGTGATAGTGTTACAAGCCATACCGAAAAGTTAATTTTTTGTGACAGACATTAACAAGAATAATGACACTCTACACTTGCTACTGAATTTTTTTGAGCATATTTGTGGTAATCAGGTCATAATTATTATGGAGAGATCCCAGGACCCAGGTAACCCAAAGAATTTATTTTAATTATTTTTTCCACTATTTACAAATGTGTATATTAAATAATTTGCTACTCTTTAATGAATTTTTAAAGATTTAAAAAAAAAACCAAGAAAAGTTGAACTTCACCTACCTAAGAAAGCTCCAAAAGACACTCTGCCTATACCTGTTTCACAAAGAGGGAAAATGAAAGGATAGATTTATGGAAAATATAAAGATGTTAGTAGTATTAACTGGAATAGTATTGCCTGTCATATGTCAATCAGAATATTTTAAGCAGCAATTAAATCAAACCATTTTGAAAACACAGAGATTTTACACTTGGTCATGTTTGAAGATTGTAAGTACACTGACACTTCTCTTACATTTGACTTCAAAGTATAATTTATTGTATAAACAACTCCATCAGAACTGTTTTAACATGAACAAAAATTCACTTCAGAAAATGCAATAAAGACATACTTTACTGCTCCAACTGTAGTCATTAAAATACTTTGCATATTAAATTTCAGTGTATAAACTTGTTATACAGTTTTAGCCTAAGCCTGCTTAGACCTACTGAAAGCCTATGCAACATATCACAGACAGGCTTAATAAGGCCACTGTGTGCAATTAACTCAGAAACATAAAAACTGATTTACTTCCATGAGTCAGAGCTGTAGAACAGTCTCAAATATTTTTCCCTTTCTAAGTTGAGTGCCACGTCATGATACAATTTTTTTGGGAGGAGATGATGCTTATATAATATCACAAAGAAACAGTTTATTTGCCAATCAGATCAAACTGGCCTGGATCATTTTTCCTGATACATGGAAATTTTCTATATCTTGAACTAGAAACCATCACGTAGGTTTATGCTACATTACATACACAAAAAAAGGCTCTCTCTCCCCAGTTATAATGCTACAGACTAATTAAGAGTAAAGCATTAAGCAGAAGTGAGACTAAGAGAAAGGCGTTTCCTCAGATTAACTGGTGAATGACACACAATAAAATACATCTTTACAAAATCCAATGAAATCACAGCCTTTTCAGTACCCTTAATGACAAAAAATACAGAAGTTACATCCCCAGGCTGCAAGAAGCCATGCAAATATTTATGGGCCCAGTTGCTTGGGCTTGTCCAGCAAATACGTAAGGATAGAAAAACACTCCCTTTATGGAAAGGTTTGCAAGAAACAAAGTTCCTGCAGTTTTTACACATCTGTGAACACCATCTAAAGGTGTTTTTCATGGAACAACATCAGAAAGATGAAAGGACTGGCTGTCACCAATACTACAGACTTACAAAAGTGGAGCAGCAAATTCTGCTTTATGAAGTTCCAGGAAGTCTGGACTTAAGTGACAGTACCTGTACCTGCTCTTACTTGTTCCTTTCATTTGTAATCTGGCTGTAGAGATTAAAAAACTAACCCGATAATCTCTATTAAGGAGTCTGTGCAACAGTGTCACAGAAAATAAAAAGGTACTCTGGCAAACCTGAAATAATGTACAAGTACCAATCCCAGCAGGGTTGCTTCTTCACTAAAATTTGACTCCTGAGAAATCTGGGAAGTAACAGAACACCTAGGACAGCCAGTGAGGCATTTACTGATTAAAAATTGATTATATAATGTACATACACTGCTCTAGTGTTGAACACCTGAGACATGAGAGTGTGAAAGCAGAACTAAAAGACTCCTAGAAACTACCACGTTAACATTTAATTCTGCTATGATAGAGAAGAAGGAGCTGGATTCTGCTCCTCATGAAGTATAGTTGAAGTTTTTATATATATTTCTGTCAGATACATTTGTAAAATCACACTGAGATTGTTGTTTTTACTAAAGGATAAGTTGATATAAGAAGAAATATGTATTATATTGATTCTCAGATCCTTGACTGTTAAGATTTGCAGTTAAAATAATGTTCTTTTGTCTTGTGACCTATAAACAATCAGAATCTTAAGACACAGTATGGCATACCACAAGTCAGAGCAAGCTTAATATAAGCTTAGTATAATTATGGAACAGTGATTCCTGTGTAAGGTATCTATCCTAATAGCCTACTGCATCACTCTCTAGCAATGTTTCAGCTATTTTAACTTTGCGGGTTAGATCTAATGAGGTCCACTTGGTCTAGAGTACAAAACTCAGTGAAAGATCCTGATCTTTTAAAAACTGGATCTATTTTCAATAGTGCTGTGCTAGTTACAGCAGCCCCAACCAGTTTATCATTGTGCGGGTGTAACCAAAACTGTGTATTCTATACCCTCGGTGCAATTTCTCATGAACTGTTAATAATGGATTGTTGGCAGCAGCTGCCCAGGGCACACCTGACCCCTCAGGCTACAAACTCGGTGTTTAAGAACAATGTGAGGTAGGGAAGTTTTCCTGTCTTCACACCAATGACTCAGCCATAACTCCCTTCCAGGGCGTCATTAGCACCTTCACAACCAGCCTGAGGGGTCATGTCTGCTAAGGGGCCATCAAGGATTCCAAAATATCCCATGACTCACAGAGTAAATCACTCATTGCGAAACTCCCCCCCCGGGGAAGGTACTGGGCATTCCCATCTGAGCATATATAATCTTGGAGTTTGGGGACTTCTGGTACCACTTGTTGGATCTAGAGGAGGACTGGAACCTCAACAGGACGGTGACTGCCACTCTCAACCAGAGCGACCATCATCCTCACAAACAGGTTTTTCTTTCCTTTTACTTTGTGCTGGAGGGGACCATGTGGTGCTCAGCACAGGGGCTAATGAACACCATTCTGTTCATGCCCCAAGGTGCTGGGCTAGGTATCTGGGTTTTGTGGGCTAAAATCAATTTTTTTCTCTGTATCATTGTATTTACTGTAATCTTTTTACTAAATTGTAACTCTGACTTTTAATCTCTTTTTGAGTTTGATTAATTTCTCCTGCTGTTTTACCTTTAAACCAGCACAAGTGCAAATCTCAAAGCCAATTTAAGGTATGTAGTTTGAACTGTCAATATTGGATCAAGGATGGAAAAAGCATGAGTGGTTTGAGTAAAGTTCATCATCTAGATAAACAATACTAACAGGAATAAAGACTGTCAAATTCTAGGAGAAAAGGGTAAGAGTATTTTAACCCAACATTAATTAGTCCTAATTTGTCATATTTCTTATAAAGAAAGCTAGATTTCAAAACATCACCTATTCTTAATTGAAAAAAACCCTACAAAAATGTATTAAAAACATAAAACAGTTCTTTGCTAAAATACTTGTACTATTACTCACCAAAATATTCATTTAGAAATGCAAGAGAGGCCACATAGCAGCCAAGACTGAGGAATTCAGCCACCACCATTAACCAGTGCCATGTTCGTATGGTCAGTGCAACCATCAAGAGCTCAGTCAGGATTAGGGCAGTGAAGGAAATGGCAACGACATGTACAAATTCAGATTCAAAAAGCAGCAGGGCTCCATACATCAGAATACCACCTAGGTAGGGTAGAAAGGCACACAAAGTTAGCAATAAAATTTAACTGTACCAGTTTTTACAACTGCACACAATGTTTGATTACTTGTTATGAAAATCTGCCCAATAATTTTTTTTTTACAAGATAACAACATTGATCTTTCTAAAAGAAAAGGAGGATGTTTACTGTACTTTGTGCATGCAAAATAAACCTAAGTAAAGCTGTAAAGAAATAAAACTACTAGAAAATTAAACACCTTTTAGTGCAATATATCTGATGAACTGTTAACCTCATTTTGTCAAGTGCTGCAAATAAATGAAATATTGTTGAAAGTGTAATTACTTTTAACTGATTACATAATTCAGATTTTTTCAACAGTACTTTTGTCATTTCATGAAAGAAAACTACTGTGTAAATACATGCAATGTGATAAGCCCTCATTAAAACTTTTCTGGATTACCATTTAATTAAAAACATGTCCCCTTTTAGGTGACATGCACCAATAAAAATATCAATCCATGCTATGTTTTGAATAGGCCTGGCACACTACGGGAATATCGATTTACAAGATAAACAAAAAGCAATATATGTAACTGCTGACGAAATGTTAAACTTTGGGAATGCAACCTGCAGATGAAAAACAATATTGCCAATAGCAGACTAAAAATTCTCAGTTCAGTAAAATTAGTACTCTCTCCTACCTTGGTAAATACTGATTAAAACCCAGATGAGGAAGGTCTTAAATGACAAAGATCTTCCCTAAGAGAAACACATGAGAGGACAGTTAAAAATGATTTTAAAAAAAAATCTACTCAGTTCATATGTTTTTAATAGTTAATCAGTAGAGAGGCACTTTACAAGTAAAATAAGCCATATTTGAAATTATATAGGCTACACAGCTTCTAGTTGTTTTCATGATTCTTCATTACAAACTTGTATAGAAATTGCATAAAGTCTAAATTTGGGAGTACGAGAGTTAAGGCCTTACACAGAAGGGAGCCTGCAATGCTCTGGCTGGTTTTCAGAAGGATAAATACAATAAAATTAGTTTCTTTTTTATTTAAAATGTTCTCCAACAAAACAACAGCATTGTGTACCTACTGACTTAATCCTCAAACTAAATTGCTACTTTTAGTAACTTTTAAATGTGGGATAAACTGCCCATTTGCATTCACAGAATAAAGGTATTGTTGTGGGTTTCACTGATTAGGTTTTTTGATAAGATGTTCCAGGGAGAATAGGGGTCCAAAGGGATGTGGAAGCTGAAACTGAGACACCGCAGAAAACTTAACCCAAACAGTAGCTTTATTACCAAGGTGGCCAAGTAAACAGGAAAGAAACCCAATAGAGAGAGAGAGAAGAGAAAAATAAGCCTCCAGGTGCCAACA
>JAWWTY010000077.1:56945003-57041370 GCA_035222235.1 Margarornis squamiger
AGAAAACCCAGCTTCTCACAGGTGGCTGGGCCAAACACAGACCAAAAATACCCACATAGAATTCTACCCGAATACATAAGAGGAAGAGTGGCTTCTGTTAGAAGCTGCTAGAAGTTTTCCCCTATCCTATGGAGCCAATGATGGTCAGCTACAAGGAAAACTTTCTGCATTTGAACCACAGTACCGCCCCTGCGTGAGAAGATATTTAAGAATAGGAGTTGTTGCGCAGTTGAAATTTGCAGCCATGGATTAACAACACAGACATCAAGGTCAGTGCAGGTTAGGAAGAAGAAGAAACCCTGAATCAAACTGAGGAAGCTCTACCATCCAATCAATGACCCAAAGAAGAAACAAGTTATGCCCTGTTCACTGATGGTTCTTGCCGTGTTGAAGGGAAGAACTGGAAGTGGAAAGCAGCTGTTTGGAGTCCCACTCGACAAGTGGCAGAAGCCACTGAAGAAGAAGGTGAGTTGAGTTAATTCACAGAACTCAAAGCTTTTCAACTGGCCTTGGACACTGCCGAATGAGAAGGATGGCCAAGGGTTTACCTCTACACTGATTCTTGGATAATAGCCAATGCCCTGTGGGGATGGCTGGATTCATGGAAGAAGATGAACTGGAAGCATGGAGGAAAACCCATTTGGGCTGCTGATTTATGGCAAGACATTGCCGCTTGAATTGAGAAGCTGAATGTGAAAGTCCGCCATGTAGACACCCACGTACACAAGGGTCGAGCTCATGAGGAAAATCACAATAACAGACAAGCAGAACCAGCTGCGCAAGTCAAGGTGTCACAGGCAGACCCAGACTGCCAGCATAAGGCAGTTGTTCCTAGCTTGATGGCCCCCTGATGCTTCAGGCCATCAGGGCTGAGATGCCACCTATAGGTGGGTGCGAGACTGAGGGATGGATTTAACCATGGACACTATTTCTCGGGTTATCTATGATTGTGAAACATGCGCTGCCATTAAACAAGCAAAGAGAGTGAAGCCCCTGTGGTATGGTGGACGTTGGGATAAATATAGATACGGGGAGGCGTGGCAGGTTGATTACATCACATTGCCACAGACCCATTGAGGTAAACGCTATGTACATACCATGGTGGAAGCAACCACTGGATGGTTAGAGACTTATTCAGTACCTCATGCAACTGCCCACAATACCATTCTGGGTCTTGAAAAAGAAGTCCTGTGGCCACATGGCACTCCAGAGCGAATTGAGTCAGATAATGGGACTCATTTCAAGAACAATCTAGTTACCACTTGGGCAAGGGAACATGGTATTGAATGGGTATATCACCTTCCATACCATGCACAGCTGCTGGGAAAGCTGAACGGTGTAATGGACTGTTAAAAACCACTCTGAAGGTATTAGGTGAGAAAACTTTCAAGAACTGGGATCAACACTTAGCAAAGGCCACATGGCTAGTCAACACTAGAGGCTCTGTCAATTGAGCTGGGCCTGCCCAAGCAGAATCCCTCCACATTGTAGATGGAGACAAAGTTCCAGTGATTCACTTGAGAGGTATGCTAGGTAAAGCTGTTTGGGTTAACCCTGCCTCGGGCCAAGACAAACCCATTTGTGGGATCATCTCTGCTCAAGGACCAGGATATACCTGGTGGGTAATGAAGACGAATGGAGAGATCCAGCGTGTGCCTCAAGGAAATTTAACCTTGGGAAAAAACTAATTTCGGATTCCGAGTTGTGTTTTGCAGGAAACCAGTCACCAGACAAGAAAGACCTGAGGTAAGCTAATGCCAGTGTCCAATGATGAAACAGCCCTAGGACTGTGAACTAGCTCTAAAGAACCAGAACCATAAGTGTGACTGAGAAAGTCCAAAGATCTGAATTAAGCTGATGCTGATCCTCAATGACTGCAGTCTCAAAAAACAAGGACTACATAAGTGCGGGATATAGGCGAACGTGAGATATAGGTGTTACGTAAAAAATAATATGGAATAAGGGGTGAAGAATGTAGTAGTTTGGTTTAGGCCTTTTCCAGGCAACCAGGTCATAACTAACGAAGTATTCTGTCCTATTCTTTACATAAGCAGAGATATAAAATGAGAGCTCAGTTCTTCTTCTGGCAGTGTTGGAGAGCAGAGATGCTCCTTGCGAGCCCTTGGTGAGGGAGTAGGCTGCAGGTACGGGCTTACTAGTCAGTTGGGCCTGGTCGGGGAGGAGGTATCTTGAGATACATGAACGGCAGCTGTTTTAGTGAGAGGGAAGTAAAAAACTTGTTTTCTTCTCTTTATTGCGTGTATGCATCTAGAGATACTATATTTTCTCTCTTTTCTCTGTATATATGTGTAAAGATATATATACTGTTTCAGTTCTGCTGAAATTCGGTTTGCAGGTTTTTTTCCTTCCCTTCTTTTCCCTGTGGTTGGGCGTGGGGACTTTGGGGCCTTTGAGGGCTTTGTTGTAGGCCCTTGGCACTTGGCCAGGGACAAATGGTCACAGGTATGCAGGAGAATAAAACACCGGCAAGTTTTCAGCAAATAACTAGTACCAATTACTATTGAGAGGACACACATTTTAAAGAGTAAAATTACAAACAAAACAGCCATTTTGCCACAAAAGAAGTGATCAATCTAGAAGTGGCAGGAATCAGCGCTTTACAAAGAAATGTGCTTGACTGCTGTAGCAAGTGATGGGTTAACTCTGTTACTTCAGTAGAGGCTAAAAGATATTCTTGGATAGGTAAGAGTTCATGGCAAGGTGCTAAGGATATTTTCACAGCTCTGCATATAGTCTTGAATGTTGGTGGCACGCTGAACATATGGGAAAAAAATTCCTGTACCAACACAAAGAAACATTAGATTTTTTTTTCTCCTTTGAGTGCCTACTCATTTGCCTTTGAGTACTGGACTCTCCAACTATAGCTCCTAATTAACAAGATTCATGAAATATGAATGAGCTTGAGTTTTGATTCATCTTGATGGATCTAGAAGGGGTAAATCACTCCTGAGCTTCTATGGAATGCTGCACAACAGGTTATGAATCACTTTCAGATGAAAGCAGGGAGTACTTACTTATACTACCTTTCAAAATTTCATCAGTTTTCCTAATTATACCTCTACAGAAGCCACAGAAACAGTAATACTGAATCAGTGTGTGCGCCAGGGTATATGGTAACACCTGTCTCTCCAAACCTTGCTAATTTTCTCTTCTTGCACAGGAGCAAGTCTGTTAATGACTTGTGCTAGTATATTTTATTCTTTTAAAAACATAAAAATTTTCATCACTAGCATATCCAAGAAAAGAAACCAATTCCCAGGAATAAAACTATAGTCCACATCAACACATGCTTGAATAATGCTAGCGTTGGTATAGATTTGCACTTATTTTGAAAAACATGTGCAGAAATAAGTAGGCTTCATAGGGTCATGACTAAGGCAGCATGATCATAAATTGTAATAAACACTCACAATAAGATGAACTTGTAATACTGAAGTCAAACGTAGAACGTAACTTATTGTACTACACATCCATAATCATTTACTGATCATCATTTGCCCCATAAAATGCACATCCTCTTACTCTACATTCTCTTTTTTTTTCCCCCTGAAGATAATTATTTGTGTTCTACTTATTTAATATTCCTAGATATACAAAATCATTTGGGAAAGTCAGTGATCCAGCATCTTCAAGAACTGTCATTTAAGCTTAAACCAAAAAACTCAGCCTTGTATTCATCTACCCATCCTAGGTACCTTCCAAGTACAAGTTAACTTCTATTTTTGGAAATAATATTCTTCCAAGTTCCATCAACAGGTTTTCACAACCAAGTTTGCAACCATCTTTAGCAGGTGAAAGCCATGCTTTTTTGAGATTAGTCATGGGCTATCTCAAAAACTTTAAAGATTCTCAAGAGGAGAAAGAATCAAGATCTCCGATAGATGACAAAAAATTATCCCAGACTAACATAGTCAATACCTAATTCAGTAAAATTAAAAGACTCTGCAAAGCTTGGACTCAGTTCAGTTACAGTCCGCTTCTGAACTTCCAGGAACATCTTTGAAGAATCTACTATCCCTAAAATGATTGCCTGCTTCTGCCTTGGATCATAACTTTTCTAGCTGACAATTAAAGATGGTGGAAAATCACTTTTAAAAAAACTTACTAAAACAGAATCTTGAGATTTGTTTCACTTTTGAAGGGTAAAGAAATTATTCATCTTGATTGTTTGCAGGTATGTGCCAACATGCAGAACACAGTATCTACAGACAATTCAGTTCAGATACATCACTGTCGCGAAACACAACATCGGTTATCTAAAGGAAAGCAGTTTTTGAAGGAGCCAGTAGTAATTTCTGGGTGTTAGGAAAAAAAAAATAATCTATAGATTAATCTACTAGTTAAAAAGGAAAAACAAGCTGTTAAAATATAAGTATAAATAACTTGACATCAGGGATTTGGGGCCCAGACTGAAAGCAGCTTTTATATTAACATACCTTTACATTTGAATTATTTCAGTCCAATTATTGGTGACTTAACAAATGTAACAATAAAGCTGACCAGAACATTTAGTACCATGGATTATTTTCACAGTACAGAAGTCTGCATTAGTTGTGCAATCTGTCTTGCCTGGAATACCTTAAGAAAATGATTGTAAGAATTCCCAGTTTTGCACATTGGAGATTTCATCATTTATTCATATCTGAGCACTGAAGACATTCATACCTTTGTGAGATCCTTATAAAGTTCTGGATATAGTAATGCCATTTCTGGTTTCACATCCTGATCCAATACTAGAGAAAAGACTGGAAACATAGTATATATGGTTGCATACCTAGGGGAAAGGAAAGAACATAAATTAACACTTGTATGATATAATTTTAAACTGATCTACTGAGTTCAGTTATTCTTTTTATGTAAGTGGAATAAACTGGTTCTTTTTCCTAGTACCTAGTCAGCTTAACAACGCAACTCTCACGGTGCTTCTGGGAGCTGTCAGTTGTGAGAAGTTACAGAGTTTTTACACACTCAAAAACAGCATATACATTTCTTTCTTCTACCACCCAATCTAATCACCCGTTACCATACTCCCTGTGCATTTGAACTTTGGACAACCAGTTCAAAGACCTGGCATTTAAATTCATCGGCAGATGGAGGCATGAAAACCAAAATAAAAAAACCAGCACTGTATTTTGGACATCATGGTAAAGGTAGGTGGATGAATAAAAGTTTTAACACCTCTGTAAGTGGCTTTGGATTTTATTGTGCACATGCTAGATGTATACATTTGCATATACTCTCCTGGAACCTAGCACAACTATATACAAACATTTTAGAGAGGTCTTCTGTTTGCCTCTGCAAAGTCCAGTGTAATCTGGTAACGATTTGACTATGATTTAAGTTACTGTTGATTTAAATTATTGTTTACAAGGAGTATAAAAAGAAGCCCTTGGGTCAGAAGGGACAGAGAACAGGGACAAACATGAATATATGCCTATGTCTCAGCTGTACCACTTGGGAAACGATATTAGAAAATCAGCTTCTGCAACAAGACCAAAGTGCTCCTAATCCTGCATGCATTCACCTGAAAGGAAAACTATGTGGCACATTTGGGTAGTGCACTTTTAAAGGAAGTTTCATAGAAGCTTCAGCTCCATTTTTAACAGAAAAATCTATGATTCTCACTGAGGTCTGTACAGCAATCTGTGTGACTGCTTAAACTGCACTGGGAGATGTCCTCTGTTGTTTTCACCCCACATTTGAAAAAGGTTCTATGATATATTCTTCTAAGGCTATGCTGATCCCTGCCTCCAGAGAACCAAAAATAAGGATTCCTCCCTCATATAGTGCATATCCAACACAGTTTGACTTTTCTTTGTAGACTCATTTTAGGTTTTGGTAGTGTACCATTGATAAACTAATGAAAAACGTGGTTGTCACCAACCATGATGTTATCTAACAAGTTAGTTTGCTGGATTTATTACCAGATATTTTATCTGTTGCTTTTGACTTACCCTACCATTAGGAATCCTTGGTACAAGGGAACAGATGCAAAATAGAAGACTGATGAAAATACAGCCTACAAAAAGCAGATAATTATATGTATTTAATATAATTCTATATACAAAAAAATATAATATAGAAAAAATAACAATACTGGTTGACTAAGATTTTGTGACATTTCGAAGACAGACACAGTGTTTTTAACTATTCAGAAAACAAAGTTTTAAATACCTGCATAGTTGAAATAATAAGGCCTCGGTGCATGACAAATTGACCAAGTGCTGCTGATCTTTTGTAACTGTTTCGACCGTGTACCATCAGCAGCCTACCTATGTGTTTAAACTGTGTGATAGAAAAGTCAGCTGCTAAGGAAGCTTGTTTTCCCTCCTAGAACAAAACAAAAATATTCCAAATACAAAACCCATGCATTTCAAGTTTCAAAATTCTACGCAATAATTAATTTTAAAAGATAGGTTTGCTCCTGCTCTGAAAATCAATCCTGCAATGAGACACAAAGGACAATATTTTGTGCATATTCTAAGATGCAGTGGCTGTAACAAGTAAGTTTAAATGCCTCTCCTGCTTCTTTCAGGTAAATGCTACACAGAAATAGCTATTGTGTTTTCTGCTTTTCTTGCTTTTTTATTTAAAGAGATAAAGCAGAGGACACAGAAGCAAAGAAAAAATTAAAGACATTCTTATCTTACTGCATATTTTAGTTAGAAATGATGAATTCACTACTGTTTAAGAATAAAGCTTGTAATCACATGTAACTATACTGCTATGTGGCACACATTTCACAATAAAACTGGTAACATTACCTTGCCTTCAATTCCAATTCCACAGTCTGCTGCCTGGATCATGCTGACATCATTTCCTCCATCACCTGAAAAATGTCACTGCAATATTCAGTTCTTCAGAGGATTTAGTCTCCTGGCCTTACAGTATTTTAGAAACCCCTACATACCTTTAAATTCTCACAATTAATCTATGGCTTATGATTAATTACTTCAGCAATTGAGACCTTTTCCTGCAGCATAGAGAAGATAACCACACCTTTCTCATCGAATGGCATTTTGTGCTACAACTACATAATACCTGGCTGTTGGTAAAGAATTCTTTCTCATTTTGCTTCAACTATTTCTCAATGTTGCCATCTGCTGACTAAATTTAGATTTTAGCAACGAAGATTGTGCCAACAGTTACCTATTGCACATGTGCGTTTTCCAGTGTGGTGCTGTAACAGTTTCACAATATGAGCTTTTTGGGTGGGAGAACATCGGCAGCACACCACAGCAGGACATTGGCAAGCCAGCTCTACAAATTCATGCTCGTAATACTTCAGACAAACCTAAGAAAAAAAAGACACTTGCATTTACTTACAGTTATATATTATTACATGGAGTCCAACACAAAAGATTTTTTTAATGAAGTTTTGCCCTCACAACATCCATTTGGAAAAAAACCCCAAACCACCAGATTCTCTGGACAGTAGCTTTATTTGTTTTAAAATCAAAGAGAATGTCAGTTTGAGAGCCAACACACTTTGAGGTTAAGAGAATAGACAATACTAAAGCATGCTGCATACAAATTCCATTCTGTTACTGTACAGGAGACCAGAAAAACAGTAGTGTTGGCCCATTTAGAACATATCTCCTCTAATTAGCATTCAGTGATAAAATTTAAAAGTATGGGCAAATACTGCAAAAAAGGCATGAAGACACTGATACTTTACTTTCTTAACATAAACATACAAATTAATGTAATTTGACAGAAACGAAGTTCTTACCTCAAGTGAGTCCCCAGATATCACCAAGGCACAGTCATGCTTCCTCCTAAAGGCATTTAGTTCTAAGTGAGCCTCTCCTCGAGTGGCAACCTTCAATAAAAAACATTCATTTGAAAAGATTTTGTTATACTCTTTAAAAAAACCCTTCCTAAACAAATCAGGTTTTGAGAACTCACAGCCAGACAGCCTTGATTCAAGTGTTTTATCCTAGTGCAAGTCCAATATCCATGGGATGTTACTACAAGCCTCAGAACTTACAGAATGAAAAAGTAATCCTCAAACAAGGAAAATCTATATAGTCAGCCTATCTGTTTCCTCACAAAAAGTTCACAGGACTAAAAAAATTAATGACATTAAAATCTCTTAATTTTGAGCTGGCCTGAGTTTTTCTCAGTTTTTTTTGTCAGGGCTAGAGAAAAATGGACAAAAATCCCAAGTAAAGCTCAGTTTTTCTGGTTTTAATCAGTAAAATATGTTCTTAGAATAACACAGTGTCCCTATTAATTGTTCCTTCCATTTGGGTAAGGAGACATAGATTTCAATAAGCACATAAAGATGCTCATTAGTACTAATCCTTTTGCATGACTACGCAGGCAAGATCAAGTGGCATGATACAAAAGAATAATATAGATTTTTTTTATTTACATAATTATTGTTTCAGAAAGGCCCAGCCGTGAAATACAAAATGGTCACAAGTTAACTAAATGGATTTTGGAAGGCTTTGAGCTAGAACACAGAACATGAAAAATTTAAATTATAACTGGATTTTGAAAAGATGAGAAGATTTGGGGTGTGGGACTTTTTTGTTTGTTTTTGTTTTCTTAAGTCCTTTTTTTTTCCTTTCCGATAAATATCAAAGCATTTTAGGGCTATCATGCAAGACAATGTTCCAAACATAGAATAAAACATAAGCTCTGACTGGACTTCTAATTTTGTCTCTGTCACTGCTTTGATTAAAGAACTTTTTAAACATATGAATCTTAATTACACTCACTGTGAAGTTTTGTGTTTGGCCCACTATTACCCAGAGTCAGATGCACTCCAAAGACCTTTCTCCTCCAAATGGGCTCTACTACCCATAAAATTTGAGCTACGTTAAAAAGCCTCTGCAAACAGAAAAACCTATACACATGCCCCAATTCGGAAATTTTTTCCCTTCTTCCCCACAAATAAACATGTGAAGAGAAAGCTATTTGTCTGCCAGCTGTTAGGATTGTGTTGGCCCACTATAATCTTCCTGCATTACAGAGATTAAGAGATGTCAGCACTTGCACACTCTGATGAGCAGTAATTACCCTCTCTATTCGACATTTCACCTAACAGAATCCTTTTATTTTTAATTTGTAAATACCTCTAGAACAATATATCAGGTAATTTCATTGCAAAATGAAGAAGCTGAGACTTCTAAGAATAAAAAGGAACAGTGTTAAAACATTTTTAAGTTATAACTAATATAGAAGTGTTAAGAGTGCTTGGTATTTTCTTACATTAATTCAATAGTTATTTCTTTGGAACAAATACAGCCACAGAAATAATTCTGTATAAATCCATTTTCTAACTAATTTAAAACTTTGTGTACTCTCACAGAGTTTTATGCTGATCTCTTATTACCAGCTGAGGTAATGAAAATAAAAATCTGACTCAACTAAATAGATTTTGTTCAGGAAGACTTAATTTGTGGTGTTACAACAGGGAAAGGTCAACAAAAATTGATCTGAAGTTTTATCAGAGGCATTAATAATTTAATTGCAAATAGTAGTCTGCAGGGCCTAATTTGCCATTCTGATGCTTCAGAAGAAACTACATTTGCATGTAAATTATATTCATATCATTATTTTTGTGGGTGCAAGTGGTTCATTTAGAACAAACACAGACATATTATGTCTGATCACACAGCATCAATCAACGTCTGGAAAATCTATTTTTGCTTGGCTTCAGTAGAGTTCATGCTATGCAAATAAAATGTATAGAAAAAGATTCAGTTTACTTTTCTAACAATTACTTAAGCAGTCTGTTAATAAAGTGCACATATATATAACAATATTAAAAAAATCAAATTTTCTCATACCAATTTGAACTAAGTCTATACAGAGGATGCTGGCATCACGGTTTAATTCAGGATTAATTTTGCTTGAGTCTAAAGAGTTCTAATAATGAAAATGCTAGAACAGGCAAGAATGTAATTCCAGTAGCCTAAATGCCTGGACACTCTTTCTTAGTGTCTCAGCACCTCATAGATCCCTCTCCATCATTATTCAGAGGTCTATTACTATGTCCATTGTGTAAGTGAAAACTGTAAAAGGCATGTTGAAGCTGGATCACCCAAATGTGAATGGCTACAAATGTATCAACATGGCTGCATCAGATCAACAAATCTAGAAAAAAAGCACCCTTAAACAGAAGCAATGCTTTGCAATTCTGCAGCTTTGAATAACGGAAGTACTAGTCTCTTGACCATTATTATGACGTTTAGTGCAAAACCCCAGCAATTTTCAACAACAAGCCAAAAAGTGATCAAATAAAGCAACACTGTTAGTAGCTGTCCTTTGACGAATCAAGAAAAAACTTGGAACTTGTGGTGGTTTGGGTTGGCTCCCTGCCAAGCCCAGCCATTGGCTGCACAGATTGCCCCCTCCCAAAAGAGAAGAAAAAGGTACCAAAAGAAAATTGCAGTAAAAAAAAATAAAAATATATATATATTCACATATATTACAGTTATATACAATTAAATACTATGAATATACAGAACAAGAATCCCAAACAACCCCAAAAGGGAAAAGGGGGGAAGGGAAAAAAAGGACAAAATTGGGTAAAACCAAAACAAAACAGATAAACACACTGGAAAACTCAGGGAATAGCTCAATAAAGTAACGAACACAATAACCAAACCAGTAACTCACCAAACTCCCCTCAAGAAAACAGTTCCTTCACCTCCGTGCAGCTCCAGACAACAGCTCTCAGATAGGCCTCAGCTCACACAGATAAGAGAGAGGTCAGCACACTGAGACCTGCTGCCTTCTAAGCACCCGAAAGGAAGTGAGAGAACAATCTCCCTCCTTGTCTTATATACACCTGGTTACGTAAAGGAATGGTGTGGAATACTTCCTTAGCTATGACCCTGTTACCAGGGAAGACCTAGACCAAAACCAAGAAAACTAAACCACCACAGAACTGTATACTTACAGGTCTGAAAATGTGAATATCTTGAGTTCTAGACACTAAGTGAGAACTTTTCGCAATGCAAGTTGCTGTCTCCAGTTTATCTCCTGTTAACATCCATATCTGCAAAATAATGTAAAAGTTTACTCCTCTGGACATCAATGTGTCTCTTTTCCATGTCTAAATGACATCTCTCTCCAAGCTTTTTCTGGCACCTTTTTGGATTAGATTATCTGAGAAAATATACTAATATGTGCTTTTGTAAGTAAAATTAACACACAGTTTTTAACATAATAACATGCAAAATGGGAAAGAACTGTCTTTACTTTACGCAGCTCAATTACCTTTCCCTTCTCACAAGGGCCAGTGTCTCCATGTATATGAAGACAAAGTGAAACTCTGGGGAAACCCACTGGCATAGCTGAACAGCTGGGAAAGCATAAAAAACTTTCCCTATGACCCTGATACTACTTTGATAAGAGAAGTGAGAATGCAGATTACTTTTATCAGCAAAATGATGCAACACAACACTCTGTGACCCTGGTGATAATCTATCAGAAAGCAGCAGCCAAGCAATGAGACAGCGTATACTGGAAGAAGAGCTACAGTCCCAACACTCCATAGAGATCCTGCCCACGGACCACGCAGAGCTGGGATGAAGGCAATAAAGTTTAATAAAAGTTGTGGGTTCATCTGTTCTTAAAGTTAACAGTACTTTCAGTGCCTTAACACCAAGAAAGCTGAAGGACATGCGGATGAAGTATCATTAGCCCAAGACAAAAAGAGCAGACTACACAGGAAGAACGATTTAGGCTGCAGGACTTAACACTGGACAGTTGTAAGTCAACAGCTGCAATTTTATTGAACTGTAACCCTCTGTTTGCCTCTTTTCCTGTACATCACAGGTTAAGATTCTTTACATGAGTGTGCCTGTGGGTCAATGAATGGACAAAAGACTCATGTTTTCTCATCAGTAACTCATAATCTATAATTTTATGATCTATTTACAGCTACTACTGTATTTCCAGTCTGCTATAAGGCTAGTTATATTTCCTGTTCTATACCTATTTGTAGCATGATATACCTAATAGTCAGAAGTGACCACATATAGAGAAAATATCAAAGGCAATTGTGAAAGTACTGTAAGTGAAATACTAGTATATAAGTACTTTGTAATTGCTCTGTGTGTAAGTACATTGTACTAAAAACAATTTTGATGCAATCATAAGGCTTTAATCCATACATGCATTTTCCTAATTGTGCACATCATTGCATTGCCAGTTAATTAAAGCCTTTGGATAACAGGATTAAAAACAGAATAACAAATACATAGGAAGGGGCCTCGGAAGATTATCTAGTCCAACTCCTCTGCTCAAGTCAGGATTAACTACAGAAGGCTGCTCAGCACCATTTCAAGACAGTTTTGACCATCTCTAAGGATGAAGACTCCACAAGGTCTCTAGGAGAATTGTTCCAGAGTTTGAACACGCTCCCAGGAAAAAATTTTCTTCCTATAGTTAAGTGGGACTTTATTTCAGTTTGTATTCATTGCTTCTTGTGCTTTCACTGTGCAACACGGGAAGAGCCTGGCTCTTTTCTCGTTGCACCCTCCCTTCATGTATTTATAGACATAAATAATATAATATAATAAGATCCTCTTGAGCCTGCAGAACTTCACGTCTCGTAACTACTGCAGGTGGCCAAGGCTGTTCCCTCAACCAATTTTCACATGCCTGATCAATTCCTCTTTGTTAGTAAGAGGACTAGTAGAACATCTATTCTTGCTGAGTCCTTGGTCACCCGTGTCAGGAAATTATTGTCATTGCACTCCAAAATTCTCCTGGTTTGTGTGTGCCCTCCTGTGCTGCCCTTCCCGCAGATATTGAAGGAGCTGAAGTCCAGCACAAGGACTAGCATATGAAAACAAGAGCCTTCTTCCACTGTCTGAAGGAGGCCTCTTCCACCATTTCTTGATCAGGCAGTCCGCAGCAGACACACAGTGGTCTGCTCCCTAATTCTAATCCATAAATTCTCAACTGGATCATCATTTGTCCAAGGCAGAGCTCCATGCATTGCTGTTCCTCTGTCTCATGAAGGGAGATTTCACATGCTTACTGCAAAGCAAAATAACTTACTCTCCTTTTCAGGCTAGAATTGTCTCTGACTCAGTTTAACCTATGCAAAGTCAACACACCTTTTCGGAGCAGAGTTTGAGACTCTGCTTCAAGCAAAATGTATATAATCTTGTCCACTCTCCTCAGATACTATTCACATCTTTATTTCAAACCTTCTCTCAAATAACTGTATTACTCTTAATGTGCAACTGACTGGTGACTCGCAAAGCCTCCCTATGAACAAAGCACAGCAAAAACTCCTGTGCAAGGCTTTTGACACCGACCGTCCCATTAACATGATCTGAACAAAATCCTGGGGCATTTCTGAATTCTAGTTCAAACAATTCACCTTTTCATCTTTGCTGGAAGTTCTCATGAGTGCCAAACCTGAGAACACTGCTGGCACACAAATCTTGTGCCAAATTCATGCAGTGTCAGCTAAGACATTTTACTGCAGACAGTCAGGATAAATGACTAAGACACACATATATCTATCTGTTGGTAGTTTTCCTACAGAATTAAGTTTAAGATTAATGAAACCTGTGGTGGACAAGGGAACTTTGCGCACAGTGTCTTGTTTGTTTCTGCTAGTTCATGCCCAAAATGTGCTTAGGACTTGATATATTTCTTACTTTGAAAGAACCTGAATATAGACAATTATAATTTATGTCTTGATAAAAAAGTTAATAAACGATAACCTGTTATGTCAGCAGTGTTTAGTTAGTACCTTTATTCCAGCATTCCTTAGCATCTCTAGAGTTGGTCGAACGTCTGCTTGCAGCTGATCTTCTACTCCAGTGAGACACAGCAATTCCATTTCTCGCTCCAAACTCTCTATAACAGCAGCAACCTTCAGGTTTCTATCATGTATGCTTAACTTTGCTTGGTTATATCGACTCTGCACAAACACAAAACAATTTAAGAGTTTGCTATGACTCAAACATTATACATTCAGCCTACCACTCAGTGATATCATGGATTCATTAGGCTAAATGGTTGACTTTAAATATATTTAGTGAAGAACAAAACTAAATGAGCAAAGACGCAAAGTTATACATAGTTTTTCTGACAAATCACCTCAAGAGAATGTCTTCTGAAGAACTATTAAGAATTAGGCATCACAGTATCTAAGGAGGAAAGGCCTCATGTTTGAGAACAAGTAAATGTTTTCATGCTGAGGCTACAGAAGTAACATTACACTAGCTTCTGGGAAAACACTGTACAATCCCATAACAAAGCTAAACAACATCCTACGTACAACTGCAGAACCATTACTGATGACTGACAAAGTCTTTAACAGATTGTGCCATACCGCAATTGTCTATATTTTAAATATGAATCATCATTTTTGCAACCTTAAAAGAATAAAAAAGAGGAATATTCCTCTTTAAGTAATTAAATATGGTAAAGTACAAGATCACTCTGTCCTTTCATACCTCAAAATCTTGATACTGTTCTTCAGTAAGTGATTTTTTGGCAACAACCAGTGTACGCAGTCCTTCTCGTGCCATATTACCACACTACATGGACCAAACCACAGACCAGTTACGCAAATATTCAATCATATGTACATGGTTTATTCTATATGCTAACAGGGTATTTCTGTACTATAACTTTACAGGTTTCTTTAGACTCCTAAAATACTTCAGAGAAGCCACAAACAGAATAAAAAGCAATTATACTTCAGGTCCTCCAAATGAAGTGGTATGCTATTGGTAAGCCAATTAGATTTCCTCTCCTAGCTGAAAGAAAATCTCTTTTAGGTTGAAGGTTTAAAATAAACTAAAACTACTTTTGAGGCACATAACAGAGCTACATTTCTTTTTTCACTGATTGCATCTCTTATCAGAAAAATATCTAGACATTAAAATAGCCACGGAATAGCATGTCTTAATGAAAAACAAGGCTCTCCAGTGCAAATGCTTATTGATTTGACCTCATAAAGCTAAATAAATTAAACAAGTATTTTACAATTAATTGTGCATCATTATCGCCAAAAGTAATTTTTA
This sequence comes from Margarornis squamiger, assembly GCA_035222235.1. Lineage (NCBI taxonomy): Eukaryota > Metazoa > Chordata > Aves > Passeriformes > Furnariidae > Margarornis > Margarornis squamiger. The sequence goes on from JAWWTY010000077.1 coordinate 56,960,039, forward strand.
TGACATTTTGCTAGGTCTTGAGGGAGTTTAATTTATTCATGTCCCCGAATAAATCAAACTGCCCTGCAGCAGATATTGATTCATATTGCCAATACCATTATGAACATACATGGTGTAATCATTGTATTAACATATTGTCTGTATGTAGGGTCAGAAATCAGATGATTGCTGGTACCTACTAGAGCCACACATGAAAAATACTAATCAGCTTTGAAATTCAGTCACTATTTTATTTCAAGTTTGATAAATGTGGCAAAAAATATTTCAGTTTGGATGCAAACCTATTAAACTCTGTAGTTCATAATCATACCTCACTGCAGATTTTGATCAAAAAAGGGCATTTCAGAATAAACAGATTTATACAAAATACTTCTCAGAAGTAATTAGGTTTTATGGGAAAGGTCAGTCAATAAAAAACAACTTTCCTTGTTTTAAGTAGGAATGTGTTCTGCCATGACTACCAGCTTTGCTTTTCCTATGGGTTATTCAAGAACTGGAAATAATTCTAATCCCTTATAGGCTATTCAGGATATGTGTAACTGAACTTCAAAACCCATTACTGCATTGGATCAGATTTTCCTTTAAGCATATTCAATAACATCTGGGTTTATTATTTTAGATTTTTAGTTTTTACAAAATATCAATTCTTTAAAGATTTTTTTTTCTTACCTCTTCTTCTAACCAATCATTGTACTGTACAATAGTGGACATGGCAACATCTGCACCCTTCATATAAAATGTAATTTCTCCTGAAGATTCATCCTAAAATTTCACAAAAAAAATGGGGTAAGGAATATCTGTTTATACAGTCAAAACCACTACATACCAAGAATTTAACCATCTTCTGAAATAATCAGTAGACTACCAATTATAAAAGACAAAGTACCTTGCCAAGAGGTGGGTAAGTTTTATTGCTTCATGTTACTATTTTCAATGACATCTCTGATTCCACTGAGACGCATATCTCCTACTTTCCATGTAAGAAGACCAGTTCTAACTGAAGTCAACATGCATAACAGATTCTCAGCATCCCTAAACTAAATTTTAAAATATCACTGTTATGTCTTCTCTATTTTATTTGATGGCAAGTACTGCCTAACTCAAAACAGAAAGCTCTGTATCTTTGAAATAACTAGGTAATTAAAAATTTATAAATAACTTCCTGTAAATATTTGTTACAGATGTTATAATGATGCAATATTCATTGCATATTCAATGAATCCACTCACAGGCAAACAGATTCCAAATTAGGAGTTTATCAGGTATAGTCTATTACAGAGCGAGTGGATTAGTCTGATCTGCAAGCTCCTTAGAACATCTCTGTACACGTTACTGTGCCAACCTCACCCAATGAAATACAGACCTGCCAAGGTCTGTCCAGACCTGATCATGCACACATTCTGCCTGAACTATCTTTGCCTAAGGCTGATGGCATGTCTGGCTTGTCATCACAGGCAGACAAAAAATCGGATGAGTGTGGCACCTGTCCAACTCGGATGTGAGACTGACCTAATCATCTAACAATATTGTCTGAAGTTGTTCTGCTACAGTGTCTGATTTTAGGCTGGGAGAAGGTAGAAGTATGAAGTGTGGATGGCTTAACATTCTCTGAGGTTTGAACTTCCCTTTTTAAGCACGGTGTTGTGGCTTCCTTTCATGTGAGGTTTTAATGACTGTTACTGTTCTTCCAGCTGAGCCACTCCTAAGCACAGGTCTTGTAAATCTTAGACATGGGTTGTGGTGTGCATGCATGCCAGTTCAGATACCAATACTGGGTCTAGAAAAGCAGCAGCACTGGAAAGATGGTACCTACTGTTGTAAGATAGTTCTGCTGTTAATTTATCCATTGATAATGTATTTTTTTGTGGAAGGAACAAATGAAAAACTAAAACCAAAGCTTAAAGGCAACTTCCAACCTCAGAGGCTAAGCATGAAGTAGTGAAATTAACACACTCCCATGTAAGAGAAGAGTTTGTCCTTTAGAAGGCTTTCTGTGACATCAGGTTAGCCTGACTCTTCGACCAATGCTTGCCTAGTATTTCATGTGTTCCTATGTCTTTCCACTTGAAAATCCTGTGAAATGCATTCTCTGAAGGATGGACGTGTTATTAAATTCTGTAAGAATAAACACCCAGTGCCATCCTTTTTTGAACAGTCAAGCCCAACACCCTCAAAATTACCCTAACTATGATGCCCATGCGCTTGCTCTCAGAAGTGAAGGGGAAGATCTGCAGGATATAGTACGTCAGGATGTGTCCACCAGGGGTCTTCAGCTGCATTGAGGTCAGATCCCGGTTAACCAGAGTGAGACCCACGCTCTCTGTCCACTGCACCAAAGCCACCTAAAGAAAGGGAAAAAAATAAAAGGAGGAAAGAGGCATGTTTCAGCGTGAAAGGTCTATTATACTGTTATATAAATTAGTCTAAAGCCAAACAACTGTTGCTAGGCTAAATGTCTAAACTCTTCCAGGAATCTAGGAAAAATAAAGTCAATAGCAGTAGACTACAAAATCTTAATACATCAGATGAGTTATTTTCCCTGAGAAAGCTTACAAAATTTCTTATGAAGAATATAAAAGCTTATTTGAACTTATTATTAAAAATGAGGTATGGAGAATATATTATTCAGAACTAATAGTTCTAATATATTCAGCAATACACCCATGACATCCAGTAGAAATTATGCAAAACAAGAATACAATTTCTGTACAAACAACACCACAATGTAAGTAATTATATCTAAAATTACATGCAAATTGAAACAATGTAATATATAGTAAATAAATAAGCAAAGGACCTTATTTTTAGCTTACTTTGCTCTCTTGCATAATTTCATTACTTTGTTTCAATGATAATATGAGCTCTTACCACATCAAACCAGATGGAAACCGAGCTTACAACACTGGATCCCACAAACACACATGTCAAAGTCCCTTCTCAAAACCCAGAAATGCTGCATTATACAGTAATCACTATTAGCTACCACTACATGGCATCTCTACATGCACACACTACAGACTTTTTTTTTTTTACAATTTTGCTGCTTTGAAGTGCATGACATACAGCTTCTACATTCTTTTATGTTGTACTTTAAATATCTATCACCAGCACTATGTGATTTATTCCTTCAAAAATTAATATTTTAGGAAAACTGCTTTACTGATAGTTTATATACAAGTCATATTCCATATCTAAATTTGAAGGTTTTGATACAAAAACTTCTACTCAATTCTCTTTTATTTTCCCAAATGCTAATTATTATTGGAGATGGATTTTTAAATTACTAGAAAGGTAATTATAATGAAGTTTCATGTGATTTCTCTGGAACTTGCTTCCGCTATTAATCTCAAGTAAGATGAGAAAAATAAATACCAAACAGTCTGATAAAAGATGTGCAAGCAGTAACATCCCAAGGTAAGTTCAACACACAGGATGACTTCTCCCTAAGAATTTCATACAAAGCAAGTAAATCACTGGAGCTTCTATGAAGATTTAAAATTGGAAAAAACCCTGTGTGTGAACCTGTGAGAAACCCTAGTAGTAGACAACACTAAATGAAACTACACTAAGATGTGGTTATGGAAGAGAATAGAACACACTCTGAAAAACACCATTTTAAAATCTTGAAAGTCACAGAAAGTCTTTTTACAGATTTTTATTCTTCAATAAAAGTACCATATAAGTTGTAAATGAGTCAATACTTCCAAGGTTTATTTTCAATTTTCCCAGTGCAAGGTTACTATTACATCCTGACCTGTAAATTACATCTTTCTACTAATATCCTATCATTCATTTATGTCCCTTTGCAGCTAGGACTTACGTGTTCTATATTTGCTGACTCACAGCTGTTTATGATTTCATTTATGTTTGGCTTCACCTACCATTTGAATGAACATTTTGCAGCATAGTCATTCTGGATTCTTATATCTGGCCTACACACTTACTTTTTCTTTTAAATGGATCAATGCAAATACCATAGCCGAAACCATCAATAAGGCTCAATAGTCAAACAGATACCTGAAAGGACACTGAACAAACTTGAGAGCAAGACAAGTTTGACTCTCATCATTCAGAATGAATCAGAGCAGCGTCCAGAACAACACAACCAGACATTACCATTAAATATCTGAGTATCTGAAGCTTTCAGAATGTAGAATTTAAAAAAAAAATCACAAATGGCATAAAAATCTACATTATAAATCTTAATAAATAAATATATACTGAATGGCTGGCTATAGAATTCTTAGGCAAGTCTCTCTTCTTGAGGTTTCCCCTCTACAAGTATAGTGTGTATATATATAGTGAGGCCACACCTTGAATATTGGTGTTCAGTTCTGGGCCCCTCGGTTCACAAAGGATATTGAGGTGCTGGAACAGGTTCAGAGAAGAGTGACAAGGCTGATGAAGGGACTTGAGCACAAGTTCTATGAGGAGAGGCTGAGGGAGCTGAGGTTGTTTAGTCTGGAGAAGAGGAAGCTCAGGGGTGACCTCATCATTCTCTACAACTACTTGAAAGGAGGTTGCAGCCAGGTGGGGGTTGGCCTCTTCTCCCAGGCAACCAGCAATCGGACAAGACGGCAGAGGCTTAAGCTCTGCCAGGGGAGGTTTACGTTGGATATTAAAAAGAAGTTATTTACAGAGAGAGTAATGAGGCATTGGAATAGCCTGGCTAGAGAGGTGGTGGATTCACCGTCCCTGGAGGTTTTTAAGATGAGACTGGATGTGGCACTTTGTGCCATGATCTAGTAATCACAGTGGTATTGGATCAACAGTTGGACTTGCTGATTTTGGAGGTCTCTTCCAACCCAGTTTATTCTATGATTCTCTTCAATATATTTCTGAAACCTTACATTAAAATGGCGTTGCAATCTGGTGTGTCTGAATCAGGAACTCCTACAACCAGGAAAATGCAGCAGCCGTGGCTTCTACAGGGTTTGACATACTGCATGAAGTCAAATAAAGCAAAAAAAGGTTGGACAAGCACAAAAGTCTTTACTGGTGATACTACCACGTTGTTTTAAAAGAAAATCCATTCTAATGATAATATTTATTTGCTGATAACCGTTAATCTGCTAACACACACACACACACACGAAGTCTGTCAAGTTTCCTGAATCCAGGTTGGGGGCTAATTTGAGTATTTTATGGATCTTGTTTGGGTTATCACAAAGCTTCCCTCCTGCAGAAACTGGCTGCCTGAGAGACCTAAGTACATTGGCAGATAAAGGGTCCACCCACTACTGAGACACATTTGTGCACTTGAACCTTCTGTGTAGTGTTCACAGGGCTGGTAATGTAGGTGGGGTCAAGGTGAGCATCTGCTAACTTGCTAGTTGTCCTTGTCCTCAGTAGCAATCCAAAGGGTAAAGACAGCTATCCACCTCTCACAGGACAATGCCAAAGAAGCAACCTCCAAATTTGGAATGAAGGGAGCAAACACTTGCATTGTGAAAGAGAAATGCAAGAGATCAGACACAAAAAATCCCTCATTTAGGGTGTCTTACTCCAAATCTTTCAGATGTTTCTATTTACGACATGCCCACTTGAACTCTGGTTGCTTTTGTCTGCAGTGTCTCCCCAATAGAGGCCACACAACCCTCTGAGCTTCTATAGTTCACAACCCCCAGTACCAAAACACTTCAGTTACCAGGGCACAGATTTCCATTCAAAGTCAAATTCAGAGATTTCATAAGGAAACTCCCAAATCAAGCAGTAACTGCAACTCACAATGTCACCTGGAGCAGTACTAGTTCAGGAGGTGAAAGTAGCTTCTCTAAGCAGGAGGGTGTTTCTGGATCAGTCACCTGACGAATGAGTGCCTCTCAAGAGGGGCATGAAGAGCTGGAACTTCAAAACCACTGTTGTTACAGACCATGGCAGCATGTCCATATTTTGGGGAGAAAATCATCACAATTTTTAAAAAATGTTAATTTATGGAACCAAATCAAAATGAACAGCTTATGTACTGCAGTAGGGTTAACCTGTAAAATAATACATACTTTTGACTGTGGTTTCCATCACACGACATGCATTTTCTACCTTATTTGGATATTGCGGGACCGTACGCCTCATACACTCCCTGTAGCAGCTTGGCTATCACGCCTAGCTCCTGCTTTCCTATCCTTGTGGGCCACACTGCCATTGCTTCCCTGGCAGAAATACCAAACTGCTCAATACTTAGAAAGTATCGCTCAAAACACTTTATGACCAACTAATTGTCACTTTCAATGTACAATATTCTCTTTTGAGCGAACATCAGTTTAAGAAAAAGATCCCTGGCTCATGGCTGGTGCTGGCAGTTCTTCTCCACCTGATACAGCAGTCTGGGAGTTGAACCACAGCTTTCCTGTGCTCCCAGCTTTCCGGGGGCCATGCTACGAACCTGACCACTTAAACTGAAAAAAAACCCCCAAATATAAAGTCTTCAAAGGTTTTGACATATATGAGGGAGCAATTTGCAGGGTAAGAAAGAAGGACTAGGGATGGAAACACTGTAAGCTAGTTTTGCCAGTTAGAAGAATTCTCATATAACCAACATGTGCTTCATCCAGAGTATTTAAAAGCATCTTCACTTCAGACAACAGGATCTGCTTTCAAAATCAAACTGTTGTATAAGGTATACAGACATTATAAATGGGGTATTTTTAAGTTAAGGCTATTGCCTTGGAAACATGAAAGAATCAGTAAGATTTCCTTTTCCCACTGCCTGAGTCTTCCCAACAGTTTCTGTCTGGATTGTTCAACAACATCTCACATATGTTTCCAATCAGCTGATTTGTTTAAATTTATAAACAATGATTTAATAACTAACATTTCCAGTCCATCACTTTTCATCAAGAAACTTCATAATTAAAATAAAATTATTAACTTAAAAATACAGCTTGATCATGTGAAAAAACTGCCGATCAATATTCAAGACAAGCTACGGAGTAGTTATTCTTTGTGGGTCTCGAAGGTCATGCAAGTGATGGTTTTATGCTACTGAGTGATTTGCTTTTCACAATACATTGACAAAACAACACAATTAGTCTTGCTTCAATAAGCACACACAATAAAATGAATTAAACAATACAACATGTCTCATACATTACAGCTTCACTTTTGTAAACACAAAAGCCGCTTCACTAAGGGCATATAATTTCCCTGTCTGTTTTTAAATTATTGGCTTTGCATCATTGTAATTAATTTTAGCAACTCTGTTGTCTCTGGACAGAAATGTTGGAATTAAATAACTGACCACACTTTAAGGTAGTATTTAAATATTCAAGATCCTGGAATTAGAAATGCTTGAGAACATAACAGTGCAGGACAAAGCATAACCAATAAATGGCTGGTTTATGAGAGTAAGCAGTCATTAAAAATCATGACTGATCAACCTTTCCTGACCAAAGGGAGCAAAGGTCTTCAAAGGCTCCTGTTCACAGCACGCCCTGAATTGCTTGGGTCTCTGACCTTTGAACTTTATTGCATTGCCTACTTAGCTTATATCCTTTTATGATTGTTCATTACATTAAGGTAGTTGGTTTTCTACAGATGAGCTGAACCCGCATCTATGATGGTTGAGTAGGAGCTGGTTTCGGGTTTTTGGTTTCTTCGGGGTTTTTTTAGTGAGTTCTCAGTGAGTATTTATTGTTTGCTATGCTACAGCTGTAGAGGACAAGTGACAGACAAATGAAACTTTCCACTCTTTCAGAGAAAATGAAATATTGATCACTTATCATAAGAAACAAAGAGCTGGCATAAGTAGGGTTTGCACTATGAATACAAAATCAGTTACTTATCTCAGGTTACTCTAACAATAGATAAATATATCTTTTATGATGAATGTACCTACTTCTAAATGTGCATACTTTGTTATGGTTGTATTTTATCTGTATACAGATGCACACATATACACACAGATGTGAGGAATTTCAAATGAGTTCCTCATGTCAATTCGTTAAGCATATACTGTTGTCAGCATATTACTAAACCGCTTCTTATACCTTCCTACATGGCAGAATAGTTTATACTTACATACTGTTCTCTGCTCTTTATATCCTATGGTGAGATCATGCAATATTATATAATGCAACATACAACTGTGCAAATAACATCTTGTTTCAAAAGACTGCAATCAAACCAGATCCATAAACAATATCTAAGAGAACAGAGCTGTAATGTTGAGAAACTACAATGCATAAAACTGGTTAAGCCTATTAAATGATAATGTTGCTTATTAACCAAATATGTTGTAATAGGTCAGTGCTGAGGTTAAACAGAAAACATCAATTGAACCATTTCCCTAAATAAAGCTCCAGGGTGCAATATTCAAAGCACTTTATTCAATAAAAAATGCTTTTAAAATGGTACTTCGGTGATTGGGAAACATTGGCATCATCCGTCAACCTAACTGCAGGAAAGTTCAATAAGCTAAATAATGAACCATTTACATTATTTTCCTTAGGCTCCAGTGATTTGCAAACATTGCATCAATAGAAGTCTTAAAAAAATTATGATAAAGACCTGCTAGTCTTTCAACTCTTAGGCTTTTTGCTGTCATGTCGCAATTTTTATGCTGTTTGCATGTTTTTTGTTGCTTCATCTTTTTATAAGACTGCATCTAACATCCACTTCTAATTATATTAATGCATATGTGTTCAATATGATAATTTTACTAGTGTTTCAAGCATTATCTTTGAGAAACAAAAAGGAAATTTGATGTTGCCTCAGAATGTAAGTTTTTCATTTCACTGTCATATAGTTTTAATGTATGAGTTGAAGTGATAAAAAAAAAATCACTATCGAAATGATATCTGCCAACTCTCTCCCTTAAAGCACTAACAGTTTCTTTGTTGCCGACTTCCCTTTCCACCCTGAGTCCCAGATCTGTCGTATTAGCACTTTATCAACTTTCCTTTCCTCTTACCAAGGTCAAATTCCCTACTGTCTTCCCAGGGCACCACTTGCATAATTCTCGAGTCTTACAGCTGCTTCCTTTAGCAAATATGGGAGAAGAATTGCTCTCCATGGTAGCATTTTCAGGTTTCAAACAACTGAATGAATATATGAAAGCCCACAGGGAGAGAAGAGCAAGTGGGAGAAAAAACTCACATAGTCGCTCTCCGTTGCATGTCTCTTCACCTGATTTAGTAATACCTCTGGCTATTAAAGCAGAATGTTTACTTAATTTATAGTTGTCATCATATCTTCATAGGCAGATAGTTGCTCATGCAGTCATTCGTTACATTCAGAAGTACCTCACAGGCACAGTAAACTGATATATTTAGTGAATATGAATCTAAGTGCAGACAAAAATTTGTACACGTGTGCATAATACAAGTCAAACGTTATATAGCTACACCAAGAAACTGCATTTACACTATACCTCTGGCATAAACAAAGCATTCTCAGTTCATAATGCAGATCAGCCCACACTATGTAACACCACATACAGTATTATGGATTATTGATTTTAGCCAAATAGAAGCGTCTAAAGTCCTGCCCAGAGTTTATTTTAAAAAAACGTTCTGACTGCCATCTTTTAATCACTGGGAAACAGCCACTTCTTCATATTCTACAATCCTTTGACACTATGAACTGTGTTTACAGCACCTGAAATGCATGTGTGGCCTGCTAATTCTCTACTACATGAAGACAGATTTTATTTCTTGCATTCCTAAAAATACATAAAAGTAAGTGCTAGCATTACATATGGTGACATATTAGACATAAAAATCAAATATATACCATGAATAATATGCTATCCTGTGGCAAGATGAAGTTTGTGGAAGAAACACTGTCTTGTATTGGATAAACTTGTACAGCTAGAAAAATATTCAGGCTTCTAGATACACAATCCCTTCTTCACATAGTACAATAACTTTGTTTTACTTATGACTTAAGCTTGTTGCACCATCAACAGCACATCCAAGCTTCAGACAATGCTAGAAATTCTTAAAAACAAAGATGCCCCTCAATCTGCTCACTTTCAGATGCAAATCAACCACAAAACACTCTATTTCTCTGTATCAATCACATACATGTCTTTATAAGATGAACTTACTTTGTGGGAATCTTGAAACATGAGCTTTGCCTCTCTCTTCTAATACCTTTTTAGACTGAATTTTAGGCAATCAATTTAGGGCAAAAGACAGGATTATCCAGAACAATAACTCAAATCCAATGAATGCAGTGGAGTTTGAAGCTCAAAAGCTTTTCTACAGGAGTGTTTGAGGTTTGGTGTGATTTTTTTTTTTCTGCCAAGAATCTATACATTCCAGTAACTAGCAGCATCTCTAGCTAATGTACCTGGTTGTCCATCACTCAGAGCAGTTTCATAAACCTTTCAATAGTATGCTATGATTCATACATGGATTAATGTTTTGAGAATACACCTAATAAATTTTAATTGCAATCCTCAACACAGTACTGATCTCAAAGCAGATTTCACAGATCTTTTAGTCAAATCACTGAAAACACTTTTATTCAACAAAGAAACACCAGATCTTTCTTACAGCTGTAGAAAAAAAACCCCAGATTACCACTAATTTTAAATAAAGCCTACCTAAAACACTCTTCTTTCACAGTTGTGAGCTATTACTATTTTCACCCTTGCACACTAACCTCATCAGGACTGGAAGCCTGGTAAGTTCGATTTTCATCGCTGAAGTCCTGATCCACCTCTGCATATTCTGTTTCTCCAGACACACCAGCCCTTGATTCGTATACTGGGGTCACATTGTGGCAGAGTGCAATGGCCTTCACTGCTTCATGTATCCGACTGCTGACACTCTTTCGGACTTTGGGTGCAGATGACTGAGGTTTCCTAGATGGTGTTGAGCTCGTACTGTTTCCACTGTTCTGAGAGTGGACCTTTAAGACCCAACACAATGAATAGTAAACCAAAGTTCAATAATGGAAACAAAACATGAATACATACATACATACGTACACATATACATACACATATATATATATAAAAAACTGTTCCCTTTACAAAGGTTGATAAATGATAAGGTTAGCAACATTTATTTTTATATAACCACCTGTTAACTCATTCAGTTTGCAGTTCATAAAAACCCTCATCGACATTTTCTTAAGAAATGATACAGAACTGTGGGCTCATCTCCTTGCATCTGTAGTCAAATTTCAGTAAAAGAGCCTGAAGACAGTTGAAAAACGTGAAATGAAAACAAATATGCAGTAAAAGGGCTGAACATGCTAACTGGATTCTGGAGAAACCTGACCTACCTTACTTTGGATTTTACATTTTTCAGTGATCTATCACAGTGGTCCTTATTAATGACTGTCACATTCTATGAATTGGGCTAATTTTTTTTTCCTTTTTTTTTTTTTTAAAGTATTTAAACCAGAAACTACCTGGATGAGTTCAGAAACACGAAGACAAAATTACCAGGGTGGTGTTTTGCTGTTCTTCATCTGTGCCATAAAACTGAGAAGAAACCCTTTTCTTTTAAATCTTCACCTAAATCTCAATATTTTAAGAGATCACCACATTTGTGGTGATCAGAAAAGACTGGAAGAAGAGATGGGAACAGAAGAACAAAAGCAGGATAATTTTTCAGTAGAAATATTAGGAGTAATTAAAATACAAAGACTGCTGATTTAATTTAGAACTTACACAATTTCTGTATTATTTGTGAACTAATGCAGTTTTACACTTTTGTTGCAGGCTGAAATGTGTTTGTCCTTACAAGACTGCAATAATCTAATAAAATAATCTTGCAAAATGTAAGTTTGACACACATTTGAAAATCACATTACTGTTGCATAACCACTAAATTAGCATTATTTTATGTTATCCTTCAGAAATCCTTGAGCAAACGACAGAAGTAACCTTCCTCTGAAATACATATAATTAGTTCAAAATAAGTTGCAGGGACTTTTTGTTTGTTTTGCTTTGTTTTATTGTTTTTTGCTGGTTGGGTTTTTTTTTTCTCTTTTAGAAATCAGCACATTAAATATATCAGCAGTACTACCAAAGGCTCTTCTGTTCACTCCACTGTAACTCAGAAAACCTTTTCAGAATCCATGCTTTTTTCCTCCTGACTGCTATCTGCTGAACCATGAACATTCTGCCCATCAAATTACAGTGTTGTCTAATAAAGGGTTTAACTTTCTGCTCATCTGGCACCGCTTTTCAGCTACTGCTTTAAACCTCTGCATTTGCATTCTGCTAACACTGATGCCATTACAGTCACAAATAAATTAAGCTGATTTACTCCTTCTGAATTATGTTATGTTTATTGATGCTTGTATAATTTAATTTCACACAAATTCCATTAAAGATTATGCCCTCTATCACAAAATGCTTCCAGTGGGGAAATATAATCAGGTTATAATAGATTTGTGTGTTACATTAAGATGACAACAGTCTAGTAGGTCCACTGTAATAATAAAACAGAACACAAACAAGGGATAAAATCAATGTCACACAAGTACCACTGCCTATCTAACTGGCAGCTTCTATTATCATAGATTAAATAAAAACCTCACCATACTCTTTCAGATTGAAACAATTGTTTAGTAGTTGCTTGGTTTGTTACCAAGACTCCATCCTTGTTCTGTTTTAAAGTGTTGCTATAACACATGCATAATTAAAGCATTATTTAAACATCAAGCAGTGCTATATAAAGCTGGAAAAAAAGGGTTTGAAGAAAGCTCTTTTCATCATCTACTAATAGCAAACCTAGATTTGGGAAATCTTTTCCCCACAACTGAGGAAAAAAGCTTCCCTCATATTTCTTACTAAAGTATGTTATAGTTACTAAAAACTTGTAACCATGAGTACTACTCATTAAATTTTACAGTAAACTAGTAAAAGCTTTAAGTAGTAAGAATTCCAGCAATTGTGCAATTCTTTCAGATTTAACTGCAAAATATGAAAGCAGTATTAGTGAATGTGCCTCCTCTAGAAGATTGGTGCTTAGCTGTCAAACTCAATCAGAGTTAGGTGTGCCAGCTCAAGACTGTCCGTTATTATCATTTATTGTTACAGTTGCTACTGTAAATACCCAAAGGACACATTATAACAAAACTATGTTTGGGCAATTTTTATAAACATAGTCAGTAGCAGTTACTTTCAGTAACCCATTCTGAACCAAATCTGGGCTGCTGATCTTTCAGTGAAAGAGCTCCGTATCTCACTGCCAAGGCATGTTATTGTATCTCACCCACTATTCATGGCTATACCTACTAAGAATTAAGCTGAAATAGATTTATCCAAGGAAAAGAATTCATGAAGGGATTTGTTGAATTGATTAAATAGGAAATAATTAAGAAATTTAAGTTACAAACTAAAAACTTATAACACACATTGTTTTTCACTGCTTTCCCTCTTGCCTCTCTTCTCAAAAGCTACATAATATTAATTGGGTCCAGTGTGGTGTCAACTTAATTTATTATTTTTATTTTAAGCAAATTAGAAGGGAGCCATAGTTCAAAGCACAGAACAACTAAGTATATAAATCAATTGTTGATCCTACAATCCATTTACAAGAGAAAATGAAAACACAGACAACGAAGTCAGTCCACAAACTTAAGTGGGTCAGCCAGTCACTTTGTGTATCCAAGTTAACTATGGAAAAGAACTTTTACATAAATTTCTATCATCATACTGTAAACATCATGGAAATACTAGTTAACCTTTCGTTTGTTTCCTTCTGTCAATTTTCTTCTTTCTTGTTTCAAAGAATAGAAATAAAAAATAAAGTACAAAGCTCATCCTAAACTCAGAGTAGAACCAGGTGTTTATGACGGTTTGCAGAAAGTATGCAAATTTCACATACATGGGAAATGCAAGTAATGTTTGCAGAATTCCAGCTTCCTCCTTCATCCCACAGCTGACCCACAGACAGACTTGTATCCTTTTGTACACTTTCCAGACCAAGCACTCTTACAGGAATCACTGGAACACTGCTCTTAATATGGAGTTTTCCTTTTTCTCACACTTCCCCCCGACCCTGTCCCAGTTTTATGCGGCTTGAAATAATCTTTATTTTTTTAAAAAATTTTTAAATATGCCTGTATAAATTTTATTTTGACAACTACTGCTTTACTATTTGGTTATACTAATTGATGTGGCTTTTCGATGTCTATTCTTGATGAATATCTTCAAATATATTCTATTACTGTTCGTGATGCCCTGGACACTTCCTTGTAATTTATAATCTCACTAATGAATAACTTACTCTTAGATGATTTGACAGGAGGACTGCCAGACAGCCTAACACAGATTTCTGCTAGTGGAAAAGAGAAAATTAAATTCCTTGAAGTGGGTATTATGAGGAACTTCAGAATCAGGAAAGAACTACGTACTGTCTCACATTTTTCCCTTTCATCATATTTGTTGGCACACCTACATATGACAACTTTCATAGCATCTCCAATTTCTAGACATAATCATTAACAACAATGCTTCAATGCTGTTAAAAAAACTCCTTGGTATTTCAGGTAAATAATTTATGAAATGAGATACCTGTGAGTAAGAGTTTATAATATGACTCTGTATTTCATCCATTGTGTCTGTTCCATATGACACAGTACCTAGGTGGAGGCGCTTAAATATCATCTCATTCTGTGTAAGTGTTCCTATAATAAAAGAGAAGTATATCACAAATTAGCAAAAAATACCATGAGAAGGCCACCAAAAAAAACCCCCAAAAAACCCAACCAAAAAACCTGCAAAAAAACCCCAAAACACCAAAATCTTTCATCTGGAAAGAAAGCATGAATCATGAGTTGGCATCTATTTAATTAATTAAAGGAGTGTTTGAGGAGAAAGATCAGGGTTAGTCATACTGGAAGAAATCACTGGTTCCACCTGCAAGCTGATTTTGCCAATAGCTAAATATGCAAAATTGAAAGGAGACAAAAACTTTTCTTTTTATACAGAAGATAGAATTTGCAGTACGTGGATAGAAGCGACTCTCAAAAGCCAACACAAGTGTTCACACCATGCATCAGAAAATGTAAAGGAAAAGACCCCCACATGAAACCCCAAAAATTCACACATATACCCTGCACTTTGTGTATAAAGGTAGACGTTCTGGCAAATGGACACACTCAATGTTATCTGGAGTAAGTCATTAAGACCTAACATCACTTCCAAATTTGACAGCCTCAGCCTTCAACTGGAATAAGGCAGAATGAACAAAATTAGTGTTTTCCCTAAGACACATGCTCACTTCACATTTGTGAGAAACTACAGGGTGTCAGTCAGACTGACACTTTGCATCCACTTCTGCCGACTAGTCACATCCTCCGGTTTAGAAAACTTCTAATTGAGGGGTGGGGGCTTCGGGCATATGAGACAACAAGAGGTCACTACTTCTTAGCTTTTCATGGCCAGCTCACAAAAGGTTACTTTGATAAAAGTTCCTAAAACTTTTTTCCTATGGCTACTCAGGCAAAGCAAAATTAATAATAGTATAAAGCTATTATATTTAACCACATACTTTTGGGTCATTAAAATACATAAATCTGATAATAAAAAAATTAAACACACCAGAAATGACATTCTTGAAGTTCCTACAATATTTTTTAAATAGAGATGTTAATTATCTATAAATAAATATGCAGAATATTTTTTACTAATTCTATTTATCTGGACTGTTTTTATTTCATATCTTTGTCTCAGTGTGCCAAAATACATGCTAAGCCACAGGAGAAGACTAAAAGCATGGCAGATGCTATGTTTATTATTTGCAAAACAACACTGTCTGGCCAGTTAGCATCCAGTTTATGCACTTATTAGGACTAGAACTATCATTAATTTTCAAAAATTCACTAGGTCTGTAAAAGTCTCATGTCTCTCCCAGTTACACTTGAGATGTCTACCACTCTACTCCCTGGTAATGCCCATACAGTGACACTTCATCTCAGTTGCTGTACCACCACACTGCACTATCAAACTAAGCCTTCCTGTTTTACCAGTACTAGATGATCATTCCAAATTCTCTATCATTAAAAAATGACACTTCCCATTTGCTTATCCCTAGATGTTTTTGAGGATTTTTCTTTCTATAGGAATATTACTTGAATTTTTAAGAATATTCAAAGTAAGGTTTATGTGAAATGCATAAATTCTCCACAAAATACGCATAACATTATCAAAAATTCACATGAGAAGCAGAACGTTGCCAAGGCTGGAAAAAAGCCCAGGAAGACAAAGTTCCTGATCTCTAGAATTAGCAAATTAGAATTTTTTTATTACTTTTATACATGGGAGAACAAGATTATTTTGTTTTACAGTAATCATATAAAATCATGAGAAAATTCTTCTGCCTTTAGAAGATGTACTTTTATTGAGACCTTTTGTTAAATTTGATTATTTTTACTTTAAATAGAGACCAGAAAAATCCAACCTCCACTTTGTACATGAGAAACACAGAAGTTTCTATCAATAAACATGAGACACTAAAATCTCCATTTTTAAAAGAAAGCAAAACCAAAATGCATCCCCTTTTGCAATAATATTCAGTGCAAGACATTTCCAAACAAATCCGTATCACTTTCCTTACTTTCCAGGCATGCTAGTATCTTCTCACTGCCCTTAGTTTTGCCAAGCCTTTGAATTAAAATAAACACTCCCTAGGAGTTGTGAAAACTAAATGCTATTCAGAAGGTGAGACAGCAGGCAGCTGTCAAATCTGCTTCCTACTGGTTCTGTAATTGCTGCTTACGAAAACTGAACAGGAAACAAAATTAGCCCCTATGATTACTATATGGAAAGATTATTTCTTCTGAAACCATTAAATCAGTCCAACTCCATATCATGCTTGGTGAGGGAAAGGTAGATAAGTGAAAAAATCTGTGTGTTCCACCCCCTTTCTCATCAAGCAGAGAAGAAAAGCTTCTGCACAGAAAGGTATGGATTTTCCTATGCTGCAAAACTCGGGAGCCAGGGAAGGAGGTTTAGGAAAAATAGTGAAGAAAAAGAATCAACTTGTGAAGACATGGAAATAAACATTCTGAAAATTCTGATTCAATACCTGCATATTATATATTACTTATACAATCCTTTTTATCAGCTATGGTAATAGGAAACACCTATGACATCAGAAAACAGGCTGCAA
Organism: Margarornis squamiger; assembly: GCA_035222235.1. Classification (NCBI taxonomy): domain Eukaryota; kingdom Metazoa; phylum Chordata; class Aves; order Passeriformes; family Furnariidae; genus Margarornis; species Margarornis squamiger. The sequence continues at coordinate 56,977,117 of JAWWTY010000077.1, forward strand.
AGCCACCTGTACCTGCTACACAAAACTGTAATCCAAACCACAAATAATTAAAACAAAAATTAAGAAATAACAATTACAGTTTGCTCATGCCTCTCAAGACCGGCGTAAGACTTTCAAGAACAGCCATAATAAACCTGATGTGTTATCAGACAAAAAGGGGTAGCTGCAGTCATGGAAGTACTTCCAGAAATTCTACCAAAAAAACCCCTAAAACCCCCCAACTTTTTCAGCCATTCACATGGAAATTGGGTTTCATCATGTGTGCAAATTAAAAATTTACTTCTAAATTCTTCTACTGAATGAAAGGTCAAACTGGGACAGAAATATTCCCAACAAGTTGTTCCAAATATTACGTGGTGCCAATCAGCCACATTATAACTTTAGCAGCAGGTCTGTCTTAAATTTTTGTGTTTTAGTTGAAGAGTAATACTTCATGACAAAACACATCTTGTACTTTAACCCCCAAAATGCAAACCCTTAAAGTATCTAGAGGCAGAGTTTCTAATGCAGCTCACTTTTTGAACAAGAAAAACTGAAAAGTGAGCTCTCTAGTCTGCTCAAGGTAGTAAGAACTACAGAACAGTGAAAAAGCTTTCTGGTTTTAATAATATTTCTGAAGATCTAGTTATCAATTCCACACTTTCAGGACATCGTTAATATAAAGAGTTATTACATTGAAAAAAAATAAATCTTATTTTAGAAATTATGCTAGTCAACATATGATCTACTACTACGTATTCTTTAACTTTGCTCTGGAATCCAGGTACAACCCAAGGAAAATAGCCTGACAAAAAAAGTTAGAATAGAACTGAGAGAGAAAAATTTAGTGTGTTCTTTAACAAAGCCAAGGGTTTTTTGTTTTTTTTTCCTTATACAATTGTATCATTAAACACAGAGTAAAGCAGGCAAAGAGGAAATTAATTTCTAAGGAAAAAGTCCTGAAGGCATCATTCCCTGGGTGGCAACAGATGTGATTCACAACAGAGCAGCAGACATTTTTTTGTTGTTGTTTTTTGAGACACAGATGCAGATCTTTCTGATCCTATATTACAAGATGGCAATTTGGAGCAACACCAACAATCTAAAAAGTCCAAAACAAGAAGAAGCAAGAAAATATATAGAGCAGAAGAATTTATAACTTTGTGAGAAATTAAGAGGGTAACTCTTCATAAAATGTGAGCGCTTTGTTTGAACTATTGTTTAAACAGATAAAAGGTCAGGGTAAAAATGACCATTTTGATGGAAATTTTTAGGGAGATCAGGTCCAGTGTTCCTAATAATTAGACTGTTGCAAACAATTTGGAGACACAAATTCTTTCTATGAAAAAATATAAGCTGGTATAGAATCTACAAAGCAGATAAAAAAAACTCATGGTAAACACATATAGAACAGGTCTGCTCACTCAGTTGCTCCACACAAGAACAGGCCATAAACATAATCACCACAAAACCTCAAACCAAATAAATCCCAGTACATCCCATTAAGAATGAGGGAAAAGACAAAGAGAGCTGAGCTATGTTTATTCTTTCCTGGCCACGTGGTAACAGCAGAGGTAACAGGTAACACAGTTACAGACACCAGTACCTATTTTCTCCCTGCCTTCTGCTTCCCGCAAGCACAACACTAGTATGTAAGACCAGCATCCATGCTCACTGGATACACTGTGTATTTTTGGCTGATGGAACACCAATGGAAGACGCAAGTAAGGATCCTTTTGACTGATCTACTTTGAGTAAATGTCTGGAAGCTGCTTGTAGGATCACTCCCTCAACATGTTCCATTCATAGTCTGCTCTACTTACCCAGCAAACCTAGTTGTACTAAAAACCACAGAGGGAGAGGAAGTATAAGAGCAGTAGGGTAAAAATATATCTATCTAAGTAAAGGTAGGAGATGTTCCATCAGCATGTTTTTAATTACGCTTTCTCTAGAGTTGCTTATGTTGAAGAGGTAGAGACTCAAAGCATAACTTAAAAGATTAATTTTCAGAAACAAACACTGAAATTAAAAATTACTGAAATCTAAAAGTACATTAGGAACATTTAACAACAGAGCTCATAGACACCAACCTCTAATGCAAAGCTTTTCCAGAAAAATCAAGAAACCCGTTGCGCTATGCATCTGTTCAACGATTATATATGTAAGTATCTCATTTGGTCCAAACACCCGCTAAAATGTTAATTACAGAACTCAAATACAAGTGCATGCATTAGTAAATAACTACATTTGGAAGACTTGTATGCGTTTGTTTTAGCTGAACACACTGGTAGTTGTCATGAACAGCAGAAGGTTTGCCATCCCACATACTAAGCAACAAAAATGTTCAGTAAATATTGCCAAATATCTTTATTTTTCTTTCATGATTAGAATCCCTGGAGAAGATGAGGTATCATGCTCATAAAAAATGCCCTCCCCCTGCCCCCCCATCATAATAGATGATGTCTTTCTGTCAAACTTATACATGATTCAAGTCCAAACAGCATGGCATTTTGGGTAATGGATGCTATAATTAAAATGTGAGTCCTAAAAAACCTGTTGTTTTAGTGGGTGTTTTTAGTAATGGCTTTGTTCTACATGAAGATAAAAACTCCCTAACAAAGGAATTAATGTATTGCTTTAATAGGCTGCACCCTGAGTTAAGTTTTAAAATTTATGAGTTCTCTGCAGCATTGTTCTTTAAACAATGGCATTGTCAAATGCAACCAGTGAGAAGATTAAAGTTCTCCCAACAGATTAAGTACAAATTATCTGTCCTCCTGTTTCAGCATCATTTGTTCATTTATCACATAACGTCTAGTATTTCTGGTCAGTGTCAATATGCTCTGCATCCTTGCAGTTAACAGATGTCTTCTCTTGTCGAATGAATTACTTTATGTTTCACGCACTGGTGGCCGCAGATGTGTCACTATAGCAACATCATTAATTTCAGATCTTACCGGAAACATGCACTCCAATCAAACCTAATTATACCACATTGCTTTCTTGTCGCACAATAAGGAAACTATAATGCAATTATTGGGATACTTCATTTTCTATTATACTGTGGCAAATGAGAGAGCCACTGTGATGGACGCTTCTTGTCAAAAAGCTTATTGATGAAGCACAAACCCAATTTACAATCATACAAAGGACTACCTTGCAATTATGTTAGTAATGCAATGCTCCTTAGACTCAACAACTAATTCTCAATCATTTCCAGTGAAGCTTGGACCACAATATAAGATTTTTGCAGACGATTCTCTGGATTCCTTTTCATTTTCAGTACTGACTAAAATGTCACCTGTTTCCGTTTAACTAAACCAGCCTTTTAGTGCTGCTTTTAGGTAGCACCCACATGGACAAACGGCTACAAAAGTGATTCTCTTCTTTCTCATCTGACAGCCAGGCCTTAAGTGGGCAGAAGAACAGAACCAACTGGTTTATATAGCTAGAACTGAAAATTCAAAAGAGAAAGTACTGAGACCAGCTCTCATGAGCAGTGTATAATCCTGTTATGTCAATCATGGATTACCTGTACAGACTTTGTTCATTAGCAAATGGTATGTTTCACATGTATCATAAAATGCAGAATGAGAACAAACGTATTCAGGAAAGGAAACTGGAAGCAGCTACCAATAAGCTCGGGTAAAAAGTACATTGTCGATGTGCTTGTCCAGAATGAAGAATAGTTTAAAATCTGCAGGGCATTTAAGATTAATAAAATAAAGCAGTGTTTTCCATCTCTGCAAGGCCACAGTCAGTGGTTTGAAGCTGGTGATGTCGGCTGGACTACTGGTTTATTTTCATGTGTATCAGCTTTCAGCTAACACTTGCATAAAACTGCATAGGGTGAGGCTGCTGATTCTGTTTCTTTCTAGAACACTTTGGAACTGCTGTTCTAGAATACAGGCTTTACTTTCATTTTTATATTACTACTGTAGAAATCCACACCTTCCACCAGAGCTCAGTAGACTTCAGTCCACTGAAAAGCCTTCAAGGTTGAATGCTAGCAATCTTCCAAACTATATAAAACACATTTCCTGGTAAAAGCCTTTTAACATCTATTTACCCCCTTGTAAGTATGCACGCTGAAAGGACAGAATAAACGTGCTGCTTCTTAAAATTAAACAGAACATGCAAGTGGCATGATGTGGGTTGAAAACAAACATGTAACACCATATTTTTGCTTTGAAAAACCCAGTATCACTAAGTTTTATGGGGGATTTTGTGGTTTGGGGTGTTTTTTTTTTAAAGGGGAAAAACTTTGTTTTTTTACATTGTATACTGGTTGTTTTTGTACAAGTACTACAGTCGTAGCTTTTGTTTTTTCTTTTTTCAAACAACTTTCTAATTCTCAAACAGAGTAGTAGGTACCTAAAGCTTGTGGAAAAGAAGATAATACACTGATCCTTATCCCTCAGAATACAAGCTGGTCACTAGAGTCAGAATATAATTCTTGCATTGTAGAGTTGTGTGAGTGAACTGTCAGCATTTCATGTCGCAAGACCTAAAATTTTCAGTGCAGTCTGACTATAAGCAGACTGAACTGCATTTCCAGGTTAGTATGGTGACTGGAATCTCTATCATCAAAGTTTAAAAAGTATACATTGGTTTTGCTTATAAAGTAGTGCTCTGGGCAAGTGAACTCTCCTACGTTGTTTTGAGAATTCATTATTTTTGAACACACTTCTCTCTTTCCAAACACATGCTGTAAATTACGTATTTCAAGTCTTCAGTGCGACACCACTAAAGTTACATAAATTATCATGATGAAGGGTGCAACTAAAATCAATAAGCAGTTTCAAATAGCATAGAAATCATTAGCTAACTGAAATAAAACTTATTAGAAGAATTGTTCATTTGCTGTGAAGAATTACCACACTATAATTAGCAATACACTTTCCTACATGCTAGGAAAGAAGGTGGTGGTTGACTTTATCCTTTACCAAGTAGAAGAATAGCATTCAGACGTATATAGGATAACAGATGTACTTATAGAAAAAAATGAAAATGTGTTTTGAAAATGTGACAATATATTATATTTACATTTCATTTCAAAATATGCAGTCATGGAAATGTTCAGCATGGGAGGGAACGGGGAACTATTTCAAACAGATGGAGATATAAACCATGTATTACACTTTCTGAACAGTATGACAGAGGCCAACCCCTGCCCTCCCAGTTTGTCATGATTTCGCACTGTATTTTACTTCACTAGAAGAATTCCTCAGCTTTTTGAGAAACAACTTTCTCAGTGCAAAAGTTCAGCTTCTTAAAAAGACCCCAGTGGATCTACTAGAAATTATTTACTCAATCTCAGAAAGAACCAAGCTATTACTTACATTATTACATATTACTTACAACCATAACACAAGCTATTACTTCTTCACACACTTGGTACCTACCTTCTGATCCTGGTAAAGGTTGCAGGTTCCAGTATACCAGGTGAGGTTACAGTTTTGAAGATGAAATCATTCAGCAGCTCTAGAACTGGTCTTTGTAACTTACAGAGCATCTAACTTCATTGGAACAGCAAATGTGATTTTGGAAGCTGATCTTATGATTTGTTTTGGAAATGACCTGCTCTCTCAAAGGCCATTCTTAACTGTTATGATCATACAATATTGCAGTAGAAGTGAAGTGGAGAATAAAAGAGCATCTTGAGTACTATTCCAGAGTCTATACAGAGTAAGATACATGGTACTTTTACTCATGTTATCCAGTGTCCTCTTACTATAGATGGAAGAAATCAGATTACTACCAAATACTGACTTTAACATGTAAGTACTGGCCTACTTAAGCCTACTAGTACTGGTACAAAGTCCTCGAGCACATGCTTAAAACTTTACTGAAGAACAAAAATCAGTAGTCTAAATCTACTCTTACATTAGCATATTAAAATACAGTATAAAAGTTTAGAAATTTTATAAAAGTTATCATATTTCAGAATCGTAACCTGATATACCTGTTTTATCCGTTAGTAAATAAACTAATCGTCCCAACTCTTCTGGTATGGTGCTAGTTCGAACAACTGTTCCAGGTATATTGTCATCTTTCATAATCATCCACCCATAGGCTGCCTTACCCATGTCCAAGTTCACACGTAAACTGCAAAGGAAATTTATACCATAATCAGTGTGAATATTAGGCAAAGTGAAAGTTATAACGATAAAAATAAAACTAGAAGCTCTTTTTAGGATACACGAAAAGAAAAATCTTATACCTATGTGCACCAAAATTTTGGAAGAAGGTTTTTGTTATGTGTTTGTAGAGTACATATCACATTAGAAATTCAGGCTCCACCCCAGACTTCTAGAAGATATCGCAATACGAGCAAATGCAGTATCATGCATTCTGCATGAGACAGACTGAAACACTTTGTGGAGATTCTTTATATAATCATATTACTACTCTTATGCAGATAAAAGTAATATATAATAAGAACAGATCACTATTCAAGTCACAGTTTTTATCCATTAAAAAAACCAAACACCACCTATCTTTATGATGTGAAATTATAAATATTTTTGTGCCTCTTCAAATCACTGTTTTTTTTTTTAAATCCAACAACATTTTTTCTTTAGTTAGTACAACTATATTTGCCAACTTATTTTTCCCAACCAATCAATGTTGTCCTTCCCAAAATGTAGCTACAGAAGGTCTATTGCAAAAAGAGAACAGTGCTGAAGCAGAAAAATGTACCCTCATGTGACAGCATGGGGGCTGGAGCTTGCCAGCAGCAATATGTAACCTTTGGGTAGCTCTGTACTAGAAATCTGCAATTTGCAGCAAGTTTTACTGATTATACCTAGAAGTGCAAAAATCAAAACTGTTTTTTTCCAGCTCACTCTGTGCATTCATTTGTTGATATTTCCATGTCTACATCATACAAGAATTAACTGTCCTTGCACCTGGTAATCCTGTTACAATAAAAAAGTTTTCACTCATGTTGGTAAGAGGCGAATTTAACCACATTGCTCTTCCCCAAAATCAAATGGTCCAACTCAAAACTCTATGCCACCTTGTTCTAAAACATTAAAATTCTACTTTTGTTTAGCTATTCACCATGTTCGTGCTACCATGTCAGAGGAGCTGTGACTAAGGAATATGCATGCATTCATTTCTCTTGACTCTACTCTCACAGAAATACTGAAAAAAGCAGGTAGGACAGTAGCTACAGGAACTATTCACAGCTAATTTTCCCACTCAAGAGTCCCAAGTTAAGTAACAGGTTTACAGTAACATGACTCAAAACTGTTCAAAGTATACACCAAAGCCCAGATACTGCTAATGCACTTCAGACCTCTTTCAACAGTCCTTGTATGTGCTGCTTTACAGCATAACCAAAAGAGCAGCTCCGAAGAGTTTTTATTTTCCTCTTGCAAGCAAAGACTGTGAATTGCCTGAGGCAACAGTGGAGGGAACAGTGAGTCACAAACTGACTGTCCCATAAAGAAGAGATTTAACTAGAACTGTCAGGACACCTGAAATTTTGGCACAGCTGAAAAAAAACTTTATTCCACATCCACACCTTCCTGAATTTGTACAGCAGAAGACAATGCATGCTGCAATGCAAAAAGATACAAGATTTTTGTCCATTCAAGATGATATTTTGTACTTTAACTATCTGGTCACACTGAAATCATCATCAGAAAACCATCCTCCTACCTGGTGATATACCCCAATTAGTTCTACAATATCATCCCTAACTTCATCCGTTTTTAGACATGCAAATATAAATAAAAAAGGACAGACAACCAAAGGACGACTCTACCAGGTTTTACCGAAAATGCTACAGTATAATGAGAAAAATACTGGAAGTAACTTGCCTTACACTGGTTAACTACCGTTTTACCCTACCTTACTCAATCCAGAGTCAATACTGAACAACCTGTATTTGTACCATGCATGCCTGTTAACTTTCAGAGTTAGAGTGAATGTAAAAAACAAGACAACATACCTCACACTGAAATACAAAGAACAGCAAAAGATTTACTTCTCTTTACAGATGAGAACCTGCTCGTTGGCCAGTCAAGTACAAGTTTCTCCTGTCTAGCTTGACAAGAGAAATATGAGCCCACCTGCTGTATTTCAGAAAAGCTAGACGTTTACGCTAGCCAGGAGTAAGAGAATTAACTGAAGGATGAAAGCTGCTCACCACTCCACTTCAAAGAGATATTTAAGCTGTATTTTTTTTGTGCTGGACTACCAAGACATGAATTCCAGAATGAACACTCTATTTAAGCACTACAGTCTCAGGTACATGCCACACACACACAGACATTCAAATGGGTGCTCTTCTAAAAGTTGCTCAGATAGAAAAAAACTGTACTTCAGTAAGGTTAAATCAGAAAATCTCACAAAGCTGACGTGCACTTCGTATCTTCCCTTGCATCTTTTATAAGCATGCGTGCTACCTGGTTTTGATGTCCTAAACATACTCTATATGCACTTAACTATAATACCACTCAAATATAATTTAAAGGAAGGGAAAAAAAAAAAAGGAAGGAAAAAAGACTCCAGATTCTTTTGCTGAGGAGAAATCTGTATTTCAAAGCATCAAGGCATTTTAGGATTTACCCTAGATTTCCAGCATGCACTGCTTTATGCTGATGGACCTAATAGAATGCTGGTACCACTGCCCCAGAGAAATAACACCGGCCCAATGACTAGGACAGTCCAAGTCAGTTTTATGGCACACAGTGAGATATTGTGTACATGCTTGAATCGTTAAGATGAATAAAGAATTAGGAATAAAAATGAGTGCTATAGGCACTTTTTTTTAGTATCAGTTCTAAAATTTGTAGACTGTATCCTCTGACTTCCTTCAGTTGGTACCTTTTGTCTTAGAGGAAATCTTTGCTTTTGAAATCATTGTAGTTATCACTTAGCATGCTATGGACACTGAGGTAACACTAAAAATGACGAAAGCCTATTAATACTGAGTCTGCTTTTGAAACTAGAAGCCTCTCCAACAGAGCTTCACAGGAATGGATAGAAATACTTGACTGAAAAGTCCAAGAATTTCTGCACAATAAAACAAGGAGACACTAAGCTTACTCAATGCAAAGGTACTCTCAGTACCTAATAACATTAGCTATCATTTCTCATACATTCTTTGTGGAGTTCAAGAAACTCATTATATAACCCAAACCATTTTAAATTCACCAGTTTTTAAACCCTTTGCACTCTAATCCAACTCAAAAATCTCCAAACACATCAGTTATTAATGAAAATGTACAGAACGGCATTCAATGTAGCATTAGCATACTTGCATCTGTAACTAATTTTTAGCAAATCAATGAACATGCAATATTTAGGCACAGTATGTTAATACAGGTATTTGAAGGCTGTTGTAGAGAATGGACATATTTAATAAACACAGTAATGCAAAGTTTCTTGTCTTTCAACCTCAGCACTAGTTACACTAGAACAGGCAAACCTAAGGCAGTTTTTAGCCAGCTTGGGGATATATTACATTAAGAGCCAGGGTGGCAGTTCTCTGCAATTCAGTTTCAGAACAAATAAGTAACACAGCATTTCAGAATCCACACTGCTCTTTACTACACATTAAAAATGATCAGTTTGGTTCTCATTCCTTCAAAAAAATGCAGTGCTTTACAGCAAGCACTCATGTTTACGGGACTTCTAAATTTTTTTTTCCTTCACAAATTGTAATAACATTAGGTCTCCTTGTAAAGCTTTTTGATTTTTGGTTTTTTCCATCAAAATGGACAAATTTGCCAATAAGCAAAGGCCTTCACTGAGAAAGTTTGTGAAATACATTTAGAAATTCAAGAAACATTCTATGATTCACAACTCAGTGAAAAGCAATCAAGAGCTAATGAAGCTAGCAAAGACAATTTTGTGAACAAAGTGCCCAATAAAATTCAAATATGATTTTGAATCAGAAATATATGGTAGTTTTATTTGAACTTCCTGAGCAGTTCTGTATACGTACAAGTTTTGTAGCAAAAAAACAAAGTCCTGCCAAAACTCCAGATACAGTAAGAATATTCATAGTAGTGTTCACTTTTTAAAATAAATTGAGCAATTGAGATGCAGTCCTTTTCAGGACTTCTTTCAGTGTGAAGAAGATACTGAAGATGATACTTGGGTCACATTAGTATCCAAAACTGTACCAAATCCCCTGTGGTTACACCCCCTAACATTCCCATATCCCTGCTTTCCTGAAACAGCCATAAGCTACATAAAAATATATGTATTATTCACAATCTGGGAAAAAAAGAGAATAATTTTAAAAATACTGGTCATGAAACAACCAAAAATATCTTCACTTCAACATGCCTGGAAAGTTAAATCATCAAAGAAAGTGATTTTTGGAGCCTGGTAACTTCTATTAACTGCCACTAAAGAAATAAATATAGAACAAAAGTTATTTCATTTAAGCACAATATTATATTAAGATCTAAATAAATAAACATCAACCCAGAGGTCATGCCTTTAATGCCCCCTAATTCCCCATCTCTCATATTTTATTTGGTGAGGAAAATGGATTATAATATTTAATTTTCTCTGCTATCTGATATTCGCAAGAAGAGTCTCAGAACTGTGTTCATGTTTGCTTCATAATTGGCTCACTAGTTCTCTTGAACAAATTTTTCTAAATTTTGTCTATTATGTAAGCATATAAAAGAAAATGAAAGAAGGTACACACAGCACTTTGCATAAAACCAAGGCAATGAACATAACTTTAAAAGAGAAGTCAATTCCACACATTTATGCTTATATATGTGTGACCAAAAAAAATGCCTATCAACCCTGTATTGGTATAGTGACTGTGGCACACTCAGATCTTCCAGGGCCACACACAATCTAGGTACAGATTGTTGTACCTACAACACCTACCTAGGTACATGTTGTAATATACATGGAATTTAAAACTCAGGAGAAAATCTGGGGAATAACTAGTGAAAAAAATGAATCTATGAATTTCCTACAGGTTGAAAACACAGAAGATTGCAAAATACAAATAAAACATGTTGAACAAGAGATGTAGCATATACAGTTCAGAGTAACAATAATTGCTTCTTATTATAAATATTTCTTTGTTATTATCACATTTATCAGGTCAGATGCCTCCTTTCATTAGGCCTCGTATAAAACACATCAATACTGACATTAGAGATCTAATACAAATAATTTTTAAAACATGAAAATTTTTTGGTATATTCCACACAAATTTGGCATTACTTCCTCTAATACCATCAGATTAAAAACAAAAAAATAACTAGGAGCAAATAGGCAATGTCGCAAGATTAGAAAGGAGAAAGATTTGCTACAATAGATCAGTTAAAAAAATTACTTCTTTTTTAAACTGTTTGTGCTCAGCATTGGGACCAGTCCTGTTAAATAATATCTGTATCAACGATCTGGATGAGGGGATCAAGAGCACCTTGAGAAGGTTTGTGGAGGACACGAAGTTGGGCAGGAGTGTTGATCTGCTGGAGGGCAGGAAGGGTCTACAGATGGATTGATGGACAGCTGGATCAATGGGCAGAGGCCAACTCTATGAAGCTCAACAAGGCGAAATGCTAGGTCCTGCATTTGGGTCACAACAACCCCAGGAAGCGCTACAGGCTGGGGGCAGAGTGGCTGGAAAGCTGCCTGGCAGAAAAGGACCTAGGGGTGCTGATTGGCAGCAGCTGAACATGAGCCAGCAGTGTGCCCAGGTGGCCAAGGAGGCCAGTGGCATCCTGGCCTGTATGAGAAATAGTGTGGCCAGCAGGACCAGGAAAGTGATCATCCCTCTGTACACAGCACTGGTGAGGCCTCACCTTGAATCCTGTCTTCAGTTTGCCAAAGGAGGTCCAGGGAAGAGCAACAAAGCTGATGAAGAATCTGGGGCACAAGTCTGATGAGGAGCATCTGAAGGAGTTGATGGTATTTAGCCTGGAGAAGAGGAAGCTCAGCTCATACCTTTTTGCTCTCTGTAACTACCTGAAAGGAGGCTGTAGCCAAATGAGGGGCAGTCCCTTCTCCCAAGTAACAGGTGACAGGACAAGAGGAAACTGCTTCAAATTGCACCAGGGGAGCTCTAGATTGGGTATTAGGAAAAATTTCCTCACCAAAACTGTTGCCAAGCATAAGAACTGGCTGTTCAGGAAAGCAGCAGAGTCCCTGCCCCTGGAGGGCAGACGTGGCACTTAGGAACATGCTTTAATGGTGAACTTGGCAGTGCTGGGTTAAAACCTGGACTCAATGATCTTAAAGGTCTTTTCCAATCAAAATCATTTTATGATTCTATGCTTTCTCTATACAGTATGAATGTCAGACATTTTAAAAAAAATCACAAAGCTAGCTCAGGCACTAGTACCACACCATACTGGACAGCTCAAGACTGAGTCAGCACAAGAGAGAGACACCATAGCTCTTGTTGCAAAATTAATTTGTAAAATATCATGAAGCTTCACACAATACTTTTTCAGTCTCTATACAGACTGCATTACATACCATGATATGGTATAGAAACTTTAATACTTAATGTGTATTAAATCACTTGCTTAAGCCACTTTGTAAGTAGCTCTTTAGCTCTTCCACACCAAAACTTTTGCATCATGTATCTAATATATATCAGTCCCTATATCTGAGACTACATATACTGATACTCTCACATCTACACATTATACACATTAGAGGTCCAACACAGACAGCAGAAACTACAACAGACTGAAAGCAGCACAGCCTGCATAGGTGTGAGTTCCCTGGATCTCAAGGATACACACAAATTCACATCTGTATGATCTGGGATTTGATTTGCTATTAATGAATTTCAGATATAAGACTTCCTAGCAGTGTTTTCCTCACTGCCTCTGAAAACAGACTGATGCAACTAGAAGGGTTTGTTTAAAATTCTTCTCCTTAAGACCCAGAAATAAAAGCAGCCAGGAGCCAGCTGGTAGCCCAAAACTTTGCTACCTAAGTGCAAGGCAGTTCCTTCCAGACATTGGGGACAGCCTCTTTTGGCAGAATGGTTCCGTGACCAGGAGCCTTGGGGTGTCCAAAGGAAAGGACAAGAGACATTTCAGCTTCTGTTCACACTAAAACTAAAGGATCCTCTTAAAATGATGGCTGATTAGGCCCCTGTAAATCCAGCTTTAATCTGCTACTAAAAATAGAGCCTGGGTCATACACATTTTTAACAGATCCCCAGTCAGTACCTTATCATTTTATGGGAAATGCTCTAGAGTCCTTAACAGCTAAGCAGAAGCACATACAGCTACAGCATTCACATGCCTGTATATGTGAGGCAGCAATTTCACCAAACACTGCTTGCGGTAAATTATCTTAATTATCTTGAAAAACTTTCCTGGCTACCTTTTTTTACTTTTTAAACAAAAGAAAGTCACAGTGCAACTCACTTTGTCTTTCAAGGTGTTGAAGAAGACTGGACAAAGAATGAACAAAAGTCCCACTATTTGGTGGTGGAGGGCATCCAGCTGGGTGGGGCAGTACCATCACCAAGTCTAGCCTTTTCTTAAACCTTGGCTTTCTGAACCAATTGCTATAATAACACAAAGGAGCTGAGGAAGACATGCTGCAACTAAAGGTCAGGATAAAGAACAGAATTGTTTTGTGGCAAGGCTCTCTAATATCCCAATCATCTTTTCTGCACCCATATGCACATACACACTGGAATTTCCATCTCAGTAGTAGCTGAGAGCCAGTATCTTGCATCCCACATTGATTAAAGGCTCTTCTATTCTCTTGCACTCAAAAATACAGATATGGGTAACTGTCTCTGACAGCTTTTAAAAAGTAAAACTAGAACAACTGATCAATTTAGTACCTGCAAAAACTGAAGGAAAAACACCTCAAGATTTACATGATTTGTGTTCGTATTTTACATGTACATTTTAATTACCATCAGTTCCACACAAAAGCTAAATTAAACTCCACTAATAAAAATGCAAACCTAATTTTAAAAACAGTATCAAATTAAAAAGAATTTCTCTATAACTACCATGACAGAGTTAAACTGGATAACCAGGTAAAAGGTAACAAAACTGACAAAGCTTACCCATCTTCCCCCAACTGAGGTGCTGGCTTTTCACTAGCATGACTGCTATTGCCCTCTGCCCCTTGTCCTTCAGAAAACAGACAATCAAAAAAAATACAAGCTGCTCAACAAAAGGACCTTTCTATTTAAAAAAAAGCAACAATACAGCCCCAAGAACTTCCATGCTGGTATCACAAAGAACAGTAGCATGGACCATGGACCTACCTGAGGATGCATGCTCCCCTCTAGCTTGCTGTGTGACAGCTGCACTAGGTGATATAGTCAGACAAAATCTTGTAAACTGATAGACAATGTATTTCAATCAATGATTTTATTTAAAACAAGTAATGAAATGGTTTCAGTGACACTGGAGGAACCTATGGATATGCATTAATGCATCTCGAACTGATTAGGGCTAACCAGAAAAAAAAAGGCTAAAAGAACAAGGAAAACCTCTGAGAATGGGTAAGCATAATCCTAGAGAGATTTATTTTGTTTTGGACAGTCTGTCAAGGACTTGCTTTATATCCTCCTTTCCTGATAAATCTTAAGAAATTAAAATACCTTAACTTTTTAGGGCAGAAGATTGCTTATAGAGGCTCCCTGGGCTATGCTTACTCTGCAGGGGAAAAGAAAACATCAGTAACAGAATCATTTTTAGGGGTCAAACATTTCTGGAGGTGTGGGGGTGTTCAAAACATTTGGTGCATTATTGTTCTAACTTACAAGCAATTTCGAGAATGAGCTAAGATTTTGATGTTTGTTTACGACTACTTTTTCTCCATTTTGCTTGATTCCTTGTACACTAGAGAAGCTGTGCAATGTTATGGGTGTTTTTTGGGGGGAGGGGGTGAATAGGTGTTGGTTTTTAGAGTGTTTTTTGTTTTGTTGTGTTGCTGGGGTTCTTTTTACAGTGACCTTATGTTCATAGTTCTGAAGTGTACAAGCTCCACAGTAATACCCCCCACATAGTGAAGCAACATTGATCTAGAGGAATATTTAGGATGCAGCTGAATCCCAAGGAAGCAGCTTCTTCCTGGAGCACCTAAAAAAAAAAGTTCCTCTTCCTACTAATTATAGGAGAGACTGCAGAGAGATCAGTTAAACTCTATGAACTCTAAGATCTTCCTGATGATCTTCACCAAACATGTCTAGCCACAGAAAATTACTTTTATTGCACACCTAGAATTTCCCTCACTACGCAAACCAAAAGCCAAACGCAACTGCAAAAACAGCTCCACAGCTAGAAACTTCCTCAATTCTCTAAAACTATGAATCAACACATTTCATGCAGGCCTGAGTTCAGATATACTTTGCCTCTACCAGTGAATCCTAATCTCCCATGTTTATTTCCTTTACCTCTGACAAGTTCATTATTTCCTCCATATAGCTATCTAAAAATAATGAGAGGACACAACATGCTTCAATGTCATTAGCCTTGTAATTTTCATCTTCAACAGTTTACACTCCAAATACAGCCTAAAAATTAAGTACTTTCCCTGCTTAATATCCAGAAGTGAGGAAGGGAAGCATAGTCATATCTGAACACCAGCATGACCAAGTTGTTTATTTTGCTGATAGTGTGGGAAGCAACCCTATATTTATGAAAGATCCGGTTGAAGAAAATTTGGTATAGAAACATATAAAGCTCTATAGAGAAAAGTATTCTCTGACAGATTCCTGTCTGATCTTCCGCAGCATAACTACATGGTCCATCTCAGAACTAAACCAATCACATCCTCTAATACTTCAGCTTTGTCTATGATCTCCCACAAGCAACTGAAAAATTGGCTTAGATGTATCCTAGAAATTATTTTTGGAGAAGAGCTATCCACAAGTCCATGAAGCAACTTGTACATTGAAAATGAGCTGCTCAATGAACATATTTTTTCAACAGCATATGTTGAACTTGCAATATAGAGCCAATTTACTTACATCACCTATATGCTCTTAAGCCTCTAGCATCCAATAACAAAGATATTAAAACAGTTAAAAGACAGATATGTTTGCGCTTACTATGTTTATTATGGAAGAACACAGTGAATGACAAATGATCCTTTACATCCTTAGCTCATTTTTCCCTTCCCCTGGAAGTCTTCAAGTGCATCCTTCAGCAATATGTAGACTTAGCACTTGAATGAAGCCATTTTTGCCTCTACACATGGATAAGTTGCTTAATACTCAGTAACTGTGTGTGTATGGAGAGGATGACAACATGACCTGAACAGCATCATACAAGCAGTAAGGGAGTTATAACAATGACAGTGTTTAGAAAGACACCACAAAATTTTGATTCCATCAGATTTACTGGAACCTTCTCCTTCAGCTTCCCAACATAATGAGTTTCTCTTGCAACACAAAAGTACTATAAAAATACAAGTTCTTAAAGTTATAAAACATTAAGACAGGCTTCCTGAGTATCCCATTGATCAAATATGACACAATTTCCTTCACACAGACATGTAGTTAAATATGTGAATACAGTAACATGTAAGTAATATAAGTTTAGATTAAAAGGCCTAATGAAATCCTCCTATTGGGTTTTTTCCTTTATTACATGAACTTAAATATTGTGTGCATGACTGAAGGGACAGGCCTCAAACCTACCTACAGTTTAGATGTTGCTAATTCTGTGGCTAGTCGCTGGGCTTACTGAATGACATATCTAACTGAAGAGTTCTAGAGAGCATCTAAAATTAAAAATTATGTTAATCTAAACACTGGGTATTTTAACAGGAGACAGTATTTCCATTTTACAAAGGCAATACCCATGCAAAGAAAAGAATTAATTTCAGAGTCAGTGTTCTCATTCATGTGTCCACATGTAATTAAGAAGACTTAATTACACACGTGGGTATTATTTCCTGTTCCAGTTTATCTGCAATTTGAATATACAGTACTCATGCTTAATGAATTAATTAATTCAGGACAAGTCTCTACTTGGTTACACATGTTAAAAGTCCTCCCATTGTAAAAGTGCACCTACATTATTCAACCATTCAATTTAAATTAATCATTATTGGGGTAAAAAGTCTGTTTTTTAACCAGAGAAATGAAACATTTTCAGCACTCAAGGCATTAAAAATAAAATTCCAAAATATACCTAATGTTTTATTCAACTACATGCCTCCTAAAACCACATTCTCAAGTATACCAAGACTGTATCCTTATTAATACATTTATGCTAGTAAAGGATTAGATATCCTGATTACTCCAGCAAGATGAACATAATACAAAAAAAATACAACAGTATTGTTTTCTGTACTGTGATCCTTCAAGAATCAGCAGATTTGTTAGCACCTACTCCTTCAGCTTCCCGATAAGATCAATTTCCTTTGCAACGAGAAGCAAGTATAAATTTCAAGAAAGCCACATTCAGTGAAATTAGACAACTGTATTTGCTTTCATTCTTATACATACCTGATTGGGATGATATAGGAAAACAGGAGGAGGAACCGGAAAAGGTTACGATACCATGGGCCTACAAATCCTTGCAAGGTTACCATAACAACTGATAGTGCAACTAAAGCCAAAAACAGTGCTTTGGTCAGTTGATTCAACTCCAGGTCCAGCAAGCCAACCTGGAAGAAGAAGAAGAGATCAAGTTAGTCATGAGTTTTTCTTAAGCTGACGCTTCTGCTGCACAAACAATTTGCGATTACTTGCTTTGGTTATTTCTACCTATTAAAAATCCATGCACTTGTAACAATTTATTAAATTTTGATAACCGCATTGATTATTACTCCCACGCTTGCATGCAAAAAATGTTCCTTGGTTATGGAACAATAAAAATGCCCAGAATCAGTGAGAACTGTCCCAGCCAAGCCTTTTGAATGCCTTTACATGTGACACATCCCTTCCTCATTCCCTGATCCAGGATAGGAACTCAGGAGGACGAGGAGCATAAAGACAGTTACAGATGAAAAAATGAGCAGGAACAATTTTCTTCTGTCATACATGCAGCAAAAATACCAGCACTGCATACCATATTTGTAGGGAGCTCATAGACTGCTGGAAGATCAAAAACCTGTTAGATTTGAGAATCAATGGACACACGTGACAGAGCTGCCTTCTCATTCATGTAACTTGTGTACTGCCACTGGTCACTATGCTCTCATTCCTGTTTGTACATCTGAACTAATTTCACAGAAATACTTTTTAGTTGTATGAAGTTTTCAGTTATTCAATATAATAATAAAAACCAACAATCAAGTGGAATATCTGTTTTCAAACCAATACAGTAAGACAGTGCTTCAACTGTTCTTGAGTAAAATGGTATTTGATTTAGAAACATTTTAAGAAAAACATTAGAGGCTATCTTTCATCCACTGTTTCTCATGAAAAAAACATATTTAAGCTATGTAACTAAGACTCTCACCATTTCAATAATGTATGATGTAAGCTAGGGTATTTTTACTCCACTTTTTGGAATGCTCTAGTAGTCAGTAAAATATGTGGGAAAATTATGTCAGGAAGAGTTTCCTAGGCCCTGTCACAGATGCCCCTTTTATCTCTGAGTCTTGCCAGTAAGACCAGTAACACTTCCTTAGATAACAAACAGTCAGCAAAAGAAGCACTTTAAATATAGTACTTAAAAATTCCAGCAATCTTGCTTACACATGAGCTGTCCCTTCCCTAGAGAACCAGGCAGCTGAAGACCACAGCGGCCGATTTATCAGCTGCATTTAAAAAGCAGCACAACGAGGACAAATATCTTGCAATTTCCGCTGCTTCAACTACTACATAGTTTATGCTTGAATTATTGAGAAAAATAGGTTTTTGGATTAAAATGAAGAAAAATGAAGCCAGGGAAGTAGAGCATGTTTCAAAGCCCAGATCTTTTTGCGGTGACAAAGGCAGCCTAAGTTTCAGGCCTCGCTGAGGATCAGATGAAGTCATTATTCATTCAGTCAGGGAAAAAAGACTCAATTACCTCAACCTAAAGATGCTATCAATGAATGCAAAGTGCATATTTTACTCTATTCATCCAAATCCCATTAAAAAGTGAAAGGAATGATTTAATCTGGCCTTCTAGAGTTGGTCTTTTTTTGTAATAAAATAAAGCATCACTGTCTTGCAATATGCATAACTACTACCTCACACTTTTTTTCCCCTGCATCATGGTAGTGAAAGCCTATCTCTCCCCTCTCCACCCCCGCCATAAAAACCCCAACCCAGAAAAGAAATGAATAAAGAGCTTCTTTGGAAAGAATGCCACTTTCTGGACAGAAACATTAAATTTAGTCCACTGCACATCGATACGTAGCTAACTCAAAGTATTAATACCTTTCTAATTGATGAAGACAGATGTGACTTTAAGTTTGGGATCCAACAAAAATGTGTTTGGAGGTGTTAAAGCAATAAAAAAGTCGATGTTGAAAAATTTTCCACACAATAAATCTCTTGCTCAAGAGCATTCTGTTTGTTCCTAATAATGTCCATGGTAAATTTTACTATTTTCATTTTCTATAGCAAGGGAAGGCAACTGCAAAATCCTACTTAAGAAGGCACATAAAGAAAGTAAGTTTTAATAGAAAAGCATTCTCCATTTATCAAAAATTAGTTATTCCAATGTATTGAAATATACTTAATTAGTTTAATTCTGTGCCTTTCAACTTACATAATTTCAGCACTTGAGTAATGAAATACTGTTGAATTATCCAGATATATTTCACATAGAAATTCACTAACATTCCCTAAAATTCATCTGAATATTGAAAAGTGGATCGAGTTCATTTTAGCTATATTGTGGTTTTATCAAAGCATTTGTAAAATACACCATCTTATGAAAGCTTTCTTTTTTTTTGCAAAATAATAATAACCAGAATAATGATGACAATATAAGAAATAGATGAATTAAGAATTGGAGTAATTTTCCACCTTTATTGCTATTTCCCATGTTAGAAAAGCAAATTTTCTTCTACTTCTCATATTTGTTCTATTTGAAACAACTATGTTAACAAAATTAAACACACCACTGGAAATTTTAATCTCTAAGGGAAAATTTGTACATAATGTCTAAGAAAACCACAATAGTTTTGCAAAGGGGCTGCTCTACGATAATGAACACAATAATTGCCTGTATAATCTAAAATGCTACTAATGGCAACAACCACAAATCCATTTAGCTCCTCTTTAATTTATGCACAAAGTTTTAAATAGTTAATGGTTCTCAATAAAATAATGCCTTCTACCATCAATTGTCTACTTGCACCAAAAACAGCTGACAAGTTTTTGAGATACTTCATTTTTGAATCAGGAAATGATTCAAAGTCTACACTTCACATTTTGGACCACAAGGCATAATTCATTATCTTTCAAGAAAAATCTTAATTTAATTAAAAAGCTGAAAACAACAAAACCCCTTCTGGCTACTGAAGTACAACCTGAAAAACAATATTGCTGTTGCTGCCCTAAATGCTTAACTTTTAGGAAAGGTTATCTTCTGAAACTATTATTGTAGTAATAGAACAATTCTTTTAACATTATAGAAAGTATATTACTTGGAAAATAAGAACTGTTTAAATGCTAGAATACTGAAATACAAAATTTGATGATTAAATGTTACATAATGGCAAAGATTTCTCAAAATAGTCTAGTGCAGCCATTTTTTATTCAATTACAGTTTAAAGCACATTAGAAACAATTGCTCATGAATAGTCTTTAAGTGCCCTATGTTAACACTACTGAAGTATTAAGGCACAGTCTTAGGAGACACATCCCTGTAAAACTAAATTCCTCCACAAAGGTAATTATATTTCAGTAATCAGTCTGATTCTGCAATGCCAAACATCATATTAACTACAATCAATTTTCATGGTATGTATGTTTGAGATAAACTTGGGCTTTAACTTGCACCATAAACATAAAAATTTTCTTTGCTATTCTTAATACATGCTCTGAATTTAACTTTACTAAGCCTTGAATACTAGTACATTATTTATGTTTCCATTAACTGCAACCTAAACTTAGATGTGAAAGATAAGGTAAATATTTAATATTTAAATTTACTAAAATTCAAATAATGTATCTTTCAGCTGTAGGCTGACAAAAATAAGCTTTGCCTACGAAAAATGATTCATAGCATTTCATAATTTACTAAAAAAAGGTAAATTTTTCTATATATGGCTATATTCAGTTAGATGCATATATCCAGAATCCCATGGCCTTGTTCAATAATCAGTTAAAACTTTGCTATAATCTCTAGGAATAACAGATTACTAATCTGTGTTTAAAGGCTAAAATAGAGAGACACGCACTGTACTCAAGTAACAGTCTGCACAAATACGTTTCTCTACAAACCTGACCTGATTAACGTAAACCCCACCAAATCTTGCATTCAGTATGTTACACTGTTTAATCAGTATCTCACTCATTCTTTCAATCAGTAGATTCAAAGGCGGGAAAAGCAAAGAAAACATACAAATATATAAAGTGACCATTTAGTAAAAAAAGTTATCTGTCCCTCCTTTTTCTCAGATCTGTTTTCAAACATCTTAGTCACTGGTTTAGTTGCAAGGGCAAAAATGAATCCCTGAAAACATTTTCTGAAACACTAAAAACCTATTACAATTTAGAATTGAGTAACAATGCAGGGGGGTCTGGTCTATTTGACTTCATAAAATTGAAATCTACTTATTTAGTCAATTCCAATGGACGTACACTGAAGTAATAGGCAGAAAATTGTCCATTTGATTCCAGTAACATTTTTTGGTTTCTATTGGAAAAAAAAATATATTCATCCTTCATGCAACACAACCTTTGGGCAAACTCACATATTTGGTATTATGCTAAGACCGTATGTTTACGGAACTGAATGACATCTATTCTACAGTGATTTCAATAAATGTTTCTAGATATCTAGAGTTAATTGCATCTCCAAAGAAACAAATTACAATTACTTGTTTTTCTTACAGAAAACAGTCCATCCTCGACAGATAGACATTGAAAACAGCACAAATTTTAAAACTCAAACAGAAATACATGGCCATCATCCAGTGGAAGAGCAAGCTGCACATACTTTTTTTTTTTTAGTGTCTTGATGCATATTCAAAACCAGAGGTTTAAATACTCCTAAAAGAAGACTTCTTTCACTACATTCTGAAATTACCCTTCTGACTTGCTTGGTTTTACTTTAACATGCTATTCATAAATGCATAATATCTATGTTTGAAATAAACTAATCACTTTGGAAACAAAATTACCTTTAGTAGCTAGTAATATCTAAAATGCTAAAAGAAAAAAGAGGAGTCAAAACAGTTCTTTCGCTCCCTGCCTCCTTTATTCATCCATTTTTTCCAGACTCAACGTCATCTGAGTTTGGATACTCAAAGCGAAACTTGAGAGTCCTCTGCATGATTTTAGAGGTGCTTTAGCCCTCTCTAGTTCAGCCTAACATAATAAAACCCTAAGTGAGCTACATCCACAACTGCACTTAAGCAGCAGACTCAGCTGCTTCAAGTAAGGCACTCATTTTGCCAAATACTGGTCACAGATTTCACAACCTTCCTAAGTGCGCCTTCTTTTTCAGGTGTATCCCGCTTTATCTGAATGCCAACTATTTGCAGCAAAACATTATGTTTCAAACAATCACGACGAGAGAAACCACTCATAACATCCCGTGGACTATAAATCTAGTTTTCATTAACAGTTTTGCAGTTTGGTAGGCTACCCCCGTGTCTCTAAATACTCTTCAAGCTGATGTTTCTTTTCAGAGCCATCTTTACACCGACACCTGTCCGCAAGTGGCGCGGCTCGGCCGGCAGGGGGCGCCCGGCCGGCGCTGCCGCTCCCCGAGCTCCGCGGGATCCCGCTCTCCTCTCCCTTGGCACTCACCTCGTTTGGTTTGAAATGCTCACAGTTAATTACTCGACTCTAACACCTCAGATTGTGTGCTGAAACTATTCTGTCCCCTCCTTAGCAAAAAGTTACACTTCACACACCTTTATGCAGTCACAGACTGGCACCTTAAGGCAGCAGTAAGTGGGATGCTGTGCGACCATATGTTCTCTGACTTTGCGATGTATTTGTCACAAACACGAATGATTAAAACATGCACAGTGCATATTAAGAAACTGAAAAGTTAACAGCCTCTTAAATTCTGGGATTATAAATACAGGGATCGGGCTGTTTTACAAAGATACTTCCTCCTATTAGAAGCCACCAAGTGAAAACATTTTCTCAAGACCACCCATCGATTTAGAGTAATTGCTTCAATAATCTAAGCTCACTAGTCATACTGGAAGCTTCAGCAGCCAAAAGCACTCACACAGTGAATCTCTAATTCATGCCTTTTTTTTTTTTTCCCAATTTAAAACAATCTAAGTACACAATACAGAAGACATTTAGAGTTTCTAAGCACTCACAATCCTCCTTATGTCTGATCAATACTGCTAAGACATGGGATTCTGGGGAGGGGCAGGGGGGGAAGAGCAAGATTTAAAGATGTTCGATTTCACACTGGAACACTTTCTTCAGATAAATATTTCATATGTAACTTTACATATGTTTGTTATATCTTCTTTACATCTGGTCATCATCAGCTTTAACTCAAGACTTAGAATTCTAAGTATGCTGACTGTGTACTCAGGTCTTTTAAGTGTCAGAATACAGAATAAGCAGCTTTACACATTACACACTATTTTAAAACCACACTCAATGGAGATAGCATTTTTTCAAATTTGAGTAGATTAAAAAAACATGGCTTACTTTCTCACAGATTAAGATAATTAGATTTGCCAAAATAACTACAAAACTAGCATGGGGATGACTGGTCCCAAAATTTGCAATTATATAAATAAATAAATGTAAAAAAATTTGAGATGTATGCAAAAAAAGTATTAAATAGCTCAGTAATAGATACAACTTTCTTCAATGGAAAAAAAATTATAGAAGGGACCTCACAAATTGATAGCAACAGCTAGCTCTTTAATTGGGTGAATTTTAGGAATTCTAATATATCTAAACTTCAGATCATACAGCTGCCTGGTCTAAATAACTTTTTCATACAGAAAGCTGCACATGCAGTATTGTCACAGTAGGGACTGAATTTTTGTAATTTTTGTTTATTTATATATGTCACACTGCATTTAATAATATTTCATAAATGGTATGAGCACCTTATAGATTTTTCAGACATTTTTGAAATTGAATACTGGACAACACGTACCTAAGGAAATCCTGCATTTGCTTACTCCACATTAAAAACAAGGTGTTAGTAACTCAGCTCCTCACAGACTATCTCGATTAAGCTATTAGCAGAGATTATTACATTTTTTAATGAGTTTATCTCACAACAGGGCTGGGGGGAAGAGAGGTTATCAAAATACACATGGCAATTTTTCCATTAAGAATATAATTTAAAAATGAAGCCAAGAACCCACGCAGTTTAAAATTCTTTAAGTTTCACAATTTCATTTTAATGCACACCAAAAGTAAGTTTAAAGACAGTTGAAAGATATTTTTTTTTCCTTCCATCTTACTCAAGGTTAAATTGAGAAGTGCATTTGGAAATTTCCTTCCATATAAATTAGGTACATTTTATTACACCTTTATATTTTAAAAGTTAATGAAAGTTGGAAAAAAACTTCAGTGGGAAACAGTGATACACTAAATTGGTGCTTATGCCATAAAAGTAGATGGAAATCAGAGCTGCAATCTTTCTTCGTGGAAATGTTTAAAGAAGTAGTATGGTACATCCAATACACAAATTATTAAAGTGACTAGGGCAACTTTCTGAAGATGGATTAGCCAATAAAAGCCAAGTGAATAAACAAAAATTCCTGAATAAGGAATCTCCATTGGTAGTATGCAGGGATTCATTAATTGGTAGAGCATTTCTGGAATCTCCCTCCTCCTCTGCTGTCTACACCTCAACTTCATCATTAAGCCTCTCTCAGCACAGGTCCAGATACAAACACAACCACTCAGCTATTCTTCCAGAGGAAATCAGGGTAAAAAAACTGAACAACCACACAACACAAAGCATCTCAGAGTTGGTCTCAAAGCATTTACATCTAAATCCTATTAATAAGAAATACGAGTGTATGAATATATATAATAATATTCAAAAATTCAGGAGGAACACATGAGAGAGTAATTGAGAAACAGACAGAGCATCTTGACAGCATGAAACTTTTGCCTCTGTCCCTAGCTATTCTTGAACATATAATCTTGTTAGCATGCAAGCTGGGAAGAAATGTTTTAAAAACATCTGAGATATGTATTGAAAGAAAAAGTTGTATTTGTTTTCATTTTTATATTGAAACAGAAGGAGCTTGGAAGCTGCTCAATATGGTGGGAAATCAGCAGTCTCCTTAAAGATTAATTAATGTCAGAATATAGGAGAAAATGCCAAAGAAGGGGAAATGGGGGTAGCCTTCTTCAAGCCTGAGTAGAAATACTGAAAATACATCCAGAGTAAATGCCGACAACTATTTCAGGCACAGAAAAAACACTTCTCACTGAAGATTTCTAGGCAAGATTTGATGTACAACTTCTTACTAGTATTATGTAAAACCACCAATTTTCAGACTCAAACATGTAGTAGAAATTATGACATGAACTCTAGAATTTCTAGCTCAATTTTAATACACTAATGTACTTACAAATAACAATGACCTTCTGAAACAAATATCAAAACTTTTCAAGAGGAATATCAACAAAAAGACTGTTAAAATGCTTCTTATTTTTTTTCCTCTATACAGTTACATGTTATTCAGAATTTTTATAATGTTTATGTTAGTAGTGCCTCTTGTCCTAAAATAAAATATGTTTTGAGACAACTCAGTAGAACAAGTTGCTTTGAAATTATTCTTGAGATCATGCAATTACGATTCTGGAATAAAATTTGTCCATTGTTTTGTTCATAAAGATCAGAAGTATTTCATTGTCCTGTCAAATATATGAAAGAGCTGTAAATGTGTGCAAACATATACATATACATATACATATACATATACATATACATATACATAT
Source organism: Margarornis squamiger (assembly GCA_035222235.1). NCBI lineage: Eukaryota > Metazoa > Chordata > Aves > Passeriformes > Furnariidae > Margarornis > Margarornis squamiger. The sequence continues at coordinate 57,003,092 of JAWWTY010000077.1, forward strand.
ACATATACATATAAAAAAAATAGATATTTTGATTTTGGTACTTAATTCCAAATCCATTTTTACCTACAGAGAGCTTAACATTTCAACAATTCTGCTTTCCTAAGGCTTAAGAGCTGAATTTCAGTATCAAGATTCAGCGATCAAGTGGTATGTATGCATGCATATGTGCAGCATGGTGGTTTTATTAAACAAAATCTCATCTGCACAAAAAAATTAACTTTGTGATATCACTACATTTTTGAAGGTTTTTACATAATTAAATTTATCAGCTGAAATAGCCTTATTTCTATTAAGCAAACAACAACAACAACAAATCTTACAACAATAGTCAATTCCTTCTTTTTTTGTTTATATTCTTAAAGATATTTTATGAACCATTTCATACTTAATGGTTTGCAAGCAATCCCAACAGTTGGGAATTAAGAAAAGTTGCACAGATTGACAGATGAAATGAAAAGGTCTGTATTAATTTCCAAATAAAGAAATGCATGGAGTGGTATTTCACCATGATTATACTCTAAAGTACCAATTAGAACATGCATCAGAAACTAGAACAAGTTGACACTCTACAATAAAGCAAATAATTTCCAGTTGGAGGGGCAGAAAATGTTAATATGCAATGTTCAAGACTATAAGAATCTTTGTAAAAGGAAGTAGCTAATAAGGTTTAATGATGCATGTCAGGAAGCCACAGTATGTAGGGAAACACAGCTGGCTTCATTTTGTAAACTATTTGATATACACATCTTTCTACTTCATGATTATCAGCTGTGCAAGTGCCACAGGGGACAGTTTAGCCTTCAGATCAGGATATTCCTCTTGTTCTCTAAATTACAAGTAAAATACATTAATACAATATGGTGCTGTAGGCTAGCGTCCCAACTAAAGCTTAACAGCTTACAAAAAAGATAAAAGAACTCTTCTGTAAGATTCAGTTGCAACAATCTTACCAGAAAAAATAGGCTGAAGAACACCGAAATAATAAATATATTTATATACAAATCTACACACATTTTTGAATGTCGGATGAAACCCTGAAAGTTATTAAAATAAACATGAAATGTCATTTATATTAATTCACACCATTTCATGATGCATGTACTTCTTTTATTATTAAATTAATATTAATAAAGAAATCACGGGTGTTATGGATAGATTGCAGCTACACAAAACAGTATGCCTCCTGCTTTACAGCAATCCAAGTTGCTCAGAGTGACTGCAATATGCAGGTGACAGCAATTAGCAGCAGATGACAGAAGCACTTTGAATTTGTTCCAGATGGCAGCTAAGGGTCATTGGAAGCTAGCAGACCTTCCACAAGGAAACGGTTGTGTAGTACAACTATAAAACTCTTCAATACTTAGAAATAATTACTCAGGTTCTCAAAGAAAACTGAAAGGTGAAATTAGAATATAAAATATTATGCAAGGCATTAAAAGCTCACGTATTGTTTGCAGAATTGAATATATTTAAAATAAAGCAGTACATACAGAGCGCATCTAACCTCATAACAGGAAGAGTCATTACAAAACTAGTAAGAACATCAGCTAATGTATTTGCTAAATGATTCAAACCTGTGTCCCAAAGGACAGGGTAGATAAACGCACTTTTTCTTCACAGCAAGGGTAAGATACTGACTGAATACTTCGATGTAAGAAAAAAAAAAAAGGCCAGGGGAAGCTGCATACATGGAATACAACACTTTAATGGGTACCTCTCCACACTTCTACCAGTGCTCTAAAGAGTTTCACAGCTCAAGCACAATTAGGTGCATCTCATTTGCAAAAATTAATTTCCCACAATTACACCCTCCGAATCAATAAATACACCCAGATTTGCTTCCATTTTTTTTAAACTGCAAATCCAAAGAGAGATCCCCTTACATGGAGCACAGCCCTGCACTCGGTACTGCATAAACCACCTCAACAAGCCAAGGAACAAGTTAAGCTGATTGGAGCAAAAGGATGAAGAAATGATACAGTAATAGCTGAAACAAAAACCCACAAGTGAGAGTAAGACGTGGACATACAGCCAGAGAATCTCTGGGAATTTCTGAAGTGTGTTTAGATAAGGCAATGAAATGGCTACTCAGCTGCTTATGGTCAATCTCTTCCTATGCCTAAACCCATTAAGAAATCAACCATGCATTCACAAGTTGAAGCCAACAACTAGACATCAGAGCACATGAAAGACACATGAGTTACACCGAAAGAAGCTTTAAAATGAAGTGCTGGACGGGATAACAGGGAAGGAGCATACAGAAGGATGCAGATACAGCTGAAGAAGTAAACCAGGATCATTAGTGAGTGCAGACTAACTAAGACAGTATTTTTCAAACTTGGACAGATTAAGAACATTTTTTAATTATTTAATTTTATTGAACAATTAAATTTTCTTCTTCCCAAACATGCTGCATGGACAGAGAAAAACCCAGGATGTGTAAGATGCGTAAAGGGATGAAAGAAAGAAAGGGGCAGGTGGAAATACTAAAAATATTAGAGAGACCAGAAAAACAGGGTAGAGAAGGAGAACAAGCCAAAGGGGAAGGTAGTCAGAAGAAAGGGGTATTGAACACAAAGCAGAGGACTGGTGCTGGCTGACTCACATTGTGAAACAGATACCATACATATATATGGAATTAGGACAAAGTGAATCCAAAAGTTTTTCAACAGTTCCTCCAAAAAAAGGAACTAAACTGCCCAGTCACTTTCAAACAAACTAGAAAAAGAGCTCTGATAGGCAGAACAAAAAAAAAAAAAAGCTGAAGCTTCAAACTCAGTAGGCGTCAGCAAGAATCTTGTTTTCAGCTGAGTCAGAAGTCATCTATCTTTGCTTTTATGAAAGAAAATATTTGAGTGGATTCCTCAGAGACTATGAGATTAAGAAAAGATTCCACAACATCTCCAAATCATAAAAAACCTGAAACTGAACACTATTTTGTATAAACATTGTTTTGGGATACATTCCAAAAGATACTAGGGGAAGGGAATGAGCTTTCAGAATATGAACAGCAATCTACTCTTTGCAAACTAATCCACAGTCTAAACCACATTCTTTTCATCTGGTACCAGCTGGAATGCTGATTTTAATACTAAATGTATCCACAGGCTTGCTCTCTGAACTGAGGTAAAAAAGAAGGGCAAAGATTGTATTTGTTAAGAATATGACAGGCTTGTTAGTTCAAGCATGCAAATAGAACTAATTAAACTATCTTAGTTATGATCACTATGTTCAGCTTACATCAAAACAAATACTATGTCCTGATACGGAGAGAACTTTCTTCTCCCACTATCATCACTGTAGATTGAGATTTCAAGTCATGCGAATCATGTTGTTTACTGAGCCTCTAGTACTTAGAGAAATACATCAGACTTCAGCTGCATAAATTATTGTCGCATAAATGAAAACCACAAAAGATGTGTTTTTCTATACTTGCTGTACATAAAGAGAAAGCTATCCAGCTAAACAATAATTAATGCCTGTAAGGCATCCAAATAGAAGATGTAAACATCAGATGAGCATCTATTTCAAGAATGCTCTTCAGGTCCCAGAGTCTAGTTTCTGACATTTATGACATCTGTCTTTCATAATAATTTAAATAATAACACACTTTGAACATACCCACCACGAAAACTAATAATTCTATTCCTTCTTATAAAATTCCTTTCCATATTGGAAAAAATTAAGAGTGTTCAGAAAAATATGACAGTAATTGCAGAAATCATGGAAAATTATACAAAAGAAAAATTATATAGGCATTTCTAATAATAACTAGAGTTCTTAAAGACATTAGGCATACCTTACTTCCTACACAGTTGCAGTATAAAGTTTTTGGAACAATACGTTTCAGGAATGTGTGTGTGTGCATCTTGACTAAGGAAAGAACAATTCCACGAATGAGTTAAAGGTTTCAGATTTCCAACAAAATACAGTAAGTAAAAAATCCAACATAAAAATAGGTGCCAACTGTGGTACATTGCTCTTATTAACAAATGCCCAAAGCACAGAACATAACCCTAACGTAGAAAAACACACAACAGCCTCCTTCCACTACGTCTATATTTTGGTCACCACCACTTTGGCTCACACACTGCAAGGAGGTTATGAAGGTGGTGAAGTTCTAAACCATTGGACGAGGTTACAAATATCCTCTGGGAGGCCGTGGCCTTTGCCCCTACTTTCTCCACCTCCCAGCAGCTGCATTTTGCCAATGGCATGTTTAAATTCTGGATGGCAACAAAGCTGTAAGAAGCAATGCAAATGTAATGCAAATGTAAAAGCAAACTTTTACTCCTGATCAGGAGCAACGGAGGCAGCAGCGGAGAGGAAAGAGCCATCAGGTTCTGCCTCTTTTAGAGTTCAGTTTTAGATATTCCGCACAAGCCAACTCGCAAGGAATCTCCCTTTTGTGCTGCCTTTCATAGAATGGTAACATTTCAAATTATTTATTTTACCACAAAATCATTCATTTTAGCCTAGTTTGCCACTAGCAAAATACACAGTATTTCTTGCAAATAAGCAACAGGTTGTTGCTATTCTATAATTTGATCCATTTTAAGAGTTGTTCAGACTGTTTTGTAAAATTAATCTATTTTAATAGATTAACAGACTACTGCAGAAATGGTACCACTGATTCTTCCTCAAACATGAGTGTGAAATGACATTGAGACCAATTCTAATATATTCATGTTATAAACATACTAAAAGAGAAAAAAATCCAAGCACCTTTTTATAGGAGTCTCCAAAATGACAAGAGACAGATTTCAGAACATCATCAAGCAAAATTCTTGGTGAAAATCACAAAAATTTTGGACACGGCTGAGTTTGACACTGCCTATGGCTAGTCATTCAAATTCTGGAACATACCACTTTTTAGCCTTCTATATTCCTGTAATAGTGAATGAATTTAACACTGTAGGAATTTTTCATCTGTGAGTAAATTATTGGGCTTTGCAAAATAAATGGAACACTTTGCCATCAACTCTGAAAATATACAGTAAACCCAGAAGTTTACCCAGAGTACAGTGAGTATTTTCTTACTACCAAAGTGCCATTCCCTTGCTTGTTCTGTATATTGTTATATAAGCATTATTTTGTTTAGTACTAAACCATATATTGTTGCACATACTTTGCCTTGTAGTAGGATTGTAAAAAGAAAGCGGTACCAATTGAAGTAGGAACAGTGATTCAACATCCATAATCCAAGCAGCACACTACCATAACACAGGACAGCCAATCTCCTCATTTCAGTCCTTGTGCAGCACTTAGGCTGAATGACTCAGACACCATATAGCAATGTAGTGACCACATTAAATTATAAGCAGCCAGAAAAGACCCACAACATGACTTGGTATATCAATTGCATAACATGTTTAATTGTTGCTTTCAGAACAAATTAGAAGTTAGGGCATAGGTTATTCTGTAACTTAAACATGTGAATTGATAGCAGGCCACACCATGGAATAACTTACTCTCTAGCTCAGGATAACAGCAAAATACATAAGCAAGTGATGATCTAATATTATTTTTCAGATGCCAAAGAAAATACATTAGGATCAAGTTTACTCTAAGGCTACAGACATCATGTACATGCAAATCCAAAAGTACCAGTATTTGAGATATAAGAGTACTATGAAACGCTAAGTTTGATGACAAGTGAAGTCTAATACCTTAAACTGACCACTCAGTTTCTGTTACTTTTGTTTGTGGCTCTCTCCCCCACTGCCCCTTTGATCTCTTGTGCCCCAGTTTCCCATTTTTAGTATAACCATTTTATTACTGTTGAAGAAAAGAATGTAAAAAGAAGAGAATATACACCCTGCTATTTGAGAAGCACTGCTAATATGGACAAAAATGCCAACCAAGTCCCTGAAATAAAGCAGTGTGCTGTATGTAAAATACAGGAGTGTACAAAAAACCCCTGGTACAACACACTGTTTGCATTAAGGGACTTCTGTGCACATATGCACTCAGAGAAGTCAATCAAGATTTTCAGTCTTACTGTTTTCTTATTGTCTTAGTATCATGGTATAAATCTAATATTCTTACAGTTTTTTATATATGAAAGAAAACAGAAAACCTCAGCTCCTTTATGTGGGGTTATACTTTCTCCATACTAGTCACTTGAGGATTGCAATTCCCACTTTGACAGTCTTGCTATTTCAGTCCATGAAGTTAAAGGTAATTACAGTAGATAATGTTTTTTCTGTCTCCAAGTGAAGGACACAGAAATTTTGCTTTTGCTTTGCCAAAACACTGCTGACAGTTTCCAAGCATCAACAGTCCTATGTTCTAATACTGGTTTTGGAACAACAAAGGTGGCTGGTCTGACATTCAGCTTTTCTTTCCAAACTTTTCAAGAAAAATGTTTTTTGTCTTCCTCCTTACCTAACACTGTTCTATCCTTCTGGCTGAGACACTTCAGGGTTTTCGAGGTGTTACTCCATTTTCTATCTTTTGCTACTCTCCTTCCTTTGTTCAGAGATGACTGCACATGTAGAGAAAAGCATCAATTACATGTTTTTCCTTGTGGTCTGCTCCCATTAATTCTCCCATACACCAAGAGGGATTCTCATATTTCATGGGAAGCTGGTAGTTAAGCACTTTCTTGGATAGAAGCTCTGTGTCAGGAGACAAACTAAGTATGGGGAGTACTTACTACCTCTAAGTGACAGCTTTCTCAATTTTATCCCATGCAAAGGGAAGTTTTTAGAAGGATTATACTCCAGTAAAAAGTGGTACATAAATCTTTTTCTTATAAATCCTTGACATTTATCATTAGGACCTACGTAACAGTTTTCAAGAGTCTGCTTTTATCCTAGACTCTTCAGGCATACAGCCAAAGAAAGCCATTCTTCTCAAATAGACTAGGAACATCAAATTATCAATTTAGTAAGAAAAACATGCATGTGCAGGTACTGTGCTCTTGCACAACAGTGTAGCAGCAGGATAAAGTCAATGTCCTTGTGAAGCTCTGAACAGAAATGCAAGTTGGACTTAGAAATTTCATCCTATGGTGTGGAACAGATAAGAATGGCTTACTAATGCAACTACAAGATGTTGGACAACCAAATTTACTGATGTTCAAAAAAACCTGTCAAGGCTGGAGAAGCATATATTCTGAATATTGAAAAAGCTATGCTGAATAGGGAACTTGGTGAAGTAGTATCAGTTTCTGGGAACTCATGAATCTGCTCCAGCCACTCTACTTCACACCAAATAAAGAACTGGAGGGAGTGGTGTCCTTTTTTAGTAAATGTTTTTCAAAAACTATCCTCATAAAAAGGGGGGAAAGAGAAGGACAAGCGTGTCATTTTGTGTTTCAGTCACAAAACACCAGGAAGAAATTTTGTAGCAGGAGAGAGAGAGGGAAGAAACCAAAACAACAAACAAGTAACAAACCACAAGACATGCAGAAGTTAGCTTTCAGGCTAGTTAAGAATTAGGGTAAAAACAATATTACTATTCTGATGAACACTGAATGGTTACTATGAAGTTTTACTTCTGATATTAAAACTTAACAACAGATGTAGAATTCCATAAAATAAGACCAAAAAAAGTGTTTTGAATGCTTTTTGTAAGGACTAGCAACATTAAAACTATTTTTATACTAATCTGAAGCACACTAGGCAGATTACATGCTATAGCTCCCTTAGGGAGACTACTGGTGTCTCAGGAGTTCCAGTTAAGATAATTTCTACTCATTCTGATGTACTGTGTACATTCTGATTGCATATACATTGCAAAGCTCAAGTAATTTTAATGTTTCAGTCTTAGTACAAATCAAAATACATTCCCTTGAATTTATTTCCATCTCTCTTCAAGTATACCATGTTTTTAACCTTTACCCCCAAAATCTGTTTCCACTGATGGAAACAGGTCACGTTTTCAGAAGGGCTGCGCTAACAATCTTGCTTTCTATGAAGACTAAAGCTGCAAAAGCAACTCTGAATTTAGACAACAAAAAACTGTTCTGCACTTTAAATAGGTAAGAATGAGAACATTGCAAAATGGCAGACAAAATAAATAAATAACCTTAGTTTGTTAATTTCCCTCTTGGTTAATTAACACCTATAAATGACCTTTAGCATTGACAAGTCCAACTTCATCCAGAAAGCCAAGGTTTAAGACTATCTATCCAAATAGGATTGATTACTGATTACAGCATTGTGAGGAGCACAATCTGATTTTTTTTCCGTTAAAGGCTGCATTCCTAAGCTGACATGACTGCCAATGAGATAAAATGCAGAGAATCATTATGCTATAATGTTGATGTTACCATTTCTACATTTATCTAAAGCACAGAACATATATCATTTTAGACTGAAATTAAACCTTGCCAGAAATAATTTTTCTTTATATTGTTTGGAATTAAAAACATACTGAATTGATCCATTAAGAAAATTCTATGCTCTCTATCTTGTGTTTTGCAGACTGCGTCTGCATCCTTAGGCAATGAAACAATTTTTACAATTGTAATAAAATAACTAAGTGTTGACTTTAACTTAAGAAAATTGTTGCTTGAATGACTAAATACTTCAGCAAACACAGTAAATCCTTCTTTAACCTACAGATAAACTCCATGCTTGAACAGGTGCATACATTTCACAATTTTTCATATGTAAGTTTGCTTAAACTGATTTCAGTTTTAGTCTTCTGCTGAGTGCTTATAGAGCAGGTCTGCAGCTCTAAATATTGGTTCAGTCAAAAAGCATCTACCCTTAAGCAGAAAACCTAAAAATTTGCCATTAGAAAAAACAAGCTTATAGTACAAAGTACAGCAGCAATACTATTCTCCAGCAAGAAATACTACTGAAACACTTACCTATATTTCAACGAAGATAGGACTGATAAAAGTCCATGTATTTCTTGCTTATTTCTGGACATCTGAGTTTCAATTTGACAGTGTAACCTGAGAATCATAGATTCCAGTGCTTGCTTTCTCCCAAAGCCTGAAGACATTAGCCTCATTGAACTACACTCCAAGCAAGAGCATATCAACACCTGGTACAAGAAAATCTCTAAAATGGTATTTTTATTTGTTTTCAGAGAGCAGCAGAGAGACCATGTGCCATTTAAAACCAGTTTCAAATAGTATTTGAAACAATTCTTTCCTAAAGCAGAAGAGGGATCATACTTATTTCAAGTTTGCAGCAATAGCACGGTTAACCAACAAAATTGCAATTTTGTTTTGGCAAGTTAGGTGCAAATTTTTTTATTTTTTTTTAAATGTCCGAATCTTTAACCTCTCAACTGTTACATATCTTCTAATCTCAAAGACTATTTTAGACTCCTTTTGCCTCCTTTTGGCTCCTAATGCCACATACCCTACCTAACATGTAATTGTTATTGTCAAGCTTGAGAAAACACAAGAAGACTCCGAAACACACAGAGGAGGAATGTACTGATTACTGTTTGTCTACCTTCTGCAAGGCTAACTAGCATGAAATATCACCTACAGGCAGCGTCTTATCTTACAGAAGTATGTAAACCAATCTCACCCCACAGTAGAAGATACAGAGACAGTGATCCTAACTTCACAGAAAGGTAGAGTTAAAACTACATGTTCAAAATTATGACAACTATTTTTGACACTGCAGTACTGCATATCACTCAGATTCTGTAATAGCCTTAAGTGTTTTCAGTTCCCAAATGCAACCTTACTGATCATATTACATGCTGGCTACTGCGTTAAATAAGATTGTTCAGCCCATAGAGGCAAAAATCCCATGCCAATATTACTGTTGAAGAATTGGTACGCACAAGACTCATTTACACATTTACAGACTGATTTGAAAAGACAGTTGACGCAGAGTTGATGCAGCTGATGGAGAAAACAAACCCTAGAGAAAGCCTTACCCTGCTCAGTTTACATTCAATGTCAGTTTGCAACATTAAAAATGTTTTTTTAAATATTCTACAGAGCAATTACCAAGGCAGAGACAATTAAAGGAAGTAATTTTACACATACTATACTAAGCCTCACTCTTTGAATTTACTAGAGTCCTATAAACTAACTATGGTACAAAGAACTAAATGCTTCCAAGGAAAAAACGAATATTCATATTTAGGATACCGAACATCTTCATAGATCAATGACTCCTGGAAAGGCCTTTGGACAGTTTGGTTAGACAAGCATCACCCCTTTATCAACGGCAGATAAAATGCTATTTAAAAGCATGATTTCTAAACAGAATAGAATAGACTATTTCTGTTGGAAGGATATCTGTGATGATCATCAAGTCCAACTGCCTGACCACTTCAGGGCTGACCAAAAGTTAAAGCATTAAGGGTGCTGTCCAAACGCCTGAAACACTGACAGGCTTAGTGCATTGACCACCTCTCTAGGAAGCCTGCTCCAGGGTTTAACCACCCTCTTGCTAAAGAAATGCTTTCTAATTTCCAGTCTAAACCTCTCCATAAGTGCTCCTAAGCTAATTATTTTAGATAGTGTTTAGATAATTCAATATATTCTAGATTTTATTGAATTTTGTTCTGTTAACCTGCTGTATATGCATGGGTATACATAATATTTTGCTTCTTAGTGCTTCATGAAAATTTTAAGTCTATTTAGGTTCCCACTGCAGATGAAAGAACACTGCACTTAATTGTTAGCAGCTGTAACATTAAAGGTGATATGTGTAACAGTAAAAACCACACTGCAATTTGCCAACATGCTGCTGGATCTCTTCTCTAGGTTTATCTGCTACTTAATCTTGCTGATGAAAATTTGGAGCAGCTCTTTTAATATTAATAATAATTTTGAAAACACTTGGAAAATTTTAAACACAAATCCTTTTATGCTTCATTGTAATTTTCTGTGTGAAATATTCAAGCAAAAAAATTTTAAAAAACAATAACTAAAAATGTCATACAACTGCAGAATCTGTTGAATTAGGGTAATGCATGTTACATTTATGCATACTCTCCTATCAATGTACTATATTAAATAATTTAATTTTAAACACCTGTGAGATTTATTAGTCAGAAGTTGTTCAGAATTCTTAGAGAAAGATTCTATTACTAAAGGGCTCACCTTTGTATCAGACAGAATAGAAAATAACTGTTTACCATGAACATTCTGGTTCCCTTTTACTCTATTATTTTAAAATGGATGTTACAAAGATTAAAATAATAAAAGGCCATCTTAATCCATGTAATGGTACATATTCCTTGTCTCTGTCAATGAGACATATAAAAGCATCTCTTTATTAGAAACACAAATCAATATACTCAGGGGACCGCAGTAACTGCTTCAAGCAATTTGTATTATCATTTCATTCTTGATATTCCTACTCAGAGCAAGTTATTAAGAATGGCGTGAAAATGGCAACCTGTCACAATTGACTTTTTTTCCCTAAACCTCTTGCAGTAATTTTTTCCTTTCTTAACATAATTATATTCTTACTTCTAGACCTTACAGGTCTAGGTTGTAAGATACAGCCCACAGCTGAAGTTATATATATAATTCTTTATAATCGAAGGCTCTCCCCAACTTACATTAGAAACACAACCGATTAAGTCAAGAGCTATTTGCTTTGTTTAGAACTGAAATAATCTTGTACAGAGGGACTTCTGGTATCTTTTCAACAGAAAAATCTCTTGACAATGTTTCCACTGCTTGCAAAAATCCCTGAAAGAGTGTTCTGGGTACTGAATGGAACCTCACTTACCTTGTTCTACCTCCTAGGGGTGCCCAAATAAACTCTAGTACACTGCTTAAAAGTATAACGTAGCTTTAGCCAAACACTTTACAGTGAAATCATCTGAGAGAAATGAAGTGAGAATTTATATTTAGTTGTGAGACAGAAGTACAAAAGTCTGAAGATGCACATTGATACTTCAAAGACAAATGCCTCCACTAGTACCTATAATACTCTAAGCTAAAGGAAGAATAATTTTACTTCTAAAAGGAGATTGCAGGAGAATTCACATCTCATATCAAAATTCAAGTCACTGCAGCACACATGAAATACATCAGAGTAAGGACATGGAGATTTTTTGGCTTAGGTACATCTATATTTAAGTTTTATGAAAAGAAAAACTGGAAATCCCAAAATAAGAATAATTTACCTTATTTTTTGGATTGGATGTGTTCATTACGCTTCGTGTTTCCTTGCCTGTGTATATAACAACACCAATTACAGTTCCTGAAAAACAAACAAAACGTAAACCAGAGGTGTCAAGTAAATAAAATTTGCCTGAATTAAACTTGCAGTAATTTACAGTTCCTTAAACAAATCAATTGTATGAAAAAGCTCAAACACTTATGCATAGTGCTGTGAATGCTGTTCTTCAGAACTGACAATGAAGGATCATCATAACTTCTGCAATTAACATTCATAAAAATGATAATATGCTTTCCTTTTTTAGAGAAACAATACTTCAAATGTAACTGGTTAAAAAGTTGTATTTGAACTTAAAATTGCCTCCAACTGTTTTCAGAAGTTAACACACAGCATAAACATCTGTGAAAGGAATACATAAGTGAGTAAAATGGTGCTGAACACATCACACACAAATTGCCTGCTATCTCTGTCACCTAAAATGAACATCTGGTTCAATCAATCATTTCGATAGAATCCCATACAAAAATATTCTCCTGTTCATTAACTTATAAAAAGATTCCCAAACTTCAATTATCTTTCAGTCAATTTTTACAAGACAGTACAGGAAAATTTGGCTTCAGCATCACTAAATAAATTTTTATATTAACGAAAATTTTAGTTTTTTATTAATATGCCACTATAACACTTTCTAGTATAAAACAATCCCCTTATTTCTATTACTTTATTGAGTGACCTGAAATGGCTTTATGAAAGTACAATCAATAACGCTTTGGGGTGTTTTTTTTTTGGTTGTTTGTTTTTTTTGAAGGCCATTATGCTATAAAGAATTAATGTAACTTGTCAGAAACTCTCTGCTCAGAAAAGTTTAAAAAATGTAAAAGTATTACATGTTTGTCTGACATTAACTTAATTTGTCTTTGGCAATCAGGACCACATGTGAGATCTGCTACCACTGCTCTTGCAGTGTAACACCCAAAGAAAAAAAGATGACATTTTAAGATGTTGGCATTAAAGGAAAGAAGTTTCATTTACTCAAAAATAAGACTGTGTCCTGGTTTAACTCCAGATGGTAACTAAGTTCTATGCAGCTGCATAGAACGCACTCCCTCCCCTTCCTGTGTTGCTACTGGTGGGATGGGGAGGAGAATCAGGAAAAAAACCACTCCAAACATAACAAACAAAACCAAACAAACAAAAACCAAAAAACCTCCACAACTTGTGGGTTGAGATAAAAACAGTTTAATAACCGAAACAAAGTAAAATATAACAATACCAGTAAGACTAATGATAATAAATACTGTAATTTAAAAAAGGGGGACAGGGAAAGAGAAAAAAATCACAAGAGAAACAATTGATATACAGCACCACTGCTCACCACCCACCGACGAATGCCCATCCCATCCCACAGCAGCAATCAGCCCCTCCCAAAAAACTGCCCCCAGTTCATATTATGGGTATGATGCTCTATATTATGGGATATCCCTTTGCCTATTTTGTGTCAATTTTCCTGGCCATGCTCCCCACCAGCTTCTTGTGCAGCTCCTCACTGGTAGAGCACAGGAAACTGAAAAGCCCTTGGCTCAGGGTAAGCACTGCTGAGCAACAACTAAACCATCAGGGTGTTATCAACAGTAGTCTCACACTGAATCCGAAACACAGCATTGCACCAGCCACTAGGAAGAAAATTAACTCTCTCTGTCCCAGCCAAAATAAGGCCAGAATGCAAGCAAAAACTCTGAATCCACAAATAAAATGTCAGTGTTATACATTGCACCTTCTGGACGATTAAAAATTGTTTTATCTATTATTTTCCTTTCCCTACTAAAACTTTTACTTACTACTTCTCTTGACATCTTAATTTCCCCAAAGTTTTTCTGCTTCTGCTCACAGTTCCACATGCAAATCTACACATTAACATACATGTAACGTGCCCCCAGCAAACCCCAAAATTCCTCCAATAGTCACTGAAGCATACTTTCTGAACTCTTTCTATTGTTCTCCAACTAATGCCCATGCATCCCTTTGAGGTACTTAATTTTGGAGTGATCCTCAGAGCTGACCTCTGTCCAACAGCCAAAATGCACTGCACAATATCCTGTAAGGAATCCCATTCTGCACACTCCAGCAACCTCTGCCTTCATAGCTCTTTAGTTCTACAGAAACTGGGAAGGACTTCTACATTCCACACGGCACCTTTCCACTAAGTTTCCCCCGACTAGGCTTTTGCATCTCAGAAAAAGAAGCTGTCCTACTTGTCTCCCATTTTGCTCCTTGAAAAGTTGGTTTCAAAGGTGAAAGTCAGATAAATTCCATTCTGAATACTGAACTTTGAATAGAATGTTGGTTAGATCTTACTAAACTGCTGCTTGTACTGAGGTGTTCATCTTAGATTTTAAACTTTGTAGTATTAGCACAAGATCACTGGTAAATCTAGGGGTCCCTAGACCCAAAGTACACTGGTGTAGGGAATGCCAAGCCTAGTTTCAGTGTTGTCCCACAGTGGTTGCACCAGGGACAGTTCTGGTATCCAATATGAAAAACTGAACGCAATTTGGGGTTCCTGGAAGCATAGTTGCAAACCTGTGCTTGTTAAAAGCAATGACTCATGTATTTTTGCATATGGGGCCTCTGCAAACTGGGTTTCATGTCAGCTGGGCAATCACTGATGGGTAAGGGCAGAGTGGTTAATGAAGGAGGGAGAAGTTATGAGATACCAGTAGAATAAACATGTGAGCCTGGGAAAAAAGGCAAAAGTGGACTAGTGAAGAATTAACACACACAAAAAGGCATACTCTGAATCCAGTGTGTGACCGTATCAATTTCTGGTACCTGTCAAGCACTATGTAAATTGTATAAAAAGTAGAGTGCACGCAAATTAATGAAAATCATGTGCAGGACTTGGAAGAAAACAGTGCTTTTCGCAGCTGTGCATTTATTCAAATTGTTCTGATTTTGTCTAAAGTGACTTTGCAAGAGTGACACCTGCCAAAATGATGACAAAATTTTATTAATACAAATCTCCTCTTAATACGTATCTCAGCAGGTTTCTCAGAAAACTGCATTATCTTCTTTAGCACTTGAACCACACTGACCGTTATTGCAAATGGAGAGCAAAAAGCTAAAGTATACTGTAGCGGACCTTTTGAGGCTTTTTAAAATTTAACTGCTGCCTTTCTTCTCTCCCTTTCTGAAAGGAAACCCACCAAAGCTTTCAATAAATACAAACACTGCAGTCATCGATGCCACAGACAGAAATGAACTTAGAGATAAGTAATTTAATTAAAGATAAACTAAGAGATTTTCAGAATACTAGGTGGTTTAAATTATTTGGTTATATTTGCAGTTGTTTCTCCAGTAACAGACGTTTTTCAAGTTTTCACTAACCAAAACATCCTTTCCTTCAGGCACTTCTATTAATTCCCCAGCAATACTATGAATGACAGACTCCATGCCTTACTATTACCTTTTTGAAACCCATCGAGTATTGTCTATAAGGGGAAAAAGAATATTTTTTTCTATCTCACCTACTGAAGAATAACAAAAGGATCACTGCATGCTTTGGACTTAGGAGAAAAGCTTTCAATTTCCATCCTTGCCGGAGGCTTCCAGTGTGATCCTGGCATATTAGTCTTTATCTTTTCTATGGTCAGGATAAACATCATACACACAGTCACCAAACCTCTGTCAGGGCTTTGCAGTAAAGGGCAGAAAGAAGTGCACATGTGATAGCAGTAGGAATCTCCATTTAGATATATAAACTATCAATTTTGAAACTAGAACAACTGGATATATATTAGGTGGGGTAAAATGTCCCCTCCCCCCCCTCCCCCATTTAGCTTACTGTTAGTCTAAGGGGTAAGGAGATGTACTAAATCCAAGGTAAGTAAAGACTTTCCAAATATACCAATCTGCGGAATCTCACTCTCCTGAACATTAGTTTTTTCTATTTAAAAAAAGATTGGAATAGTTTATTCTTGAGTTGTTTTGACATTACATGATTTTGTTAAACCAATTTTTTGGCTCCCAAAATTCAGAAAAAATATAAGAATTCTTAAATTTATAGCAAATACTTTTCCTGTCACTTCTACTGCTCCAGCAATAGGTGGTGGGTTTTGGTTTGTTTTGGTTTTTTTCTTCTGTAGAATCCATTATTATAGTATCCTGATATTTTCATGAGCTTTGGTAATTGCATTCAAGATACTGCTGATAAGATTCCTTGAAGCCTTTATAGACTTAAATTTGCTGTTACTGATCGGCAAAAATATTGATTTGTGGTCTCTCTCTTCTAGACCTGTCAGGGCATCAGCAATAAGAGCTCAAGTTTTCTGAGGTATTCCCACAAAATTCCCCAAACACTTTCCCCAGCCTGACCTTGACCCTCTGTGTCACTTTGACAAATATCAATGACATGTATCTTGCAGATATAGTGGGCTCTCCTACCTGATGCAATGTGGTTTATGTACTATGTCGAAGAGAGTATCAGGAAATTCAGCATCTATTTGATCACTGAAAGGAGAACCCTCTCACCCAACAGCTGTTCTCTTGTCCCGTGCAAAACCTTTTTTAAAATTAAGTAAGACTTCCTATCTGCAACTTGGGTACATATTCCTTTCCTGGGCATCAGTGACATAGCTCTCTGTCTCCACTCCTGAGGCTGACAGCACTGGTCAGTAATA
The DNA here is from genome assembly GCA_035222235.1 of Margarornis squamiger. Taxonomy (NCBI): domain Eukaryota; kingdom Metazoa; phylum Chordata; class Aves; order Passeriformes; family Furnariidae; genus Margarornis; species Margarornis squamiger. The sequence goes on from JAWWTY010000077.1 coordinate 57,019,836, forward strand.
CATCCAGATAATAGCACAGGTTGACCTAGAATGTTTTGTCACAACCTAAAAGGGTTGTCAAGGGCAGAACAGGGTCCCAGTGGGTCACGCATTTGCTTGGCTTGGTAATAGATGATGTCCAGGCTGCCTAAAGAGCAGCCTTCCAAACTAGACAGTGTTACAGACTGTTATACTGAAGAGTCTTAGGGTAAATGAAGAGATGTACAGTAAACATTGAAGGGTGGATCTCTACCCTCTACCAACTGGGTATAGGCTACAAACCCACTTTCTTGAATCAAAGAGGCAAAGTAATAGAATATTAGATTTTCACATAGACATGGTTCCTCTCTTGGTGAAAAATACCAGCATGTAAGAGAACTGTAAACCCAGACCAGAACTATGAACCAGTAAGGAGACTGGAATAAGACACAAGTGTGGATGGTGAGGTGAGGCAGTTATCTACTGAGCAGAAAAATAGTGCAAACTTTCACATGCTATGGGGCTGTTTATTCTTCTGTTTTCATGGAATCCAAATGGCAATCATCTGCAGAACTGGTAACCTTCCACTTCATTTTTCAGATATAATCAAGGACTGTGATAGATCACAGTAGGGAAGTGGATGCAGAGGTGTCTGCAAACTTGTATAGGCAGAGTCCACCTTTGATATCCTGCTGTGGCAGGTTTAAGCAAGGCAGCATATATGTGTTTATAATGCAGTCAGAGACAAATGTTTTTATTAAGATTTTCAGTTGTCACAAATTTTGAAAATTCAATTATAAAGTCTACTCTGAAAAAAATACAAATTTAACTAACGTAGCATCAAGTATATCATAACTTAGCTACGTACATTCAACTTATATAATTCAGTTATTTTCATCCCATTTCCATCAATTATCAACAAATCTGGAATATTTTAACAATCTGCTGGATGTTTTGCCTTATGGTCTTTCTCATGACTATGTGCAGAGTGCACCTGTAAGACCTTATAAATGTCTTACTAAATAAGCAACAGACTTAAGGCAAACATTTCCTCCTATTTTTTAAAGGCCTAATCCTACCAAATGGCAAAATTACCTCCACAGAGATGCTGAGAATGAGGAAATACCCAAATAGAAATCTTACATGCCTAATAGCTGCAGTATTTACATGAGAGAAACACATTACTATGGTATTAAATTGTAGTTAATACATGAAATGAGGTAAGTGAAATGAATGATATGCCAAAGTTTAGGTACAATTAATGTCACAAAATCAGTTACTGCAGGAAGTTATTTTTCTCTGCTACCTTAATTCAAGCCAACTTCTCTATGCGTATCATGATACTATTTTTAGTTTCTTGATCATGCTATTTTTCCCTTCAGAAAGGGATGCAGTCTTGAAGAGTCATTCAATACTTTTTACTTTGTATCCCTCAGTGAGTTTGCCCGGAGTTTCCCTTAGAGTCTTACTCCACTCATATTCAAGACTATGCTCCAACAAGATAATTATCTTTTCCTATGTTTGTCTACTACCATCATTAATAATGAACTTAAGTCTTTCATAAATAATTAAACTTTCACAAGACCTCTCAGATGTGAAAAATCCAAATACACCCTAAGGTATAAATTTTAAGGAGCACTGTTTCCATTACCATGGGTGCCAACTTTAGAAGGCAGATCAAGAGACCTCAGTCAATAGCTGCAATTCTAAACAGTTATCTACCCTGTAAATGAAAACAGGAACAGCTCCAATTAAAATTCAATTAAAATTACTAGTTCAGTATTACTGACTCTGCAAATGCATACTCTTTGAGTGTAGTTTTTCCCCATACACAGATTTGGGGAAAGCAAACTCAAATATACACAATATTGACATTTTTAATTAATGAGAAACATCTTTTTACACAGAGTTACAGAACTTGACTGCCTGAGTTAAAAACCTAATTTTAGGCAATTTTTAGACAATTTTAGGCATCATCCATTTGACAGAACAGTTTTAGAGAGAATAGTTTTCCAGTGCACTCACACCAAACCACTAAGCATCAAAGAACATGACTATCTTTTCAGACTCTGGAAAGGAGTGCTTAGGCACAGACTCCTTTGCAACCTTCTCAAAATTAATCTGTTCCCCACAGCCTTCTGGCAGGCCCCTCACTGATGTAAGAAGTCTTCACAGTAGGGACTAACTTCAGAATTCAGGTGGAGACCCTTTTTTTATTTTCTTTTCCTCTCTCAGCTTGTTTCCACTTGTTCCAATTCCACATCTTAAATCCTAGTTCTTTTCAGAAATCATTTCTTGATTCCTTATTCTCATTCTTTTTGTGTAGAAGAATAATCACAGCCCTTTTGACTTTTCAGCTGAAGAGAGCACCTTACAACCTGAAGTTTTAATTAAAAAGGTCAATGACTTCAGTGAGTTACATGGGACAGCACTACTGAAAGAGCAAAATTTAAGTAAAAAAACATTCCAAAGCTATTATGGAGGAATAAAAATGCATGTAAATATTTTGAGTAGCATGATGAAACAAAGAGGAAGGCAGAAAAGCAAGAGTTTAATAGCCCAGAAGGCAAAAATACTTTACAATGTGAAATATTAATGGCTTTTGAAAAATAAAGATACACTTTTTCAGAAATTTTTAGATACCTTATCAGCTTTGCTATTGCAACACTTACCTGAAGCAACAACAGTGCTTGCCCATAAGGTATTTTCTATGCTTAGGCTTTCATGAACTGCAGGATCACTGTCTTCCTGTTTAAAATATGAGCGGTTAATAAGTAAATCACCATCACAAAAAATGTTAAGAACTATGCCAAACCATCTGAGTAACTTGCACAGGATCCTTGCATCCTTGTATCAATCACTGTATAATAGTACTCAATGTACATACTTTGTCTGTATACACACATACAAATAATTTTCCAAAGAGTGAAATAATGATTGAAGTTCATATTACTTAAATCCAATTATATTCAAAGAACTAAAGTGAAAACTGTTTTAAAAGGAATATATTCTTTTTCTCAGATGTATCAAACTTCAGAACAGTTTGCTGTAGCAAGCAGTTAAAGTAAGCTATGAACACTAACCGCTAAAAATTAATACCCTGTTTCTCTATTTAAATCATCTATAGTTCATGCAGTAAGTTATGGTTATCATAATTTTGCACCCGATCAACATGATATCACCTTCAGGGAAGAATACTTAAGACTTTTAAAAAGAAATGCAGGCTTATGTTGTCTTACCACACACTTAAAAATATATATACTCCATGGGAAAATACTTCCAATAGAAAACTGCTTCCATGATTACTTTAAATTTCCCTTTTTTCCCCTCCCCTCTCTCCTCCCAAGCAATAATGATCCACAGATTGTAAACAATCTCTCATAATCACTTTGGAGCATGTACAGATTTGTTACTCATTAACAGCTGTGAAATGTGCTGTTTACAACTAAAGGAAACTTTAGGAGGTAGGATAATCAAGTATATCTGATCAAATTACAGATTGTGCTAAACATTTTGCAGAGAAAGGGGGACGACTGATTTATCGAAATGCAATAAATTCTGCATATTGTTAATAATAAAAACCTACATCCATTTTTCATCTCTATTTTGAAACAACCACCAAACAGAATGAGCTGCATAGAAATTTCTGTTTCTAAAAAAGAAAAATATCAAACTAAACAGTTACGTTTTTGTGCATTCTTCAAAAGATCCCTACAGCAAGAAAACTACAGTTCTTATTAAGTGAGGAAAAATCACTGTTTAAAAGGCACACAGAACTATTCTTCTGTCAAAAACAGAGGGGAAGAGAGGGAGAGTATAGAGTTAGCCCTAACAAGAAAACCACAAATTCTGGTGACCCTGAGCTTAGCTCAGCTGGTTAGAGCATGATGCTGATAATGCCAAGGTTGCACGGTTCAATGCCTGTATGAAGCCATTCACTTAAGAGCTGGACTTGGACTTGATGATCCTTGTGGGTCTCTTCCAACTCAAAATACTCTGTGATTCTGTGAAGAATCATCAATGTTCTATAAGATTAGCCTTAAATTAAGAAAAAGGACAATTATTTTTTGATTCTTACCTAAGGATTTAATACTGCAAGAATTATTTGCTATACCCCTAACTCATAAAGCTTAGATTCCTGGTTTGATTTACAGTCGTTCCCAAATTATTTGAATTCTGCAATTATTTTGGACTTCTGAAAGCCTCATTCAGACATATAAGTCTAAATAGAAGTCATGCAAGAATGCTACTTTTTCCAGATATTACTAATATGACCAAAATACTAACTGCAGCTATTTGGGGCACAGCAGTCAGTGTGTAGATTTCCATCTACACCTATAATGTTGAAACACAACCATGTCTAGTACTAAGTTTCCACATGAAGCTTATTTAGAGGCTTCAGAATCTGCTTCTACAAGGCTAGAAATTGGACACAAACTGGTCATATGAGTTGAAGACTGCTATTAAATTTTTTCAATCCTATCATGGGCTTTTCAAGAATTGCTGAATCTAACAGGACAACCTTCCCAAAATTCTTTCATATCAGACAATGCTGATTAGCCACTTTTGACAAGAGTGGAAGGCTGACACTTACAACCCAAATGGTGGGCCCAGCACCAAAGAGGAGTCTTAATTTCACATGACTTGCCATGAGGTACACAGATTGTTCTCAGTCAGCAACACACATGCTAACCTTGATTACTTCTTCCTACCCACAAACTATTCTGCACAGTTCAAACCATTCAGCCTGCTTGAGTTTTACAATTCTATCATCAGACTTTGCCAAAAAAAAAAAAACAACACAAAAAAAACCAAAGGAAATTCTGCCCTACTATTTTGAACAAGAACTTTGTGGACTTTCTCACTGCATCACTAAATCAACCGAAAAAATGTCCATGTGTACAAGTTACAAGAACACACTAGTGTACCTCAAAGAGAAAATCTTGCTGAAGTTTGACAGAGATGTCCCCAGCAGGCCTATAATATGGTGATGCATCTAAACAGAAACCTGACCACAAATAGCCCATATTTCCAACACTGCAACCTCATGGAAATGAATGGGTCAGTCTTTTATAGTCATCAACATACAGTGATAGGACAGGTGCAAATATCACACTTGCAATGACCTTAGTCACAGAAAAGATCTTGTATTTTGCCCTCAGAAGTTCCATACAGAATACCTATTTTCACAGTGTGACTTCAAACACTTAAAGAGATATTATCCCATCTAGCACTTATTAGCACTGCAGTCATATTAAAGCAATTTTTTTTTTTATGTTGAATTCCAGAACGAAGAAATAATTTGAATTTTGACAGGACCATTGTGTTTAGCACAAAATTAATGTATGGAATTAAAGATACAAAACCCCCCCAATAGAATTCAAAGAAACGTTTGCTGCTATTTCGTTGCATAACTTATATCATAACTTTTGATAAGACTAAAGTAAAACTTCAGAACAAAATAGCCCCCAAAAAATCTATTATTTAACAGTGGGGTAATGCTCTAGGCTAACATATCCTAGAAAAAAGCAGACAGACGAAATTCCATACAGTGACATGTAAAGTGATGCATACAAAGGAAGAAAACATCACAGCTTCACAAAGTGATGAGCTCTGAGTTGACCAAAACCACTGAGAAACTGACATGACTACCCAAAACTAAATTTTGGAATTTTTTGAAATTATTACAAATCTACCAAACCACTAAATGGTCAAGAACAAGCTAAATGCTTAGAATTGCTAGGAGAGGAAAAAACTCTCTCCCCCTTCCCCGCCCTCCCCCTCCCAATGCTCCTTCAAAGAACTCCATGTTTTGCCCAAGCCTTTTCCATTTGGGGAACACAGCCATGAAAAAGCCACTTGTCCAACTACCTTCTATAAGACTTAGTAAAGATGCCTTCTTTTAGGTCATTCAAAACAGGAAAACATCAAAGGAGTTCTGTCTCTTTCCACTCATGCTCATCAACAGAATGGTTTGGCCAGTCACTTAGCTTCTGCTTATTTCACTGTGATCCTTTCATGTCTTTACAGCCTCATCTAACATTTTCATCTTTCTACAGCTCATTCCATTTCCCAAATACCATACCTTCCATACCCAAACGGATTATGAGTGCATCTTATTTTTCTTTCTGAGTAAGTTACTCAAATGAAAAAGTGTATTTATGAATTTAGCTGTTTCACACTATTTTTATTACTACTTTTGGAGACATGGTACAGACAGATGGAACCAGGGAAAGAACATGGACTCCAATTCCTGAATAAGACCAGGCCTGTGGTAAGGAGAAATTTCTGCAAATTTTCTGATGCTAACAGAACAATATATGTTTTGGGGCAAATGAAATCTGTCACTCACTCTGGTAGCAGAAATCTGACATACAAGGGTTTCTTTGTCCAGCTGACAAAAGTTTCCACTTAAGGTCTGCTGGTTTGAATTTCATTTGGCAGCTGTATGTTTATTGGTCTTTGAATTCTGAATTGAATTCATTACCAGAATAGCGCAGTTCAGTATTGTATTCAAGCTTCTACACAGGCTTACTTTTTTAATTAGTGCAGTATTGATCATAGAGGACAGATCATAGAACTGTCTACAGTTCTTATTTGGAAATTAGTCTGTAGCTCTTCCATGTGCAGAGAAAAAGGAAAGATAATCAGCAAAATAAAAATTGAGTATATCCTACTCTCATTCCCAAATTCATAATATAGCTGATCAAGGATCGTGACAAACTTCAGGTATTTATTTAAAAGGTTACAAGTCCACAATTTATTAGAAATTTTTGGAATAATGACAGAGGCCTAATCCTTGAGTGAACTAGTGTATTTCTATTTGACTTTTTCTAGCCCTGTTCCTGCCTGACAGAATCCAGCACAACAACCCCCACAAACTTTTGTAGGAAAGTGGAATACTACACATTAGTTTAGCTGCATCATTGAAAAGAAATTCCTTCCCCACCAAAACTCCACATTTAATTATTCTGGTTATGTTCCTTTTACTGGCATATGTGTTTTGAACAGGGTCAGATTTGGTTCTACCCATGTTAGCTGTCTGTATAGTTGTTACTGCCAGCACAAGGAAGGCAAATAAAAAGGATCTGCAAAACATAATACCATCCCCTTCAGTGGCAACATAAAATTAAGCCAGATTGAAATGAACATAGCTATTTCTTCAAAACAGGTAATTCTTTGTAACAGCAAATATGAAGTAAAAAACCCATTCTTGCTGCTAAAATACAAGGCAGGAAAATGTGTATAATTAGCCTCAGGCCAGAGATTCTACTCATAAATGAATACAGCTACCTGCGTCAGGTTTTGCATCAGAGTAGGTTTTTTTAAGCATCTGACAAGATGCTACATTGGAAAAAATTCTACAACTGTGTATATTATATAGTTCTGTACCAAAGACAAAAAAAAAAGAAAGGTTATTAAAGTAGTTGAACTAAACTCAATGGAATTCATTCCCCAAGATTTCCACTAGAATATAAAGAAATAAGATATAGTCCCAAAGTAAATGAAAGTGACAGCACAGAACTACAATATAGAAGAAATTAAATGAAAATAGTACAGGAATGGTGAAAGAAGAACCCAAATTTAAAACAGAAAACAGCCAAGGTTAAAAGCAGAAGACAGAATTTCCATGTTTCCACATGGATGCAGTAAGCAAAGGTTAAATAAAACTGTCCATGCTGATTTAAGTAATCTAGAGTACTCTTTAGGCTCCAGCTGCTAAAATTGGGTTAAGAAGTATGGCTACCTTCTACTGTCTTTCTACAGACTTGTGCTTTTCTCATGTTATTTTAGCATTGATAAAATAGCTTCCCAATTTATCAAGCCTACAGAGGAGCATCAGACAGAGGAGATACTTTAGTCATTATGTCTCTGTACATCCCTGTTCTGTGCATCATTAAAAAAGTTCAGCCAAGACACGGATGATGCCATCAGAACAAATAAAACAATCTCACAAATTTTCACAAAACACTGATTTAGCTCATTATTGCTTCTTGATAGGTTGTCCAGAAGAGGTGAGAGAAGGAGAGGAATTAATTTATGCCATTATTTAAAGGCCAGACATGATCCTTCCTGCATGCCCATGCAAGGACACACACTCACTTTCATACACTGACTGCACATAACACACCAAAATCCAGGGAGAACAAGAGAAAACAATAATGTGAAACTGGCAGACATCAAAAAAGCAGAGTTTTTATGCCTCCTGACATGGTTATGCAGATGTACTGCAAAACATATCTTCTGTCAGCTATCAGTTTTTTTGTGGCTGTATTTCTCACAGAGAAGTACTTATGAGAATTTGCTCCCTCATAAAAACTCCAGCGCTGTGCATGTAAGTTTCTGGTTTGTTTTATGGTCATGCACTTTTTGAAATTATCTAAGTTGGTCTTTTACTTTGTTAGTGCTCTGTCTTCATAATGGGGGAAAAAAGAAAAAGAAAAATCAATGTGCTATTACCCTGTCAACCTACCCCTGCAAGAATTCTTTGAACATCAATGCTTAAGTAGAAAAAGTGTATGCATTAGCATCACCAAGCACACTAATTCTTTTTACTTTAACATAAAATAGAAATTAGATGCAAGAACTGACGTATTGTAAGCAGCAAAGGCTCACAGCAAAAGTAGAAAGATAAATCAGTGAACAAGTGTCCTATAACATTTTACAATGCAAAAGGTACACCATTAACAAAAAATCACCCCAAACCTTCTAAAAATATCTATTGTGATTCACTACGAACCAAATGCCCCCAGATGCTTGTACATGCAAGTTCAGTTTAAACTGTCCTTCCTACTGAAGCATCCAAAAAATATGTATATGCAAACCTGAAAGCATAAAATGCACCATGGTGCTTCACATATATCAGAATGTTTGAATCATACAGCTCTTATTACATGTACAAACAAAACGCACAGCAAGTAGCAACTGTTTAGTGATGATTTCCCAATGTCTCAATTACATGTACCAGAGATGTTAAAAGGCTCTGAAGAGTTAAATTTATATTTAGGAAAGTATACAGTTAGCCACTGGGACAGAAATATTATGTATTTACAGCTGTTAATAGAAGTTTCATTTGGACAATTGGTCAATACACAGTATAAGTAAACACTGTTGTTTACTGCTTTAGAAAGTGTGGACAAATGGCATTTACTTTGTAGGCAGCATCAACTATGTAACTAGTATGAAATGGTCTTTGAGAGCCCGGAAGTGCAATATCTCATTCATTAGTGTATTTAGAACTGTGAACTGGAATTCCAATTACGGAACACAATCTATGACCAATTTGAGTCACGGGTAAAAACCTCTTCTCTTTACCTCCACAGCAGTTAATTGTCTCAAATTATTTTAGAAACAAACTATCAAGAGGAATGAGTCTAACACCAGTGAGTTTGGCTAAGATAAACAGAGCAATCACTACAGCTGCTAACATAATGCCACAAAACTGTAAAACAATTTAAAAAAAACACACCCTGCTTTAAAGGGTCAACTTTAGAAGGCCAGCTCTTGAAAAAAACAGAAAAAAAGTCACAGATATTACTGCATTGTTATTTTTTTATTCAGTTTAGAATATAACTATGCTGCAGAAGGGATTCAATAAAGCACCCATAAGTAGCTTTTAGTTTCATTTTACTTTCTGAGAAAACTGAACTTTGGAGTACTAGCTTTCCCTTGAACAGAAATGCTGTTAAACAAGGCATGTTTTCATTGCACATAAACTAGCAGTTGCATTGTCTCAGGCTACTGATATTGCTCAATTTGTCGGTTTTTGGCATACGCAATACATCAGGTGCCTGGAGACAAGCTATACTGTCTTCAAAAGGTTTCACATAAAAAGATTACGGTGATGTCAACCAACAAATATTCAACTCTCAGATTGTGCTTTTTTCAGATATTCTTTCTGCAATACATGCTTAAAGGAATATCTTTTATATGAAGTATTGTCACGGAAGGAACATGGGAAAAAATACTGCAGTAAAGTCAAGAAAAGACCTGATACGATGGTGAACTAAGTGTAGGTTTCATTTACTTCGAGAAATGAAAGACAAGTAGAACTGTATTTACATACACTACTTACCCGTGTGAAGGTACCCTCAAAACTGTGGATATCCAGCTGGGGCTTCTGAGCATAAACATAAGCATTGATTGAAAAGAGATCCTGTAAAACAGATTAATGTATTTACTATTATTTAAACTTAATTTTAATCACGTATTTTGGAGAACTGGTAAAGATTACAGTTTATTACTCCCATTGCCCCATCCCCAAAAAAGTTATACCCAACTTAGAAACATGCTGATTTTTTCAGTATATCTTTCTACAGAGGAACCAGATCCAAGATGATATCCTAAATGTGTTGACAGTTCAAACTCAAAACTGCTTTACATTTATGAGTTACACATTTTATCTAATTCATTTTTTTTAACAGCCCTGTTTTAATTAATAATACTGTAATCTTAAAATATTTTCCATGTATTTGTTCTTTTAAATATAAAGTGGGTTCTTTTCATTTGTTTTTTTTTTAATGAAACTGGAAACAAAATACTTCGCCAGCAAGGACAAAGACAACTAAATACAAGAAGAAACAATGATGTTGATTTAAATTCTCTTAAATGCTCAAGCACGTCTCTGAAAAACCCATGAGAAAACCCATCAGCTTCAGAAAAGCCTGGCTACATCAACAGGATTACTCAAATGTTTAAAGTCAGGGATACATCAAAACTATGAGGAGTGGCTGAGAGAACTGGGGTTGTTCAGCCTGGAGAAGAGGAGGCTCAGGGAGACCTTACCACTCTCTACAACTCCCTGAAAGGAGATTGTAGTTAGGTGGGTATTGGCCTCTTCTTCCAGGCAACCAGCAGTAGGACAAGAGGGCACAGCCTTAAGTTCTGCCAGGGGAGGTTTAGGTTGGACATTAGGAAGAAATTCTTTACAGATGGAGTCATCAGACACTGGAAGGAGATGTGCAAAGAGGTGTTGGAGTCACCATCCCTGGAGGTGTTTAAGAAGAGACTGGATGCGGCACTTTGTGCCATGGTCTAGTAGACCGGGTGATGTTCGGTCAAACATGGACTCGATAAACTCAGAGGTCTTTTCCAACCTGATTGATTCTGTGTGATTCTGTGATAGTCTAGTAAAATCTGGTCTAGTACATGTAGTACCACTACTTATGACAGCAAAGAATCCATGAACACTCCTACCCTAAAACTAAGAAAAATAGAAGATCCTCAAGATACTACAGTAGTAGGCTCTATAAACAGATGGCAGATTGGTATAAACAAGAGAAGAAAAAAAAATCTAATTATTATTAGATCTTAAGAGCTGTCCCCAGAGGCCCAGGGAGGTTGACCTTAAAATTCTAAAACAATTATTTCATCAGGTAATAGTTCTAAAACATCCATTTCCCACAGAAAGAATACCACAAACTAAAACCCTGATACAAAGGACTTTCTTTTCATCACAAATGCAGAATTTTTGGCACTTTTAGATGGTCAGGCCCAACAGCAAAGAGATTTCAGAAGGAGCTGACCACGCATGTATGGATCCATAACCATCAAATTTCTACTCTGGAGAAGAGCATAGTGACACCATTAGTACTAAGTCCCAGTCAATCTAAGAATCCTAACCTCTGATCAAATGCAAGAGTGTCAACCTTCTCACTGTATGTAGCACCTATTTCGGTTATCTCCATCCTTTTATTACTAGCTGAATCTTGCAAATGGCTAATCAGACACCACCTCTGGCCAGCAAATTACATGGGTACAATACCCTGTTCCTGCCAGCTAGAATGTGCTGTCTTCAAAAGCAAAATTAATTTTACAGCCACTTTCATGGACATATAAACACACCTTGGCTCAAATGTAGCTACTTTTAAAAGTATGCCATTATTTTTTTCCATAATTTTGAATGTAAGAAAAAAATAACTTCATTTCAGTATTTCACAATTTGACCATTACAAAGATTAACTAAAGATGCAACTGTTTACCTGTGTTAATGTCTTAAAGCCCGACACATTTATAACCTTTAATTTCTCCAATAAAATGGCTAGATTGATGAATATAATTATTTTCTGCTTTTCCTTATAAAAAATAATGTTTTCTTAAAGCCTACTGTACATTTATCAAATGTGTTTGACTTTAGTTTAAAAATGTGCAGCTTTATAAATACTGAATTTGTATTCATTTTTATATTCTGCGGACAAGAAATCTCTCATTTCACAGCCTGCAAAAAACATACGTATTTTAAAAAGCATATGAAAGAAAAAGTAAGGGTCAAATCTGAGCACAAATTATCTTTATCTTAAACCACGAGCCATTTATTCCAGTCTTTCACAGGAAGTTCATTCATTGCATCTTTGTTCTTCCACTCCACTTTCAACGGGTTCACGAGAAATAATTCATATGAACCTAATACACATGTGGTGTCCTATATCTTCATCATTCACTTCTTTCCAATCTGTTATCACCTACAATTTAGCTAATCCAGGCTATTATGTGCTTTATTACACAAAGAAAAATAAAGAGTGTCTCAGTAGTGGATGGCATAGAAGAAAACTAATACCACACACATACTCACATACACAATAAAAACTGCTAGTGAAATGCGTCAGCTTTTCTCTTTTCAAAGAACACCCTAGTAGAAAGCAACATTAGAATAAAAGAAAGCAAAAATATCCACCTTTTAAAGTGTATTGGCATTTTTACAGTAACATATTTTCCTGGTTTCTAATATTTCAATTTTCCTCTACTGTGATGTTCTCCTCTGTTACATTCCAAATGTAAAAATTTCTATCTACTATATTCCTTTGGTGTCTTTTCATGTTTTAGTTCTCCTTTTGTATTTCTGACTTAACACCTAAACTTTCAAGTTTTCCTTTCTTTTTTCAATTTCAACTCTGAAATTAACTTACTTATCTTTCTGAAAAGCTGAGCACATTCCCTACAAGTTACTGGCATTACTGTCGAATGGCACAAACTAGAACTGGCAGAGAATTCCAAAAGTGCATGTTTTTTTTCCTAAAACTAAAAAAGATAAGAAAAAACCTATGCTCTGAGAAAAATCTAGGGTGGTAGTTCATTGGTATTTTATTCACAAGTAGCAGAAAGACATAAAAGCATATTACATTGTGCTTAGTAGATATTGAAGTAATTTTTTTCATTATTAGGGTAAAGAAAAGAGTTAAAGACTTTTTTTCCCCATAGCCCAGTGCTCTGTATGCCGAATAGACATCATTCTTAGACCAATAAAATGCAGTAGCTGAAGTTTTACAATACAAGGAAAAGAAAGAAAAATCCAAAGAATTATATAGTTACAGAAGACAAATTACATATGAACTGCAGTCAACAAACAGTAAAGCTTGCTATAAATAAGATGTTCCTTTCCCAAATGCTGCTTTTACAGTAGTAGAAGCAGTGCATTTCTCATGTTAATGCCTTGAAACAAGGAGACACCAAGATCTGTACACAACAGTACATGTACATACAATTTCTTCTCACTAGGTGAGAAAAATTTACCTGTTTTTTTGTTTTTAAAAAAGAAAATTATTTTAGTAATGATTTAACTGATGAGGGACCTGATCTTTGTGAAACTCAGCTTCAGTACAGAATTATTTTCATACTATAAGCACTGAATGTTGGTTCTCTGAATAGTTCTACTGATATCTTCAAAGGAAACAATATTTCACACCAAAAATTTCACTGCTTTTAGAAAAAAGTAAAGGCAAAAGACCTCAGTTATTTTCTTAGTCAAAGATAAAAAACACATTTGGGTGGGGATTGTAACAGTTCTAGATTAAAGAAACTATATGAAAGATTTGAATCTCAAGTAATAAATTTTCTTAGATGAGATTTTTCTTAAAAAATTGATATGCATTTAATTATCTCATACTTGAAAATAGTAGTTTAGAAGAATACATTTCATCCTTCAACACTGAAAGTCACAAAATTGCTTGATCGTAGTAAAATAATGAAAATGTTCTTTTGCATTTTGCAGTTTAAAAATCACCATGAAGTTATTAACAACATACAAAACCCTTCTCTATTAGGTCAAGGGCAACATTTGTTCACCTTACTTAAAGATCATTAAAATACATTCTTAATCATAACATGTAGTTCATTACAAACAAAATTGCCTTTGGTTCAATAAAACTAATTAAATGTAAATGGTATTGTTTACTGCTGTATGGATCTTCTGATATAAATCAGCAAGTCACCATTTATTGAAAATCACAGTGACCTCATTGCTGTTCATAAATATAGTTGATCACACAAGCTAGAGAAGAATGCCTCAGAACTCACGTATTGCCAGAACTGCCACACCCGTAACTGTGAAATTGCAAGGAACCTAATCTAGGTGTTACAATATTTGTTGGACACCCATCATTAAATGACTTGCTGACATTTTAATTCTCTGATCACATCAAGCACTTTAGAAAGACAACAAAATCTGTACTGATTGATTGTCTTGGTGGTGTCATCTGTTCTTTAAGAAAGGCTCTGAAGCTGTGCAGTTTTGTTTATTCTGAGTGTCACAGTGGGTAGGGTTACAGCAGTGCTCTGTTGACATGGGTGACAGTTCGTGCCAGAATAAGATATTCACTCTCTTACCTGAAGGGAGGTTGTAGTGAAGTGGGGGTCAGTCTCTTCTCCCAGGTAACAAGTCACAGGAGCAGAGAAAATGGCCCCAGGTTGCAGGTTGAGACTGAATATCAAAAAAATATTTCTTCACAAGGGTGGTCAAGGCATTGGAACGGGCTGCCTAGGGAAGTGGTGGAATCACCACTCCTGGAAGTGCTCAAAAAGCACTTGGGGACATGATTCAGTGGTGAATATGGCAGTGCTGGGTTAAGGGTTAGACTTAACAATCATAGAGGTCTTGTCCACCCTCCATGATTCCATGTTTTAACATCTGATAACTAAAGAAATCCGAACAAGGGACAACTATGGACAGTATATTCTGCCAAACACACAACCAAATTGTTTACAGCCTATTTTATAGTCAACTTGCATAGAAAATATTTTTAAACTACTAAAAATGTATTTCTATTTGTAAATATGAACTGTAAGCCTCAGCTTTGAATATATGTCACAGGTACGAGAAGAAGACACTGTGACAGGTCCTTACACATGGCAAGCCCCTGGAGGCCAGGAAAAGCCCAACTGCTACTGTGAGCAGGCTGGCTGGAATGGTGGCTGCCTTAACAGCAGCAAGGGCGGCTGCCTGATCTGCCTGACATTTAGTAGATGAAAGGAACCCAGTGCTGATCCCACACTGCAGCACAAAGCTCAGCCCTGTGCCAGACTGCTTCCAGCCCCAAGTTTCTGCAAAAGTAACCTTAAGCCTATCAAAAAGTGTATGCCCCTATTACACACTGTACAGGTTAGCGAGGTAATCACAACAAATTTGCTTTTTTTTCAAGTAAGAAACGAAGCACAGGGATGTTTGACGCAGCAACCAACATTTGCCACTTAGTATCTTCCAGGCAACTTGCCTGATTTTTCAATTTTATTAACAGCAGTTTTCAGCAACAAAGAAACGTGTTTCTCAAACGATCCTTACTTTTAACCAAGTTGCTCACAATTTTTTTCCACTGCATGTACAAGGCAATTTGAATACTGTTTGCTGAGAAAACCTCAACTACATATTTAAGCACCCCTTTTTTAGATAAGTTAGGTGTAAAGTTTCAAGCTATCCCTGATGCCGGAAAAAAAACGGCTGATTAATAACTGTTTAGAGACAAAGTTTTAGTCTATAAACAGCAAGGTATTTATTTGCAACGTTGGAGAACTCCCGGTTCGCACCGGACAAAGAGTTCCGAAGTTTTTAGTGAAAAGCAAGGTTATTTATACAATTTTTGTTAAGGATTACAACATTTTTCTATGCATATTCATAATATTGCAACATTTTATTATAATATTCATAGTAGGTGGAGAGCAGGCGGAGCCTGGGTGTGGTCATCTCTTTTGGGGTGTTTCATGGTGGGAGATCCTGTTGCCTTCATCTTCCGGGGGTCGCATTTTCACTCTTCTTCGTCATGACTCAGGCTTCTGTTCTGTCCTTTATCGCTTTGATGTTCTTGTTCTGTTCCTTCCTTTTTCGGTGTCCTTGTTCTGTTCCTTAACGCATCTTCTTTATCTACTTTTACGTCCATGTGTATGTCTTCAGGGACATACTGATATTACTCATAGACAGTTCTCAGTGTTAGTGTCTTAAGCTAATTTTAACCCTTGGAGCTTTTGCTTGGTTTCATCCCTACATGTTTAAATCATGCAGCCTATTTTTGCAGCCATTCTTTTTACTGTAATTATAAAGAAATAATTCTGCACACTGCATTTTAACGTCAAAAAGAAAAAAAAAATTACTATCTGAAGGGCCCACATACAAATATAGCTTATGGCTCTATTATAAAGCACAAAAATTAGGCTTATGATAAAACAATTCGATAATGCTCTTTGTTAGTTTGATAGTCACAGCTTGCTTAATTTCATACTAATCTCTGACTACAAGACTTGCTGGGAAGCAGCCTTTTAAAATTATTTCAATAAAGAACCAGTAAGTGTCAGTGGTTTGACCAAACCACACAGTATGGAAATTTGGAGGTAGTTTAGTTTAGTAGGCAGGATGTATTACACCCGGTGTCAGTTACTTCAGGATGAAATACCAGCATAATGCAGACGAAGTCTTGTCTGGTGTGGTTAGGCACCAGTAACTGCATGGTGTGAGAAAGAGCTGAGGCACATCAACTGCTTGGTGGCTTCCATTCACTGCTAGTGGTCAGGAAAAGTATGTGAAGTGTAAGCAGCTCCTGATGAACTGCATCTGATGATGCAACTCAGGTTGCCAACTACAGCTCAGGAGGGATAGTGTAAAGATCTTGCAAGAAGCACAGATCAGTCAGAGGTAGGTTAGTAGCCTTAAGTGGAAACAACTAAGGAAGAAATGACTACTGCATTGTACAGTTGACCCCTGTATACTGTTTCCAAGATGCATGAATAATTTCTTGGTGATATCTTGCCTTTCCTTTCCCTAACATGCCCCAAACAACCACCACCTATAGCAAATCTTAATTTCTGCAGAAGGTGAAGCTCCCACCATTCAAATGCACTTCCCAACTTCACCTACTTCTGATTTATTTTCCACTCTAAAATACCACACAAGAAGCCAGTAGCCAGAGAATATGAACCCACAAAAAAAGTTCTCCCTTTTACTAATTTGAGTGTGGCAGCAACTCTAATTCTGTAAGTGTAACTGCACAAGTCCTGCTAAGATCTAGCAGATAATCTAACACTTTTTTCTATTGCGATGGCACATAAACAGCCCTTCTAAGGTATGTTTGCCTTTAATAAAACACCTAAAAAATTTAGTGTCAAAACACCAGAAGTTCTGTAAAGACAAATTTCCACAACTATGTTTTCAGAGGAAGTCTATTAACACCAAGCCAACTCTGCTGTAAAACAGCAAGCTTCCCTAGTACAACAGACACAATTCAGTTTCTTGTTAGGAGACACTGAAAAATTTTACACATGCTTGAGTAGATATGCATCTATTTTGAATGTGTATATACACATGCACACACAATCATATGCTCTTTCATCATTTTAGATTTACCTGTGACATGACACATACGTGCACTCAGAAAATACACACATTCAGGTAAGTCTTAGAGGGCCCTCCCTGCAAGAGTTTGCACATTGCACCTGGTCAGATCAGAAAACATCTTGACAACAAAAAGCACTTTACCTTCCAGGAGCAGACTGCTGTTTCCCAAGCTCACAAGATACTGAATAAAGCATTGATTCCTGAGGCAAGAATGACTTGCACTGGCAGTCTCACACTTGCTTGAAAACATTGTAACTGTGATATGATTCCACAGATCTCAGTGGAGACCAAAACAAGATCCACTAAGTTGAAAGGTAAACATCCAATTCAAACTCAGTTTCTTTTCAATGTAAATCCAAGCATATCTGCATAACCAACTTCTCATTTAGCATCCAGTGGAATATCTGTGTCTTATTTATTGCAAAAATTAAGACTGCAGTAACAGGCATTTCCCAATACTTACAGTAACTGTAACAATCTTTTAGACCACAGATACAGATGCACACACAGAAGGTATCTTAAGAGGAAACAGATAAAATGCTTACCCCCAAAGCTGGCAATCTTTGTGTGCAACTAACAGCAACCTTCAGTTTCCAGTCTGTTTCTCCATCCAGCTGGTCAGTTCGAATGAAACACGAACCTTGAAGTTATAAAGAGGCATTATATTACTCTTTTTATTTCAAAAAATCAGTTTGGGTTAAAACATTTAGAGGTGTGCAAATAACACAACTTACAACCATTTTAAAATAAATGTGCTACATATAAAAGGTTCATATTTTGGAGTGTCTGTGCACTTTCTTCCAGGAATGCTCCAGATATCACACAATTGCACCATTTTTATGATAAAACTAACAATATGCCTACTTATGAATGGAGGGAAATCCTAATTTAGAGGTTTCTTCATAGTTTCTAAACATGCTTCCAAATGTTATCAGCAAAAGATACAACTTGAACTGAAGTTGAAAAAGGTTTAGTTTTATTCCTTTATGGAATTCTGTCACTCATACAATTCCAACTCAACAGAATAATGCAGTGATGCCTGTGATTTTTTTTCTCCTTGCGGGCATGACACCACAAATTTCCACTGCTTATAGTTTCCTAGCTTCTCTGAAAAAAAAAAAAAAAATCCTTAATATGGATAGCATTCAAAACAACATGTATTCCAATCTATTATACTTAAAAGAAGTAATTTTAAATCATCTGCATCTATCAGTGATCCAAGACTAAAGAAACCTGTCAACACATTCAAAGTACTTTGGAAACAAGGGAAGCTCAAGACAGACTGATACACACTGAAGAGAATCAAGTGTTCTGTACAGACAGAAGACCAGTATTCAAGAAACAGAAAACTGAGACTGGTGCAGAACCTCTCCCCACACCAATAACTAGTTTGATGGATATCACATCTGGAATATTACATAGGTTACTAATCTAAGATTCAAAAATGACCCCAACACGAACATTGTAAATCTATTAAAAATACACAATTAACAATTCCATCAAGCTTGAAGCCTTGAAAAAAAAGTTGTTAAAATTTTAGCAATACTCTTCACAATTGCTACACTGGAGGAGAGTTAAGGATTTCTGAAGTAGTAATTACCATTTCCAACAGCCTAACAACTGTATACACTATTGTTACTGGGTGCTATAGGTATGAAAATAATAGATTTTACAAGTTATTTGTAAATTTTAATGTGTGTACAGACATACATGCATATATACCCATAATTCCTTCTATACTTCAATGAATCCAATAAAAACCAATAAAGTAGTCTCACACTTAGAAGTGATGTGGTAGCAATAGGAAAGGAAACACTGCAAAGGAGTTTATCCAGGTTTGAGTCTTATTACAGACAAGAAGACAGTCTGCTAGAATGTGCCAATGCAGTACATCAAGAAAGGGTACCTACAAGCGAACACAAATTAAGAGAGAGATTCTTTTATGGGACACATGGACCCTGGTGTAAGTAAAATCTAACTGAACCCAATGTTTTATTCATCAAGGCCTGCAAATCAAGCAGTTCCATGAACTAGTGGTCTGAAAGGACATATTTGAGAGAGAAGCCACCTGAAATTTTATCTGACTAGAAGGTAGCATTTTGGTACAAGACTTGAAAGAAGCTTACAAGCTTTCATGTAACAGCTATATTTATAAAAAGTGCTCAGTAAGTAAACAAATCTTTAAATGTTAATGTATGCAGCTCCCAGAACACATTATCACAACTAAATTTCACCCAAAGCTCAGAGATGCAAGCTGCAAAGATGTGTCTTAAGTTCTAGAGAAGCTGGTTTTAAGTCCTTGACAGGATTCTTTATGAATTTTCTTCAAAAAATGAAATACTGTAAAGCACTTTTTGGAGAGTTCAGTGACATACACTACATTATAATGAAGGCTGAAGTACCTAGGATCACCTAGAAATACCACGGTTTCACTGCACTTTCTAGCCAGGGCATAGATGAGCCTACACTCCATCATACTTTTCCTGTACAAGACATTTCATGGTTCTCTTTACCCTTCCTGTCAATGGTTGCTCTCTTCCATCAATTTCATTTAGAATTATACTATAGATCAATGCAGTTCAAGACCAGTGTGGCTCCTGTGAATGGTTGACTGCACATATATTCATTTAATAGAGCTCACACTATGACATGTATTGGCCAGCTGCATTTCCTCTCCACTTCAGCAGTTAATTTCATCAATAACTTATCTCACAGCCTGTTTCCCTTTTATCCAGAAAAACGGACTGCTTCCTGCCAAGTCAGCTTTCAATAGTGATCACAAAAGCAATGCCGAAACAATACAATCCTCTTCTCTACCTCAAATCCTGCAGCAGATTTGACTATCCTCCTCTCTACCTCAAATCCTGCAGCAGATTTGACTAACTTTAATTATTCTGTAAAGTACTGATTTTAGATTTGGCTTTACTAAGCTATAGACATGGAAGATTAAATATGTAATGAGAAAGGAAAAAGAAACAACCACTCTTCACCCTTACCAAACCCTTGGAATTGTGTAAAACTAAAACACTGTGTATTGTGTGGAAGTCGCACATACTTTACCTTTGAGAGGTATTTCAGTCAACAGTACATAAAACTTCTAAAAGTCAAACTATTTTGAAAAAACAGCTATTTTAGTTGCTCCATTTTAAAATTCTTGGAAGCATTGCACCCTCCTTCCCCATCCAGAAAACTAAAAACAAAAAACCACACAAAAAAAGTGGTAAAGAATTGCATTGCATACTCTAGCAGAATGCTTTAGGTCAGTGTCGTGGGTTCCTCTGATTAGGCTTTTTTTTTTTTTTTATAAGAGGAAGATTGGCTTCCGTCGGAAGCCTCTGGAAGTTTCCCTCCATCCTATAGAGCAGAGCCAATGAGGGCCAGCTCCAAGGAAAACTTCCTGCTTTTGAACTATTAAGTTACACCCCCGCGTGAAAACATATTTAAGAAGTTGTTGTGCAGTTAGAAAGGGGCAGCCATGGATTAACAACATCACAATGCAGACATCAAGATCAGTGCAGGAGAAGAAGAGGAGAACCAGGGGAGGGACCCCATGGATCAGCGAGAGGACTTAAAACTATTATTCCCTGAATACGTGGTGATGACCATGGTGATTACAAGCTGTCCCCTCAAAGCCCATGGGATCCATCGGGGTGCAAAGACCCCCATGTCGGAGCAGGGGGAGGCATGAAAGAAGCTGTTACCTTGTGGGAGGCCCCCAAGATGGAGCACAGGTCCAGCAAAGATTTGCAGCCGAGACCCATGGAGGGAGAAGCCCACACCTAAGCAGGTATAGTCAGCTTTTCATAAGAGACTGTACCCCATGGAATGACCCACGAGAGAGCAGAGGATCTCTCTTGTGCGGCGGGCCCCATGGAACGCAGGGGAAGGACTCAGACTTATGACTCCTCTGTGACTGTGGTGATGACTGTGGTGAAGCAAGCTGTCCCCTTTGCAGCCCACAGGAAAGCCCCCTGAGACAGAACT
>JAWWTY010000077.1:57041470-57052639 GCA_035222235.1 Margarornis squamiger
CATTATTCTAAGTTCTGCTTTGCCCGTGGTATTAATCAAAGCTCCTCTTTTGGTTGTTATCTCTAGCTGTAAATTCCCAGCTGGTTTTTTTTTTTCTCTTCCCTCTGGAAGGCGAAAGGGGAGGGAAAATGGCCTTGAAAGTATTGCTGGACACCAGGTGTTTATCCAGGGCCAAACCTCCACAGTCAGCAGTAACAATTACATTTCTAACTTGAATATGACTTGTCAGGTGAAAAATCCCCATCTATACATGTCAGGGATTGCTGTTCCCTTAGTGATAACTCTTGAACTTGAGAATTATTATACAGTGCACAAATAATGAAATTTTTGCTTTATTAATTAATCAATTAATTTACAAAAAAATTTAAAAAGAAAGAAAATTAAAAACGAAATTCCACACTGAACATAAATTTTCATAAGGCCACATATAAAGGAGAATGCATAGATTTAAACCTATTACTTTACACAGTGAAGGCACTCAGATGCTCATTTCCCTTAACAATACACAGTCAATCAAAATTAGTGGACAAAGTTGAACATTGTGAATGTGTGACTTATTTCTGTCATTATATTGAAAATTTTGGAAGTATCTGAATTAGAATTTAAGTGTTGATTTAAGGAAATTATACTCGGCTTAAACAGCTCAATCACTTATCAAAAGTGGTGCAAACTTTGTAAGCACATTTAAACTAATTTACAAGTACGTAATATTCATTTAGCCTAATCAGTTGAAGACAGGCATAAATCAGTGTCGAGCAAGTCCATCCAAGGTGCTGCCCAAGTGCAACTAAACTGATTTTTAAAACCATTTCAGATGAAATTGTGAAACTTGAAAGCTTAGGAAAGTCCTGCGACTACAATTCTTTTTCAGTGATTTAGAAAAAGCTCAATTATTTGAGACCTGTACAGAATCTACCCTTACATTGCTCTTCTGTGGAAAAACAGCACTTGAATACAAAGAACGAAAATAATTTTAAGAACCTGAAGTCATCATGTAACTTCAAACTATAAGGATCTATTGCTAATATTAAGAGACTCCTTACTTGTGTTTATTTGAGATATTATGGATAAAAAAAGAGTAAATCTTTTTTAAGAGCTATTGTGTGTGTTAATAGGCTACTTAAGAAAAATAATATTTCAGTAACTCTTATGCTGTTTTGACAGAGGTACAAAAGCTCATCTATGAAACCATTCATTTAGGGCCATGATATGCCTGGCCTAGATTTGTTAGTCAAAGGTACTATGCTCAACACAGGAAAATTTCAACTTACTCAGTCTGTGCTAGGCTTAAGGCTTCAATCAGAACATACCTGAAGGATATGTACACATCAAATGCTGCTGGGAATTGTGTACATGTACACATGCATCAGTGACCTACCCACCCCTAGAAATCCTGAAGAAAAGGTCCCTGAACAAAAATTCTCAAGCTAAAATACATGTTGTTCTTGGAAAATGCTGGTTATATTTTCATCTCAAACTTAAAAAAAGTGAAAGAGGAAAAAAAAAAAGAAAAAAAGAGGAAACCAGAAAATGAAGCTTCTTAATCAAGCAAAATTGAATTATATCATAAGCTTTCTCCCTATTAATATTATGCATCATCATCAGATAGTGAAATCTAGTATTTCTTATACTACTAAACCTGTCATATTTTATGTGTTAATTTCTTTATGTGTGGGTATCTTTAAATTCCTGAAATTATAGTAAGGTATCCATAAACTTGTGCTTACACCAAGCACTTAAATTTTATTTTTATATACATACTCCTGAGTATTAATTACAGTTTTTAAAATAGGCTTCTGAAAACAAGCTATTACTTGGGATGTTACTTATTTTCTTAAATATATTCTAGCTTCCAGGGTTTCTTAAGCAAGTCATTCAGCAAAGAAAAATTGCTGTGTATTAATTAAATTTATTCCTATTTTAATTGGAAATGTTGTTTTGGTTAAGCAAAAATATGGATAATTTCTCCTTAAAATAATTATCTTAATATTCAGCCTAACAAGTAGTTTCTAAATAAATTAAACACAAGAAACCCAAAACAGAAGTATTGACAGACTAAGACCAAAAGAGAAATAATTTATTCTATATAAAATTGCATCACCTGATTTTAATGGAAAGCTACAATGAAAAAAAACCCCAAACCAAACCATCAAAATTATCTGAATTACATCGAGATTGAATATCTGCAGTAGAATTATCCCACTTGTCTTGTATCCAGGACTTAATTTTCATTTCCCAGCTCCTGGCCTGGAAGAAGAGTCTAAGAAAGAAGCTGTAAGTCATGAGATGAGACAGAGGAGAGAGGATTCTCAATTCAGGAGAAAAAGACCACCAAAGAATAACTTATTCTGATTAGCATTAAAAAATGACAAAGTGAATGACGTATTATAAAAGGAGTTCCACAGTTCTGTCCTTCACTTTTTCTGCTCTTGCTTTGAGTAATCACTTACAGCAGATCTTGTCTTCAACTATATCCATTAAATCAGCATTTTACAAGTGAAATTATTTTAAAAAATTTCCATTTTTGGATTTCACAAGCACATTCGAATAAATCCCTTCCACAGAACTTTAAAAATCAACCCCCACACACTATTTATTACAAACATCAGTATACACAGTAAAGAATAGTATATAAGAAATCAATCAACTCAGAAGTGTTGAAAACTGCATTTAACTTCTCTCTTGAAGAACATTGAATTTAATAGACTTCAGCTAACATTTTTTTTTTTTTGCCAAATATTGGCAAGGCTCTTTTCCAAGCTTGCTGATAAGCACTGAAGAGAACTTGCAGGTGTAATTCAAATATGCCATAGCATAGACTTTAATGTTTCACTGTGATGAAGATGCATCAGAAGGAAGCAACTAGAATTTGGCTATATATAGCAGAAGTACAGCAGGATGCGTATTTTGCATGCATATTAAAGACCCAGCACCCCCATCTTGAAAAGGTAGAATGCAGCATTGAATTCCACACTCCACTACAAATATACTGTCAAAATGCAATCGTAGAATGTGTGCACTTAGTCTAAAAAAATCTCAAAAGTAAATTACATCTACTTTATATAATACAAAACTGCTAAGAATTCATGTCAGTTATTCTTAAACAGAGATAATGCTAAACCATCACTACACATCCAGGTTCTTCTGTGTCAAATCTAAATAAATGAAATTATGTCTGTCTTCTCTCTCTAGAGCAGTATCCAATGAATTTTTTACAAATGAGAACAACAGACACAACTAATGCCTTTCAAGCCTCAGCAAAACTGAATTATTAAATCTGTCTGCCTATATCCTATTACAGCCTACTTATGAATACTTGATTTTATTTTGTATAATTGACAACAGTTGTCAGGAAAGGAAGGTTTTAACAGCAATCAAATTAAGATCAACTGGTATAAGTGTCACAGTGAAGAGCTTGCGTCAAGTGTTGATGAACTAATTGATAGGTCACTGGGAAACAGGGCACATGGAACTGCAGTGTTATAAACAGCTATATATTGTTTGGTAGCATTACCAGCCTTCCTGCTTTAAGTGAAAAACATTGAAAGAGATGGGTTACTAGAATATATCCAACAAAAGAAAAATGGACTTTGACTTTGCACACTTAACACCAGATCATTTACAAACAACTTAATTTTTAAATAATTTGTATTACTTAAGCGTCTATGTGCATGAAAGTTTTAAACTGATGACAAGATGAACAGCAGCGCCAAGATGACATACTGAGTTTCATTTACTACTATAAAAAGAAGCTTTCAATTATTATAGCTTCAAGAGAGGAAAAAGCCCCCAAGATGACTAAAACATCCCAAACACTGAAGCTACAATGCCATCCCATAGGATGCAATCAAATTAAAAGCATTAATTTCTCTTAAGACCAGAGAAGAACTGTGTGCACTTGAGATATTTGATCTGAATTAAGAAACCGATGAAGCAATTGATTAATTGGAATTTAAGCCATCAGTCACTGGATCCATCAACAGTTTCATTTACATTCTAAATAATCACCTGATGGTCTTATAGGATACCATGTATTAATACACAGTCAATATGATACCCCTAAACTCATCACAGTTCCTCATTGACACGAACTCAGATGTTTTTTAATCCAAGCTTGATCACACTGCATCTTTTTTGAATTGCTGTATTGATTCAGTATGCTTTAGGAATTTTTTTCTCTATTAAAACATTATGGAATTCTCTCCTATATAGCAAACAATGTTCCAAGTTAAAAGAAAAAAATCATTCACATTCATTCACATTCTCAAATTTTAACTTACTGATTTATATTATTTTGATATATACAGAAGGATACTCAAAAGCATTAATCTTTTCCATTTAATAGGATTTGATGCACCACTTTGCTTCATTATTCTTCTGATGTACACTAGCAATCTCTTTTTGCAGAAACCCAGAAAAAAGATAGTGTGCATTGTCTTCAGAGTAATGACTGAATCAAAAATTCTGCCATACAGAATACTTAGAACACTGAAACAGTTCTCACTTTTCAGATCAAAATAAGAATACTGACTCAACAGCTCCTTGATTTGAGAGCTCCAACAGTGTAGCAGAGCTTCCTGTCCCCATCAACCTTCCTAATGTACTTATATTTCTAAAGAGCACTAATACAAAAAATACATATACATCTCAAAGAAGAGTGCTTATAGCGGACTTAAAGAGCATTTTCTCTCTTGATGAAAGGAGAACTCACAAACTGAGGAGGTTGAGAAAAGCATATGGCCAAAACCAGAAACCACTGAGAGCATGTTTTGCCTCAAAGGTTTTAGGAGCAGCAATAGTAATAAAGAAGAAGGACGTTCCATTAAATAAATTAGAAGGAGCAGGAATAAAAGCTTTGGTATCTCATAAAGCTTAAACACAGAAAAGTACAAGTCAAAGCAGTTGACAAAACCATCAGGTTACAATAGGCATATGAAAAACAAGAGGATAAATGTTTGGTTAAAATTCAGCAGGGAAAAGCACATTCTCCTTTACTGTTTGGTAACTAGGAAGAAGAAAGAGATGCAGCTGTGAAGATTTCATTACACAAAAAGCAGAGGATTTCTACTTTTTCCAATTTCTTTTTATTTGACAGACAGAGGAACCCTGTTCAAAGCTACACAGACACCTGCAATCAGAACTGTAACTGAAGAAGTGAAGTATTTTAGCTAAATTGCCTTTGGCCTTCATATGTACTGAGAGAATGACACCATGGCAACACAGGCCATAACACTTGCACAAAAAACCCAGTGCTCTACTCAGGTGGGTATTCCTTGCAAGGCAGGTTGCTCCAAGTTACATTTTCTAGATGTAACTAGAAAACTTTCAATGGAAAGAAAGCTGCTAGACTAAAGTAGTCCAAGTCCACACAAGCTTCAATTTCAACTCCAGCCAGCCACACACCTCAACCCCTGCATGAAAGTCAGAATCAGATCAATACATGCAAGCCATCCTTTCCTTATGAATACACTAAGACAGATCTGAGGATCATTTCTAAGTTTTTGGTGAGATAACTCTAAAATTACTACACGATTGCTCCTCATTCGACTTAATAAATCAGATCTTTCTAGGTTTTTCAGAAATTCCTTTTTCACCATAAAGATGAGACCTACCAAGAGACATTTTCCAATAATTTCAAAGAATTCAGATAATGTTAACAGCTTGTCCAGTAGAGCCTTGAGGTAAGAGAAGGAAAAAAAGCCACCCTAAATTCAATAATCTAAGATAAGAAAAAGGTGTCACTGGCTTAAAACATCCCATAATGCATGGTATCAATCTTATGAACAGATACTTTGCAGGCACCATATTATAACCTGCTTCTATACAAAGAATTTTAGAACCTTACTTCTGCAAAAGTAGTTTGTCTTTTATTTTCAAAGCCTTTCACAATATACCCATGGTCTATCAGTCCTTAATATGCATATAGTTTCTTTGCCTGACTTACCCTGTCTCTGAGATCTGCTTTGATGATTCTCACCTTCAGCTTACTGAAGTTGTTTCCCAAAAATGGGGGAATTGTTTGGAATTTTGGGATATTCAGACCACTAATCCAGCCAAGCCACCAAATGCCCTTAAATTTCTGGGGAAATGCATTACCACCAGAAAGCAGAAACAGGTGAGTTTATGCCTAACACAACACACAGCCTCCTTACAGATAAATTTTTCAAGTCTTACTAGTTTTTCTTTTAAATAAAAAAAAAAGTAAAATATTTGTTACTGCTTGTTTTGCCACAATTCTAATGAAACAGATGGATTTTTCTAGTCACCCAAGTACACACAGAAAATAAAATAGTTACTGAATGAAATATATGTCTACTAATAACATTTTACTGTGTAATTTTACATCTTTAATATAGAGAGAGTAATACTGGGGGCTTAATGCCTGCTGAGACCAGCTCCTTCCACCACATCACATTCATATTATCTGACGATATCTTAAACAAGTAGCTGATCACATCGAATTACTATTACTCAGTGGCTTAAAGTAGATACCAACACATTTCAAGCCTGACTTAAATCAAACGCTAAAAACAGAATAGGAACTGAAGCACAGAAACAGATTAAAGTAGTTTGGACAGATTGTTGGCAGCTATTCATGCCCCGAAGATAAACTTTTATCTGGCCGTATGTGCAAAACTTAACTCTAGTCATTTATCATTCTCTATAGCAATAGATTTTCAAAGCATTTTAGTTTCCAGACAGGTAGGTTTTAGAATGCTTGTTTTCTAAACATAATAGAAAATTCCAGAATGTGTGACAAATACAACTCCTTCAGCCTTATTATTCTGCAGTGGCTGGTTTTATGAAGAGATAAAAAGAGACATCAGTTGCACAACTGAATTCCAAACTGACATTTTTTTCCCCTGGTTTGATTTTTAAATAACTGAAGTTTCAGAACAGGCCGGGGCTCAGTCAATTAAGTTATTTGTAGAACACTTACTTCTAACTGTCCAGAATAAATAGATAGTACTTGAATTGCCTTGATTACGTTTTTGGGGTTTTTTTCAGTGAGTTTGGAGTTTCATTCTTTGACATAAGTGTTCTACTAATACTTGCTTTTTAAGATTACAAAACTGGATCTTTTTAACAAGTAAACCATATTTGCTTGCACAATGCTCTCTTTTTGCAGAGAAATTCTTCAGAACTCACCATGTTCAAAACAACTTCTTTCTTTTATTAGCAGACTTTGACATGGTAGACTCTTGAATAAGCCTTTACTGGTTAACTCACAGCTCCTTCCAACAGCAAATCAAGTTATATGAATGACTACTTAAATCCGTACTTGCATTGTGGAGTTTATGCCAGTAAAAGGGTTAGCATTTAAAATAAAAATCTCATCTGAGACAGTTATATTGCTACAGAAATGAACTGCTACAAAGACTCAAAATAAAAATTATTTTCCTATTTTATTCTATTTACTCGTACCATTGTTGCTAAAGTAATTACAAGTAAAGAATCTTGAAAACTCTTAACTACAAATTTTAATGCAAGTGGCATTACTGTTTTTGCTACAATTCTGAACTAGTATTGTATACCTGAGTTAATATACCATTTTTAAATAGTTTCATAAGTAAAATTCAAGACACTGATCTATACAATGGGGGATGTCCAGAGGGACCTCAACAGGCAGGAGAAATGGGGTGACCTTAAAGTTCAACAAGAAATGGTGATAGAATCTCACACTCGGTGAAGAATAACCAGTACATGCTGGTGCCCATCCAGCTAGACAGGAGCTTGGTAGAAAAGGACCTGGGAGTCCTGGGGGACACCAGGTTGAACATAAGCCAGTAACATCCCCTTGCAGCAGAGGAGGTTACTGGCATCCTGGGGTGCGTTAGGTAAAGTATTGCCAGAGGTCAAGGGAGGTGTTCCTTCCCCTCTGCTCAGCATTAGCGAGGCACCACCTGGAATACTGCATCCAGTGCAGGGCTCTCTCATACAAGAGTGGTGTGAGCATGCTGGAAAAGGTCCAACTGAGTGCCACAAAAATGATGGAACTGGAGCCTCTCCCATATGAGAAAGCTCTGAGAGAGCTGGGAATGCTCAGCCTGAAGAAGACAAGGCTCCAGAATGATCCTAGTAATATATATGAAAACCTGTAGGGAGGGTGCAAAGACTGAGCCAGGCTCTTTTCAGTGACAGAACCACCTCTGAACATAAGGTGACAAGAATTACTAATTTTTTAACTCTGAGGATAACTGAGCACTGGCACAGCCTGCCCAGAGAACCTGTGAAATTTCCCTCCTTGGCAATGCTCAAAACCTGTCTGAACATGGTCCTGGGCAACCAGTTCTAAGTGGCCCTGCTTGAGTAGAGGTGTTGGACCAGATGATACCTAGAGATTCTTTCCAACCTCAACCACTCTGCAATACTATCTTAAGTATTCACATTAAGTAAGACCAAAATAAGATAACTCTGGCCTGAAAAATACCAGATGTAGCAAGTGGCATTAACTTGCAAAGAATTAAAGGTTCTTCGCAATGGATTGTGAGAATTTTTAAATGATTTTCCATTTCCCTACTGCCTGCATTGCACAGCTGTAGAGGTAGACAAACGGTATTTTAGAATGTCCAGACTAGCAAATTACTATATATTAGATTTAAAGACATACAATAATAAAACTGGTTTACGATAAAGATTTTTGTGTGACAGCCGTGGAACTATCAGTCAGTGGGAATTGCTCTCACCTGAGTATCACCTCTAACAGTAAAAAATAAAAACCCCCAGCCTTTTGTCAATTTGGTAGCTACTGAGAAGTATACAGTAGATTATTCAAATAAATTTGTAACCTTATTTTACCAGGCTTCTACCTTTACATTTTTTTACAAAATTTACAAGTTTGTTAGAAGAGAAATATATTAATGCAATACTCCACCTCCTGGGAAAAAATACTACTTTTCCAGAAGCAGTGACTATTACTGGAATCAAGTGTCAACCAAAATATTTAAATCCATGCAGAAGACATGTAAAAGGTTCAAATACTGTTATCAGAAAAGCTGAAGCAGACCAGTAAAAGCACTTCAACTTTACCCTTTGGAACTTCAATGTCACCAGAAAAGGCTGAAGAGAAAATCCAGCTCTATTTTTCATACCATCACAAAGAGGACAAAGAGGACCTTGGCAACAATAAGAAGCGTTTAGCTAAGATTAATCAATTCTTACCCCCCTAAAAAGCTACTAACAAAAGCCAGTATCCTAACAGTCCTGTGGTTAGTCTGTCATAGGCCTAAGTATTTAGCAGTTGTACAGAATAGAAACAATTCTTTGCAGTCCTAGTGTCTGTGGAGCACATCTCAAGCCCTAAAGCTCATTACCCCTTGGCTCCTGCAGCTGCAGACATGAGCAAATAGTCTGTTTAGCCCTAATTCCAAGTACAATGCCATGCCATCTTTCTGCCAGTAACTTTTGACTTGTGGCCAATTTCAACGAAGTAAGGCAGATTAATGATCTCAAGGTTATGAACTGCCTTGAATTTTTGTGAAAAAAAGAGATGATGGAAGAGCCACATGAATTAGAAAAAAGCCAAGCTGTTAGCATCAACAGTCATCTGTTCTAGGACCTAGCAAAAATTCGTAGCTACAATCAACATTTGCTTAGATCAGAACCACCCACTGCATATGGCAACTTTTCTCCATGAAGAATAACACTCTAAGGTTATTAGAGGTGTGTAAGTGAAAAGCTTGGAGGAAAAATCCCAAAAACTTCAATCACTACTGACACTTTGTAGCCACCCTAGAAAATTTGTGTTCCTTACAGAATTTCACATTTGAAAGTTACCAGAGCACAAATATTCTACAGATACCAAGCCTTATGAACACATGCACCAGATTTCGATGAAGGACCAGACCCAGTTCGTGTCAGAATGTTACTCGTTAGCATAGAAATACCTCACCTGGATCGAAAGCCAGGCACTGAACAAAGGCACAACCAATGTACCAGGCCAAGGCACAGCCACTGTGGAGTACAAGGATTTTAGCTTAAAGAAGGAAAGAGTTAATATTTGACATTTTTCTTGTGTTTTACACACACAGTGTCTTTGATAATCTTCTCCATGGACACCCCCTTGTCACGGGGGAGAAGCTTGCACGCCCTTATGAGGTTGCGAGCTGTGCTGGCAGTGGAATGTACCTCCGGTAGGGTCTCCTATGCTAGTCAGGTCTCAGCTGAAGGCTCAGACAAAGTGTGTCCACGGACAGGATGGGCAACCATCCTAGGAGAAGGACAACTCTAACTCCAAACCTGGGCAGATGGAGCTCACTTAGCCCTGTAAGGCCATCCATCTAAGAGAAGGATACTCAAGCCAAACCTTCATCCTGAGGACTTCGCTGTCACCGCCCAAGCTCACTAGGCCCTGGCAGATGAACCTCAGGAGTAAAGGGTGGAGACAGTTCCACACAAGCTGTGCCTCACCTAAAAAATCCACCGTGCAGGCTTGGAGGACTCACCCACATTTGCAAAGCCCTGTAACGACAGGCGAGTCACAAGCCGGCAGGTGATAAGGTGCACTGGAAGCTGCAGACCCAACCCTGCATGCAGGCGGCTCAGGACATTGGTCGCTCGAGACTGACCCGGAGGTGGCAGTCTGGTTTGGCAGCATCCTGAATGACCAAGCAGCCTTTTTCAAGGAGAGCACTGCTTGCTCCACATGGAGAGGGGCCTAGAAAAGGTGGCCTAACCAAAGCTCATCTCCACCCTTCACCCGGTTGACTTACTGAGGCCAACAAGCATCTTCTTTGTGGTCAAACAAAGACAAAGGGTCAAAGGCATACACGTGCCACCAATGGTGTGTCAAAATTGACAGTTGCATGTTGCAACATCAGAACCATGCTCGACTCTGTGGATGGTGGATGTCCTGAGCATCGTTCTGCACTAATTGCCCATGAACTGTCACGACTCAATTTCGACATTGCTGCTCTCACTGAAGTTCGTCTCCATGAGGTAGGCAGCCTTAAAGAACAGGGCGTCAGCTACACACTCTATTGGTCAGGCAAACCCAAAAGTGAAAATCACCTTTCAGGAGTCGGTTTCACGATTAGAAACTCCATTGCCTCCAAACTTGAAAATTTGCCAACAGGTCATTCTGATCACATTATCTCCTTACGCCTCCCACTACACAACAAGCAACATGTTGTTCTCTTCAGCATTTATGCCCCAACTCTCCAAGCTGAC
>JAWWTY010000077.1:57052739-57109021 GCA_035222235.1 Margarornis squamiger
GCTGAAAACGCAGCTGTGCTGGGCAGGGCACGTCTCCAGGATGGAGGATCACCACCTCCCTAAGATTGTGCTCTATGTCTTGAACTTGCCCCTGGCTGCTGCAAGAGAGGAGCCCCGAAGGACTCCCTGAAACAATACCTCAGCCTTGGCCATCAATGGTCCACTCCGGCCTCCAATCGGGAGAAATGGAGACACACCATCCATAATGCTGCAGCTTCCTTTGAGAACACACAGAGAATCAGTCTTGAGGAAAAAAGACAATGCAGGAAAAACCGTGCTGCATCAATACCGCCCTTGGAGACTTTCCACTGTGCATTTTGCAAGCAGACTTGCCTATCTTCCATCAGCCTTTTTAGCCATCAGTGCACCTGCAGCAAGCATGGGTAGAGCCTTTCCCAAATCTTCGTTCGCGAAGCCTAGCCATGATGATCATCTTTGATAATATTACCATAATGCTGAAGCTATTAACACATGCTCCAGTTGGCAGTTCCTATAGACAATTTTAACATTATATGATGATCTCTGGAATGCTCTGTCTAGCTTTTGATTTATGACTGAGGTGGCATATAGACAAATAAAATGCAGAGAGCATGACAAGCAATTTAAAAATGGGCGTGAAAGCTATGTAGGGGCCACTGAGGATCTTGCTTAATTTCAGCAAGAGAGCTTTGTATTGGTGTAACAGAGATCTTGCCTACATTTGCCTAACAGCTTTACACTAAGGTAGTCAATTGTTTATGGCATGATGCCTGCTTATACAGAAAATGAAAATAACCTTTAAACCATCTTTTGCAGCCAGCTCAGCATGAATATTTCCTTTCATTTGGTGAAAGGCTGATAAATGGTACAAATCTTCCCAACTGCTTGCCACCTCTGCCATATATAAAGAGCAAAACCAAGATTCAGCCATAATTAATCCCCTCCTACCTTTTGAAATATTGAAAACCCCAATATATTATTTAATAAATTTTTCACTCTTTTTTAAATTTTTATTTATTTTCAAAGTCAGTGAAGATCTTTTGGAAACCTCTGTTATGTGGGGAGCCTGACAGCAGCAGAGAATTCACATCTGAGGAATGGTTTCCACCTGCTCCATCCCCCTGGGAAGTAATCCTAACTCTAAATATGTACAGCCATGTAGCTGCCTCTGTTTATGAATACCAATGTTATGGACTGCCACATGAATAAAAAACAAAGTCCCACCTATATTAGTCTTCAGACTATGACTTTTGCAAAAGTCTGATGAAAAAACATAGGAATTTTAGAAATTAGACACAGGCACACAACTATCATAAGTTATTAGATTCTTTGAAGAAGCTAAAGGAGAATACACCTAATAAGGAAAGGAGAAAAAAAAAAAATCTATCTAATAAGTCGTCAGTTTTATCAAAATAATACTGATACCCCAAATGCAGCTTCTGCTACATAGAGTTAAAAGTACCCTAGAAAACTCAACATTCCTAAAAGTTTATTAGGGGTGGGGTTTAGGCTGAACTTTTTTAACTACTCATTTATAATTTAAATAGCTTCTTTTTTTGGTTGAAGGTATAAGATATTATGGTGCTGCAGACTACAATAATATGTAATGTAAATATTTAAGCTGGAAAATAGTACTTTGCCCCAAAAGAAGCTTACAGGATGGATTGGATTTTAAGATTAGTTCAAACTCTCCACTTTACTCTTTATAGATTTATAGTAAGCAGCCATAGTTAAACTGCTTCATTGCACAGGAGATAAAACTACATATAGAACATAAACCCATGCCAAAACTGTTTCACAAAGTACTTAAAAGTGTCAACTATAAATTAAACCATAAACCAGTCAAAACTGCAACATCAGGAAGAAACAAATACAGATCTAAGTGTTCATTCTTTAGTCAAAAAACTAATATGCTTGAAGTTCATGAGATTATTTTTCTATGCTTTGTCTTCTTCTTTTGCTTTTAAAGAAGTGCAACACCAATAGAACTAGTTAACCTGTTGCTTGTTTATAGAAAGTGCATTTTCAATGTTAAAATTCACATTCCATGTGTAGCAGTAGTTTATATAAATAACATATCACAATTCTGGGAAGATTTCACTCAATTTGCTCTTTACTCCACATTATTGTCAACATTTACATAGTACGTACACAACTCTTTCAAACTGCTCACAAGCATTTTGTTAATATCAGTTACAGAAAGTCTATTGTTACACCATGGAAAAAGTTATCAATCAAGTAGCTTTATTTTCTAGATAGCAAATTAATGAAGCTTCTTAAGAGTAAAAATGATGACATTCAATGAAAGCTGATTGAAGTGCACTTAAATGCAGAACCAGACTTAATGGATTTTACATTCAAAAATATTTTCTTCACACATTTCTGACACGAGGATTCACCTTGTTCCCTTCCTCCATCTATATCTTGACAAAGAGATAGTCTAAGTTCAATTAACTGTGGCCCTTCAAGATTTACTATTCATACATATTCTAGTCAAGACACAGAGATATCCTGCGCAGATGCACTACCAGCTTTCATTGTTCATTGACAAAAATACCTGTGCCCTATCCTTCAACTAATAGCATTATAGGGAAGGAAGACTACACAGTGTCTTATAACTTCAAAAGCAGAATCCAGAAATTTAAAAATTAACAAGGAGAAAAATTATAGTGCAGGTATGCAAAATATAAAATTTTAAGACTTGCTTTGTTGCAAGCTAAGCAACTGTCTCCTCATGTTCTTGTTCATTTATTCCTGCAGTGACAACACATCTCATATACACTGCTGGAAGGATCCCAAGGAGAGCAAGACAGATTTCACCAGAAAAACAGTTCTTGATGATCCTACAACAGCAAACACTGCAGTGTTACACATTGAGTTTCCTACACATTTCTACTGTGCGCACATGACTTAAATTGCAACTGGTACATACACCTGCTGGAGTAGATGATGATTGTTTCCAAATGCCTTGATATGCAAGATCTAATCCAACATAGGCTAAAGGCTAGGAAAATTTTGGATCAACACATACTTTCTACCACTCACATGTTGAATGCAAGTAGCCTAATTTAAAGTCATTCTTCTTACGGTGCAGAAGTCCTCCTATTTTCTACTTTTCTAGGAGCTGTGACTTGAGCCAAAACACGCTTTGGGGCAGTAAGGACAGTATCAATCATTATATAATCATGTTGCATACAAATTGTCAAAAGCATTATGCTTTTTAATAAATTGGGGTACTGTGAGAGAGAATAAAAAAAAAAACCCATGTAATGAAGATAGAGCTTATACAAAGACTACCAGGAAACTTTGTCAGTCCAGGCCAGTTATAGATGACCAACTGCCTCTAATCAGTATTAGCAAAACACAGTAAATATACAGTAATTTCTTCTTTTAGCAAATATATAGCTCTAGTAGTGCTTCACAGGCTATCAGAAATATTTTTTTCTTCTCTTGCACATGATCTCTGCAAATTTAGTCTTTTATCTGAAATATATGATAGACCTCGAGTGCCACAGTGAAACACCAAGTGACATTAATACAGGCTTACCAGTATCACAGCTATTAGCTTTGTGAAATTTAGTGCTGTCTGACAAATACCAGGCAGTTCTTCAGGATCAGAAGAGAGATGGAAATACAAAGGAGGAAAACTCATTTGAGTTATACAGGGCGGCATGCAACAGTAATGTCTAAACTTTACAAAGCAGCTGTAATTTATAGGGTTCCTATACAGGAGATACTTGTTTCTTGAAGATTAAGAGTACTCCCCTATCACCATGTGAAGAGAAACAGAACTAAAAAGAAGCACTTTTCTTTCTATCACTCAAGAAGATTCCTGGGTTTCCTTTTTGACTGACCAAAAAGACAGGATTATTTTTAAGTAAAACAAAAATTTAAAAATCAGTTACTTCATCACAATCAGTTAGATCGCAAAACATTTCCCCCAAAAAAATTTAATCACAAATCGATGGTTTCAGATTTCAGTTCTTTTCAATTTAATAACTGAAATACAATCAGATGGCATTTCAATGTATGTTGCAAGACAACGATTAGTTTTACATAATTTAAAATGCTGTCAAATCATACTAATCAAGTACAGCCTTTTAAATGTATTTACTAAATATGTTTAATATTTAAATGTTTTGTTAAAATTAATAAAAATCATCTATTTAGAGAAATATATTTATAGATGTTCACAGTAAGATCACTCCAGGTTTATTGTCCAAGCATACTGTATTTCCCACGTATGGACTGCCCCATTAATCAGATGAAGGTAGAGCTACATCAATCTATTTGTTCATTTCAAATTGGTCACAATGCACAATTTAAAATTTTACCACAACCATCAACTTATCATGTAACCAATGTGAATTGTCAAAACATACCTGTTTTTTCTGATGTTCTAAGAAACACCATGTCAGATGGGATTCGTTGATTCTGATTGGAGAAAAAAAAAAAAAAGATGTATTTCTGGTAAGTAGGAAAAAATGTGAATTCCAATCAAATGTCCAGTAAGATCTATCACCAAAAGGTCACACTTGGATTGAAACTCAATTAAAATAGGATTTCTCACAATACTTTACATTCAGCATTTGCAATTCAGAAATCAATATTTTCGAAAAATTATACAATAAGCAAACAACAGTTAATCCTTTCAGATGCTCTTTATAAGTGAATCATAAATACCAGAAGAAGAGATTAACATTTTCTTGATTGAAAGCAGTACTTCAAGAATATAAATATCTAATTGAAATATCTTAAATAACTTCACTGAGCAAAACTCTGACATTCGGTTAGCATATACAATAGCAAAAAAAAAGTGAAATTTAAAATATCTGTCTTGGGACTCAAATGGTGAATATTATGTATACCAAGCATTCTTCTCTCCCAACATACACAAACACACACAGGGGAAACAGCAAACTGGGGAATGACATTTTACTATTTCACATACCTAAAATGAATAGAATTTCTTTCTCACTATCTAAGGTATAGAGCCACATGTGTAGTTAGTGCATCTGCACATCTGTTCTGCCATTTCCCTTTCCAGCACACAACAATCTGTATCAAATCATATTTTCAATTATTTGTTGACCACAGAAAGGCCAGTCTAAGCTTTCACAGGTTAAACGAAATTAATAATACCACCCTCCCCCACACATGCTGCTACATGGCTACCCGAATCCTTAGGTCTCCCTCTCCACTTGTTCACCAGCTACACATTGCCAACAGAGGGTTTAAGAATGAAAAACTGGAAAAAGCAAAAATAACCAACATGCCAAAACTGGAAAGAGATACAGGACTGGTAAGGAAAAAAGCATCATAGAAAGCTGTCAGGGACCAGACTGAAGAGTGGACAGAGTAATAAGAGCAGATATCCTACTCAATTGCAGTTTCTTCCATCACAACTTATGTCCAGCATGCCAAATGCTGTACAGTTTGGTATTAAAGCCACACACAGAGATTACTTTGCATTTCATTTACAGACTACCTTTAACCAATAAAAACAAAAATATCAGTTGATTAGCAGCAACAGCTTTACAAGTTTCATGCGCACAAGTATTTTTTAGTATTCATTTCTGATTATTCATTAAGAGAATACAGCGAACAAATATTTTTCATAAAGACAGTATCTCCACTTAAGAATAAATATCAGGTTTCCCTGTTATACTTGGTTGATATTGCCTTGACAATCACTGCATACCTAGGGGTCATCACCTTTTAATTTTTAAGAGCTCTACTGTCTGATTGAGTGGAAAAGAAAACATGTATAGTGACAAAGCCGACCACAGGGCATACATGAACCTCAAAATTAAGCATTTAAAAAATGTCCAAATTTACTCAGTATAAAAAATTAAGAGGCTCAATTCAGTATATGAACATTTCAGAACGACACAATAATTTCACACTTCAATTATAATCAAACTGCAAAATTGACACAACAATAATAATTCAATTGTGGCTCTATTTCTGTAGCTCTATAAGCTACAGAAAACTGGTTATTTTATACAGACTAAACAGCAACGAAGATGAGGTCAAAGCATTAAGCAATGGAGTATCTCACATACTGAATGCAGCACTCAGTCCCACCTGTAAATTTTAAAAGGGTAATCCTAGCCACAATACCTTGATTCACTGTATCAAAGTCGAACGCATGAATTCTATGAGTTATTACAAAGACACAACTATCAAAGAAAAACATGGGTTCAAAATTATATTTAGATGAAATTCAAGTGCAGTCAGCACAGGGCAGTTCTGAACACACTTATCCCAGCAACAGGCCAAACCACAGCATTTGCAAACATTCAAAAAACCTCACAGAAGAATCCACACAAACACAGAGGGATATCTCTTGTTCATTTTGAATCAAGCCAGTCCTCCATCCCAGCAATTAAGGACACAACACTGCTACAAACAGAAAGAAACCCAGCATTCCCAAACTGGTTTGATTCAAAAACAGACACATAGTTTGGTTTTTTTAACCCTCCACCATTTACTTTAATTGAAGGCAGCACTTTTCTTACTTCACTTAAAGCCGAACAAAAGTATTTGAAATAAGTACTGGTTCCCTCCCTTAAAACAGCTCAAAATACACACATCATGATAAATAAACACTGCTTTGTATGACACCTTCAAAAATACTATGCCTGACTATCTACAAAAATCAGTTTAGCAAGCAAAAAAATTCACAGTCTCACTCACAAGGGAGAATAAATGTGTATTTAAACCAAACAACATTACTGAAGCTGATGCTTTTCCCCATATACAATGCTGAACTCAAACATTTGTCTCAGTCACATAGCAATAGTATTTCTGATAAAAAACATCCTGGATATTATAGAAGTTTCCCATTACTCCAAAGAAACCTTCCCAAGATGAGGATGCAACTGCAACAGTGCCACTTGGAATAGTGTGATCGGAACCGATCTGCCAGAGTCAACTGCCAGACCAAGTGTTATATGGGCTTAGCTTTGAAAATAAGACAATGTGCAAACTCTCTAAATCTCTGGGAGGCAGGTACCTCCTACCTCTCCCTGTCACATACTCTCTAAGACACCAATTGAGAAATGGGACTGGAAACAACTGCATCTGTATTCATGATGGGCAGTTCAGTACAGAGGTGCCACAAAGGGCTACAGAGATGGTACTATCACGAGGGAAAATGATGTTTGGAAAACATGCAATTTGGGAAACACTAGAAAATAAATGCATATTCAAGTTTACCTAAAAATCCTATGTAGGTAGCAAAAAAACCTCTGTATACCTTAAAATTATGAATTTCCGTGTGTGAATACTTCCTGACTTGCAGCAATTTCCATTTTAACTCTCTGTGCTTTTACAAATAAAATTCTTTATTTTTGTCTGTATGCCACCAGTATTCACCTTGAAGAGGCTGCTCTAGCAACTGCAACTAGTACAGCTTTTTTTTGAATCTTGTCTTGTAACAGATAATAATTATACATGTAGTGAAATTTATTATCCACCATGAGCCCAACTTTAACTGGGAATATCTCATTTAGATTTGGAAAAAGCTTGGTGTAGTGGTTTTGGTTTAGGCTCTTCCTGGTAACTGGGTCATAACTAAGGAAGTATTCCATCTCATTTCTTTATGTAAGCAAAGATATAAAGAGGGGGAGTCAGAATCAGGGGGCAGTCCTTCTTCTGGCAGTGTTGGAGGGCAGAGGAGCTCCCTGCGGTCACTCTGCGGTGGGAGTGGGCCATAGGTGTTGGGTTCACTGATCAGCCAGCTGGGTCGGGAGGAGGTGTCCTGAGATTTGGGAACGGCAGTTGTTTTGGTGAGAGGGAAGTGAAAACTTGTTTTCTTTCTCCTTTCTCCTCTGTATATACATGTATATATATGTAAACATATATAAACTGGTTTAGTTCTACTGAAGTTCGGTTTTGTGGGTTTCCCGCCCCTGCCCCCCCCCCTTTCTTCCCCTGTGGCCAGGAGGGGCCTTTGGGGCCTCTGTCCTGGGCCCTCTGGCTCTTGGCATTTGGCCAATTTTCAACTCATCACACTTGGTAAAAACATTAGCCTTAAACTATATTATGCATCTATTAGATGAAACGAGAAAAAGGAAAAGGCAACTTGAAAATTAAATAATCCTGTCCTTAAATGACAATAACAATTAAACAGATATTCAGTCTTTCTATAGATTAGCTATACATTTTTGCAGCTTCCCTGCCAGCTCTGACATAAATCCATTACACAAGTTTCAGGTTACTGACTTCATGCCTACAAACTTCCAATTACTTGTAAACAAGCTAAAACACTTGACCAACATTCAAAACTTTTGCAAAAATAAGAGTCCAATGAACTAATACTGAATTTAATAGAAATTCTAATAATACAAATGAATTATCAGGTTTCTACAGTCATTACCAGCTTCCACAGAGGATGCATGTTTCTCATTCAGTAAATGAAATATTCACCTGGTACCCAGTATCCAAGATTCAGGTACTGTATGGCTGACAGAATTGGGCAGAATCACAGAGTATCTCAAGTTGGAAGGGATCCATGAGGATCATGAAGTCCAACTCCTTGCTTCTTTGGGGACTACCTAATACTAAACCATTTGACTAAGAGCATCATTCAGACACTTCTTGAACTTCAACAGGTTTGGTGCCATGAAAACCTCCCTGGGGAGCCTCTTCCAGTGATCAAACAGCCTCTAAGCAAGAAGCCTTGTCCCAGAACTTCCCCTGACAAAGTCTCATTCATAGAATAACAATGGTTTGGGTTGGAAGGGACCTTAAAAATGACCTGGTTCCAAACCATGAGAACGGACAGCCTTCACTGGACCAGGTTGCTCAGAGCTCCATCCAACCTGGCCTTGAATACTTACAGGGACAGGACATCCACAGCTTCTCTGGGCAAACCCATTCCAGTGTCTCACCACTCTCATAGTGAAGAATTTCTGGATACTATCTAATCTAAATCTATTATCTTTCAGTTTAAAGCCACTATGCCTTGAACCATCACCATATGTCCTTGAGATTCCATTTCTGCGTGTCCTGTCACTGATCACCAGAAAGAGACCAGCAAGTCCTCCCCCACTGCCTCTGTGAGGAAGTTACAGACTGTGATCAAATTAGTCATGTAAATATTTTCTCATTTTAATAGAAAAAAATCCATACCTTTTTTGCCTCCTTTTGGGTTCTCTCTGATCATTTTTCTTTCCTGTAACATAATGTAAGCTTTTCTGCATAAACATATCTGACTGTATCCTACTACAGAGGGAAGGTCAGAGACTGGCTAGTCTTTATTTAAAACTGACATCTTGTTTTTCATATTTTGAAAGCGGGAAGAAAGATACTGCAGGAGTACTAGATACCAAAAAACATTGACACTATTACTGCTGACACTGGAGAGCAAAAATGCCCCTGCAAAGACATACCTAGTCACTATAAAAGAGTGACTACACAGAAACAGATGGCAAGTATGCTACAAAAATCTTTAACATCTCATTATTGAGAAAATTAAATTCTGTTGTACATTGACACAGACAAACAGCAGCAATATGTCAATCACGTTAGCACTCTCATGTCATATTTATCAAAGTAGAACAAGTTAAAAGTGACAACACATACAACTTCAAGCTTTCAGAAACCCATGAAGAAAATACATAATCTCCATTACCATGGAGATGAAGCTAGAAATGTTTGATATATATACTCAAATTTCAGTACATAAGTCATGAAAATTACTTGAATACATTGTTTTGCTCAGATCTGGGCAGAATTACAGCTCCAGAAAAGAAGGGCTTCTATTTGTCTCACTGTTTGCAGACTTAGAGATTTGGTCCTACAGATCTAACAATGGTCAACACAAGTGCTTCCCCAGCGTAT
This sequence comes from Margarornis squamiger, assembly GCA_035222235.1. Taxonomy (NCBI): domain Eukaryota; kingdom Metazoa; phylum Chordata; class Aves; order Passeriformes; family Furnariidae; genus Margarornis; species Margarornis squamiger. The sequence continues at coordinate 57,062,568 of JAWWTY010000077.1, forward strand.
AGGTTCCAATGAGTAACTCTATGCCACCCAGGAATACTAGCCAGATTGGCAAACAAGAAAACCCATAAACAACCTATACTTCCCTGCAACACAGGCTACTGCTTCTAATAGCATTAGAAGAATTACTTTCACATAATATTATCATGAAATTGTTATTTACATAAACTTTTCCAGTTCCCTCATCAGTCTTCCAATTCCCCTCAACTGCCCATAGCTACAGACTCGGAATTTTGCATTTGCTTTCATTTCTGCTCATGTCATGCAATGAAACCATCTACTTTTCTCATTGACTAAAGTATTCCTTCTTATTATCCTGCTTGCTTCTGAGTTATAAATGGACGAGGCACTTCCCAGTTGTCTTCTTGGATCTGCATGTTGTGCAATACTGCATGCTAGCATTAACTGCAATCCTTGCAAATACTGGATTAATTTCACTTTACACCCGAGATTAAGAAAAAAAACAATTGTGTCCCTTTACAGCTCCAAGAAAAGCTCTCAAGGTTTTAAGATACAGCATTACAGTTCTGCATGCTTTAAAACACTATTACATGTTGTTATTATTAAAGGTTGTTAGATAAATGTGTAGTTATTATTATCAACTAAAAGTGTTAAGTTTTATGCCCTTTTCAGACCTCCAAAGTGTATTCCAAACTGTCGATAAGCTACAGTGTCTAAATAACAAGATTTGAACTCATCAACTCTTCCCTGCAATTGTCTCTTTTAGGATCACTACACACATCTGTGCTCCCACCAGAAACCAAAAATCTATCTTAACAGAAGTCAAGGAGAACATCTAGAAGTAGCATGCCTGTTCAAGGCAGAGGACGATTTTTCAGCTTACACATTAAAATGTTTTTTGGCTTTTAAAAACAGGCATTTTCATCTATTCAGGCTTCTCCCTTCCCTAGTAATAGTGCACTGCAAAATTTTCAGTTGGAACAATAGAACCCTTGAAACTAAACTGTTTTAAGCACATTACAGTCACTTAAGAGACACTTTGAAATTAAGCAAGACTATTTAAAAAAATAAAATAATCAGAGGATATCCAAGGTTTAAATCTAGAAAAGCCTTTCATTTAAGTTGTTAGTATTTGTGATGCAGTCACTAGTTAACATATGGATATTCAGCTCAAATGAGTCATTAATTTCTCTGCAGAAATGCTGTGGATGCATCTACCAATCAAATACAATGTTAACTTGTTCCTCTGCCATTAGAGTGAGCAATTGAACATTTCACTCCTGACTGGTTCTTTGGCTTAAGAGTCATACTCCAAAACTGCAAACTGCTTACTCCAACAAAATACACTCCTTAACAGAACCAGAAAACATTTAATTTCAATAAGTCTGAAGGCACACTCAGCTAGGTCAAAAGGAAAAAAAAAAAGCTGCTCTGCTGGGACAATAGGGAACTTGAAGCTGAAATACAACATTCAAACCATTATATGCATCTTACAGAGATCCCTGAGTAAAATCTCATCAAAAAGAAAACTACTTATCTCCCTACATCCTTCAGTATTACTTTTTTTTCATTAGATAAGATAATGAAAATAATGCTGAAATAGATGCTAATGGCCAACCTCATACAAGACAGATGGATCCCCAAAGTAACTCCATTTTTCCAAATTCTAGTATAATTCAACAGACAGATGGATTTCAGTAAATTTCAGGGAAGGCAGATTACCTAAGTAGCCACTAGAGTCTTCCCTACACTCTATAATACGTAATTTCAAATTCAGAAATCAAGGAGGTCCAAAAAAGTTCCCTAAGAAAAAACCAAAGCAAATATCTAACTCTCAGTCTCCTAGAAAATTTGGAATAGATGCAAGCAAGCCCCTGCACTCTAAAATAGCAAGGCGTAAGGAAAACAGATGTAAAAGCCAGATATATTAGTGCCTAACTTGTGCGTGCTAGTATATGCTGCTCAGACAAGCCCTGAAAGATGAAAGGTAAACAGAGCAGACAAAAAGAAAGGAAAAGAAAAAAGAAATCATGCAATCTACATGAAAATACATATATATTAAGCTGTGAGCAGCAGATCAAAGGAGACTTGAGTGTATTGTTTTTTCTTTGTACCACAGAATAGAAAGGCAGGGAACAGAAGTTTTCCAGAACAAGCAAAAGCAAATATGGGCTTCAACTTGAGGTGTCTCCTTCCAGCACCTCCATGGACTAGCTCTCAAAAGAAAGTATGATGGGAATTACTTGGTGCTACCCAGAAAGTGACTCACTTTTCCAGGATTAATGTAAGTAAAAATAGTTACCTCTGAATGCTAAGATCACAATAATTTCTTAGTAGCCCAGAAAGACAACTGAAGTAAGCAACAGTCTTTCTTATCATGTTAAACATAGAGTGAAAAAGAAATAGTGAGCTCTCACTCACCATTTGCAATCAAACTGAAAGCTTTTCTTCAGTTTTTAAAATCTATAAACTTTCTTGTTATTTAACTATATATCAATACATACTATAATTAGATAATACAAACACATTTATACATATATACATAGATAAATAAAGTTTATCCTTGAAGGTTTCAGTCAGAAAACCACTGATTTGAGCATCAGAAGGAAGGTACCAGCAATCAGACAGCTTAAAACATTCAGCAAAGCAAGTCGGAGAATTTAATTCTGCAACTGTATTCGCTTCACAAGACAGATTTAAGCATATACCAGTTCATAAAATATAAATGCTTACATTCAATTAAGTTTATAATTAATTCTAAAATAGATTGCCTTGAAGATTCTCAAACAGGACTTGAACGAGAATACTAGCTAGTTAGTACTTCACAGGTAAGTCTCTTGATACACTTTTCTTCAGAAGATAATTAGCATATTAATAATCTTTAGACTCTAAAATATATTTTAAAAGTATCAACCTTTTCCACTATGATGAGGTCTCCAACTTGTATGTCTGAACTCTTAACTTGCACTTTACCTTAAAAAAAAAAAAAAGAAATGTAATCAACTTAGGCAGACATTAATAAAGAATAACAAGAATATAAATCCCAGAATGCAAATGTATTTAAAGATGTTATTGTTTGGTGAAAATGTTACAATCTGTACAAATCAGATCTTTGATAAACACATTAATCATCTGTTTGGATAAATAACTCACTGGTTAAAAAACTCTAGTTTTGTAATCAGTTACCTATTGTAGAAGTATTATAGGAAAAACAAACATATGGGAGATGCTCAAGTCTGCCCTATAGTATCAGTAATAGAGCAGTAAATTGGAAACAGGAGTGTTTCACATCACCTACTAAACAGCACTTCTGTGTCTGACAAGTCCAGAGTTGTCAGGCTTACAGTCACAGAGCATTCTCACATGCATGAGCTGTTATTCACAGCTGAGTTACCAACAGGTAGCTTTGCCTGACCACTAAAGTTACTGATGTAATCGGCAAGTCTGACACTTGTTGGCAATTATAGTAGAAAAGAGGTAAATCACTCTGATGTCAAAAGAAATACCTGAAGATTTAATTTCAGAAAAGTAAAATATCAAAAGCTGAGAGATTTTTCATTCTGTAAAGCTGCCCATTCAGTAACTGCTGTGAACAACTCCTTCAAAAATACACACAGCACATTTTCCAATTTCATTTCTGTACACTCTGTAGGGTATTAATGTCTGTAAGACTGTTAAGTTTTAGCATTCTTATTTGATGGACTGGAAAACTGAGACAGAGAGGTTAAGCTACTGCCTAAAATATGTTATTGCTGATCTCAGTAGAATTCAGGAGTTCTAGTCCCAGGTCCCTGCCACATTTCCAGAATAAAGTTGCTTCTATGAGTTAAAAACAAGGAAGACCAAAAAAACTACCAGGATATAAACACACACATATTTACACAGCCTGATGAGCTGAAACACAGTACTCTAAGTATGATCTTTTCTCAACAGAAACACGACTCCTAACAGCTGGTACCTGATCAGCAGCTATCAGACAGCAAATATGTCAAAATATGGTAAGGTGGTAGGGTTCTAAATGATAATCAGATGGGATTAATTAAAACAGAAGACCCACAAAAGCACAGAACGAGCAGCAATCAGCTTGTAGTTTAACCAAAAACACTACAGTAGAACTGTCAATGCACCATCATCTCTCGAAGTTATACTAAGTATAAAAAAAAAAACCCCTTAAGGTTCCAAATCCATGAGACCTTTTCATCACAAATCTCAATTAAGATCACGTAGTTAACATCAAAGAATTCCTTATACTTACATGTACATTTAGTAAAAGGTGGTAAGATTCACACTATGAGTAATTTTTTTCAGTATTTGTGCTTTAAAATTGCATTTCATGCCAAAGTAACATTTACTTTACGTTTAATTTGGTCAATGATATACATATCCCTATGACATACAGCTAATACTTCTACATTTTCCATGATATTAGCCCTTGTGAAATGTGTAATGTCAGGAAAATCACAATTTTTGTTTGACCTGTATGGAAAGTTACTTCCGAAAGACTTCGTTACTGATAATGTTTCGCACTAGTTCCATTTTTCAGTTGCCAAAAACATTTTCCCTTCTCTGCTCTGAAATATAAACCAAATCATATCTTCAATCAAGATTTGTGAGGGTGAAGGAGTAGCAGAAAACTGCAGAAGGCATAAAAACCTGTAGCAAGAACACCAGCAGTTCTCTACAAGGGTTTAAAGATACCGATGGAAATAAAGTCAGTGCCAACGTATGATTTTCTTTTTTTATTATTTTTTATTTAGAGTAACAAATACTAAAGCTCAACCACTAGAGGAATAGTCTGATATAAAATCAACATATTTCCTCTGCTTAACTGCACAGGCTTGTGAATTCGCCTTAAAAATTCTCAAGTTTTGACTAGAATTGAATAGCATATACCAGAAATAACACTGTAATGTTTACTTTGCTTTCTGTCTGTTGGCTTTACCAAAAGGATAGCATTTCCTGTATTGCTTTCCATTCTTCTGCTAATAATGTTCATCAGTTTATCAGTCAATCAACTGATTATAGTAAGAACAACCACAAAAATTCTAGTATGAGTTGTGCGAAGTCTCAGATCTACGCCACCTATGCAGTGGTGTATGACCAAAACCACTCAGAGATACTCACCAAATGCAACTACTAGCGATTTTACCAACTTAAACAATCAAATTTTCCACAGTCATGTTCTAACAGCATCTACAGTAAAGCTCAAAAGACACTAAACCTCAGAGGACAAGAGAAGATAGAGCACTCATTTGCAACAATATGTAGTGCAGACATAAAGCAAAACTTCTGCTGCCAAGTCTACCAACAGGTACCCACACTGCACCTTTGTTTGTACTTAGTCTAGCAATTCCAGGAATTTCACATTATGAATTGAAATGTTTCCTTATCAGACTGTTTTCTAGGTGGCTTAGTGTAACAGCATGGAATGCGGTCTTAATTAGATACTAATTGTTACGAGCATCCTGTATATCCTCACACATAAGGAAGTGGCCTGTGATATACAAGACAATTCTACAATGAATTTGAATGGCAGGACATATTCCATTAAAAACTAAATGGCAGAATGTGGCAGTAATTTTAAAGGTGGCTTAAAATTCTGAAAAGTCAACTCATAACACTTTCTTTTAGACTAGCAAAAATGAGACCCATTAGATACCACTTCAGAGAACATTAAAATAATGCAATACTACATCTCAGTGAAGATGCATTTAGAGAAAAAAGGACACAATGTTATTCACTGCATAAATTATTTTTGCAAACTATTTTTCCACTAAAAACACATCTCCGCAACGAAACACACTTCACCATCTGTGTAATTACCAATAAAAAGTCCAAAGCTGTCAGAAGTGGCTGCGCATCCAGACTTTATAGTCCACCGAGGCTCAAGGCTTTCGCCTAAAGCAACATATAGAATTATGCAGAACTGGAACACTGAAATATGTCTGTAGTAATTCATTAAGCTCCCAAGATAAAACCGTTTGAAATGAACTGCAATGATTTGAGAAAGTAATAAATACCTCATATGTGCGAACAAGTACTTCATCCCAAAAAATTTAAAAAATGAAGTAAACAAAATGTGGGTATATACTATCCTTCTTGCTATTAAAAAGTGTCTCCACAACACTAGGGCCACTCATGGAAGAACAGCCACTTCCAAATTCTTTTCAGGTTGCTATTACATCTTACCCCTGGTACCTTGAATACTGCCTGAAGTACTGTCTGTGGAGTTGGTAGTAGAGCTTGTCACTAACCCAAAAATAAAAAATTCTTGAATGGCACTAGTAAAGTACATATAAAAGTATTGCCTGGTATTTATTAGCCCAAATTGCCAGCATAATTAGAGTACACATAATATAATGGGGAGTTGCAGAAGGAGAGCGCAGGCAGGAAATGGGGGGAAGCTTAAAGCTACAGAAAGTCAAGTGTGAGGATGCTGATCTTTCAGGGCAAGGACTGTCCTTAGGTCCTTCTTTCAAACTTTATCTTACATAATGAACTGAGGTTAGTTTTTAACCACCAGTGTAAAACTCTAGAGAGCCCCTCTGTGTCCTGTCTCCTCTTGGGTAAAATGGACAGTCTTCATTCTTTCTTATCCAATCTCCTCAATGCTGCAAAAACATGAAAGAAGAGTCCCCTTGATTTTTCCTCTCTTCTGGCCTCTATTTCAAATTCTTTCTTAGATTAAAATTTCAAGTTCTGTTTCCGTTGTTGCTCCTGCTTCCCTAATCAGTTAGATAAAATTGATACAATTCTTCAAAAACTTACCTGTTCCAAATGGTCTGAAGACCAGGAGTGAAGTCATCAGGAGGTTTGAAATATTTCAAGCAGTAAAGATATAATGTTGTAGCTCTAGATTCAGATACAATGTTTTGGGGTTTGGTTATTTTTTTTTTAATGAACTGGCTTTTCAAAAAGCAGGACAATCTAAGAGCTGAAATGGTCCAAAAAAAAATTAAAATAATAATAATAATAGCTCTCCAAGACAGTCTTCACAATTCTCCAGTTTTAAAGGAAACATAGTAGCTTTCACACTTTTTTCTCTTGCATAGCGGTTATTGACATTTTCTCAATTTCACAGTTTTAAATATATGTTTTCAACTTCATTACATTCTCTAACATCATTAAAGGGTACAGCAAAGACATAAGTTTTTCACATTTGAATCCCAGATGGAATTATTTCATTAAACTCATCTCTCCTAACACTCAAATTTTCTTTTGCTTTGCAGGTTGCAGAGAGAGTTCTCCAACATATTAAACATCCTGAGATAAAGTGACAAATGCAGGCCACTTCTGCCACTTAGGAGTTGAGACTATTATAGTTAGTTGTTTCCTTCTTGATCTTTTTTCTCTTGGTAACACGTCACGGACAAACCTAACTACTAAAGCTTCAACTGTCAACATCAAGAATGGGGGGAAAAAAAAGTTAAAATTGTTTTACAATTGTATCAATTGGCTTTCCACCGGTTAATAAAAGAAATAATAGCCTATTTATGAACTTGAGGCAATTCCTTTGCAGAACAGCAGTCCTTTCATAGGCACTTAAATGGTCATACCTAAGCGCTTGAGAAAAGAAACTGTCCCAAATGTATAATGGTCCCTTAGAAAAATAAAATAAAAGTCTTCCCAAACCTACAGGCATTGGTCTAAAATTTTTCCCATTGCAGTTTCTGCTCTACAAAAGGATACACAGGTGAACTGCTCTGAAGCAGAAAAAGGCAATTAAATTGACAGAATCTTCATCAGCCAGGTAATTTCAATTCTACGAGCAAAAGCTTTTTTTCCCCTCCAACTTAAACTTGCATGCTGACTGGAAACTATCTATTACGAATCTGTAGACTTCAACATGCAGAAAAGGAAAGTAGATTTTGCAAAGTAGATTTTGCAGCAAGCATCTCTGTAAGAAGACAGCAGGATGCATCATACACTGAACAAATTACGATATTTGATACCATAATCAAGTATACAAGGGAAAAGAATCACACGACAGACATGCAAATAGATACACTTAATTGATTTCCTCACCAAAAAAATTCAATGTATTTACTGATTTGCATGTTTCATCACTTGCCGCAAGGAGTTGACAAAGTAGAAGCTATTCAAACTTCACGTGCAGCAAGTGCAAAGTTACACAGCAACTTCACTAAGGAGTGACTGAGCTTTTCCATGTTACATGACAAATAGCGAACTGCATAACATCGGACATCTCATGGATTAGAATTAGTCTATGGACATTGATCTGGCCAATTGCTGTCCAAGTACAAATAAGTAACACTTAACAGAAATGTCCCATTCTCCTTTGACTTCCGGCTCAGAATAGCTCATTATTATAAAAGAAATCAAAGACTTACTGATTAGAACAAACACACATGTTTTTGAATTACTAAAAAGAAATTCTATGCCTTCAAGAGTCACTAACGTGAACCCCCTTATCTTCAAAAGCTGGTGCTTCTTACTCTAGCAACATGCAAGTTATAAAACAGCATTCACATGTTTTAACTGTTTAGCATTTCTCAAGGTTAAGAAAGACTCCAAAAGAAAGTTAACCCTGTTGGCTAGTCACAGACTTCCCAATTTTCATCTACTGCAACTCTGTATAGAAAGTTTTTAGCCTACAAATCAGCCTACCCACACTATCTTCTTGCAAGTAATTAATCACAATTCAGAGTTCATTAACTTCTACTGTGAGAAATACGTTTATGTCTCTTTAGTAAACACGATTTTGCAAAACAACTAACTAGAAGTGATTAAATTAAGGGTAACATTCAACATTGTTAACTTTAGTTTTGTTACTGTCCACTTTGAACAAAGGCAACCTGCTTAACCTCTCTATGTCAGTTTCTCCACCTTTGAGATGGAAAAAAGAACTGTTTCAAATAAAAGACTGTAAAACCTGCAAAAGTCATAAAATCACTAGGAAAAAAAAAAAATGTTAGAGTGGTATAAAGTGCAGTTCCACTCTGAAAAGTGACTCTTAAGAGTGACATCGATTTTCAGGCTTCTAATTAAATCAGTATCAAGTTTGTTCATTCGCAAGTAACAAAGCCTTCTTTCTCGAAACCATTATTCTGTAAGTTAGTAGAGTAAGCCTAACCAAATTTTTCCACTTGAAGAATACTGTCAACACTAAAAATTAGGTAGATTATGTTGAAAGTTATTTATAAAAATAGTTTATGGAAGCATAGTATTTGACTTTATTAATTTGCACAGAAAAATACCTAAATCCTTCTCAAAAACTGTACAAAATTTTGGTCTAATTTTATCACAGCAAGAAGTACCATTTTTTTGTCTCAAAATGATGTCTTTCAGTTTCCGAATGCCTTATTATGAATGAACCCTACTTTATCAAAAAGATGCAATTTATCACCTATCCATTATTTTATATATGGATTTGTTGGCAATGGGTAGTACAACTTAATTCTGAGTGGTGACTGCAACAACGTTTTCCCTTTTAAAATTGGCCACAACTCAAAACAGTTAGTTCAGTGATCACAAATGTGGGATTCAGTGTTGATTGCAAGCAGAGTTCTTGAAGCTTTATTTCTGTAAAAATACACAGTCTTCAAAAAAATACACAAAACAGAACAAAAATGAAGTATGAAATCATGATGCCACTGACACCAATATCAAAAATAGACATACACGATCTGTGGGTAAAAGCTGATATGCTTTTTTTTAAAAAAGGGCATTTTAAATGGTTCTTTTTAACAATTGAACTACTCTCTATGTGTCAGTTCCTGATATAACTACTGGGCTTTACCTATATACTATTGTACACTACTTTTAAATCTCTATTCCGTATCTAGAAAACGGCCATCTCATGGTGACCTAATCTAATATTCATTTAACAACTTTCGTATTTCTAGGAGAAGCTAAAAAATGAACAGTTTCTCAAATACATATAAACTCATTAAACACTTTATGAGCTGGGAAAGAGGAAATTTGGATTCCAAAACTTCTACTTAAATGCTGCTCACATGTCTAGAAACTCAAATGTTAACTCTAAACATTAAGTTAAAAAAAGAAGCAAAAAAAGGCACCAAACTTCACTCAGAATGGTGTGTCAGTCTTGACACTTACATCACATTGGTAACTATAAACTATACATGTGCTCCCCAAACTAAGAATTTCAGATTACTAACACTATTGCTGAATGGGGTAGGTACTGTCTATTTCAAAGATGAGTGTTCAGTGGCCTACCACAACATATCTTAAAAAATAAGTAAGCCAATCACCAGTTTAAATTACACCTTTGAAACAAAAGCCACTAAGAGTCCATTTCATAACAGAATGTGTTAATAACTATAGAGATCAAACAAATGGTTGTTATGCCATTTGCAAAGTTTCACAGTGGTACACTAAACGTTCATTACACTATTTCAAACTGACAAGGAAAGAAAGAACAGGCAACTATTCCCTACAGTTGCTCCCTTCAGTATGCAAACTCCAGAAAACAAGGGAAGTCTCCACACTGCAAGGAAACAGTGTAAGTGCTTGTCAGCTGTTAGATTATGTCACCACTGATTGCCTATTTGCCTACCTTCCCATTACTTTAAACAAATGGGGGAAGATTTCAGACAGAACATACCTGTGTTACATTACAAGTTTTTCAACCACTTTTTCTGGAGCGAATATTATCCAGAGCTATTCCAAGAGTTTAGTTGCTAATCAAGATTCCAAGATCTGGTGAGATTATTTTTCCCACTGACTATCAGAAAATATTCATCAAGACATACTAAGAAGTGCACTGAAATGTATGTTGGGAATCAGTAAACAGAATTTACACTTGGCACAATGTCTGCCATATACTTTGACTGCTTGAGATGCAACCTCACATTCATAAGCAACTTCCCACTTGTAGAACTTCAATGCCAAGGAAAATCCTTAACAGAGACTTCCCAGGATGTTGTATAAAAAACCCACAAACTTTTGAGGATAATAGCAAGGTTGTGCTGTTTTGCAAGGTTACTTGTTAGACTTGGTAATAGGCTACTCATTATTTTTTGGCACCTTCCTATGTAGCACTCTCTTCTGAATCTAACAGTGAATGTGCTAAGCACATGAAAGCAGAGACGAGCGCCTAATTTTTTCTCTTATGCCTATATTTAACATTCACAATATCCTACCAAATTTACTTGTCACTTCACATCTGAAGTGCTTCATTTCCCTAAAAGTCTTCATGAAACACTGTCAAAGGTTTTGAGTCCAAAAAACATTGTAACTGACTTCTCCATTTATTAACTTCTTCAAAGAAAACTGGCTGTTCCTGATACTCCATGATCAAAGAGATTTCAAATTCTATGCAAAAACTGAATCAATATTTTTGATACTGAAGATGACTCGCAATACATCTTCCTTTTCTTAAGTGCAAATTCATCCACCACGCCTGAAAGGCCCTAGTGAATTAATTATTTACTGATCCCTTGTTTCCTATATACTTGATACATAGTGGACAATGCCATTGAGTTACTGTTCAATATCAATTTCAGAGAAAAACTGCACTTCGAAATAAGGGTTCTAAAGAGTAGAATTCGTCAAAAATATATACAATTATATACATACACCTTTTCTGCACAAAGAACAAAATATTTATAAAACCTCTTAAAAATATCAAGTTTAACAATCATATTTATCTAAGGGAAATCACATGCTTTATTTAGGTCAGTATCAGTTTCATTCTGAATACTGCAGCTTGAAATTTATTTCTTTGAACTGAAAGTCTCCAAATATAAAAGAAAAATATGAAATATTTTAAGGATTTGTACAAATGGTTTTGCTAACCTCGTACTGTCAGCTTGCTGTATAACTGCGAGTTCATTTCTTTGTCTCTCTTGTAACGTCGAAATTCATCAACAGCTTCCCGCACCACTGTGACCGTCAAAACAAATCCCTGTTAAAGATACAATTATGCAATTCAGAATTATCAGTTTTAGAACAGAAATAAACAAGTATGAACACTACGCAGAGTAAACACATGTGCTTAGATTACCTTCTTTTTAATTTGGATTTAAGTGTTTTCTTCCCTCTCTTACAATTAATATCTTGATTTAGTCCAGCAAAAAATCATACTTGATCCTTGTACAAATATAACTACAGTAACTGCATCTCCAAATACACATAATTAAGATAGTATATTGAAATGTAAAAAATGAAAATGCTTTGGATAAGTTAAAGACAGTCTTTATAGGTTCAGTAAGCATATCTCCCTACCTTCCACAATTCCAGGGCTTTACCAAAAACGTTTAAAAAGCCTCTAATTCTAATGCTGAAAAATTGCCTTTTTCCTAACAGACAGAAAAAGATGGTTAGTTTATTTTGCCATCTTAAATGAAATTACTTAGCAATACATCACAAATACTGACAAAAAAAGGGGCCTTGTTCTGAAAAACTAAGTGTCTAAAGGCTCGGGCTGCTCCTTTCACAGGACAGTGCCACTGCAGCCTCTGTCAGAAGTGCACAGAGTGCTTCACTGAACTATGATGGTCTCTGGCCACAAAGGATGGTAAGCTAAAAGGCATATGGAACAGTTCAGGGAGAAGCACATAAGCTTCCTCTCCTCCTCTCTAAACTTTCTCAGTTTGCTTCTCCTAGCGAGACTGAGCACTTCAGTTTTTCTCCATCAGTGAAAGAGAAATTTTCAGCAGTACAGAGATCTTAGTATTACTGCAGGTAAGATGGATGAAAATATCCAAATATTTACAAATCCACCAACAGAGAAGGTTCTAGATTATCTGTCTAGCTTCGGACACTCACCAATACTTTACAGAAGAACATTTATGCTATTAGACTTTTCTTGCAGAAGTTCAACAGTATGCCAATCTTCCCCTAACGTCACAGCAGTATGGAGCTTTCCTAAGGAAGAGTTGACTAAAATGCTCTTGGGGATTTTAGGGCTGTTATCCACTTCTAGACCAAAGTTTCAAGGCTTACTCTGTTGTGACCTTATAATCAAACATTTCTTGTTTGTTCAGGTCTATGTTAGCTACAGTTAAATGAGATCTACATAGAACACAAAAGGGCCTATGCAAAATGCATTCCTTTGCACTTCTAGGGTATAACTGAATGAGCAGTCAGATTTTCCTTTTCTGGAAGCAGCATTTTCATATGCTTTGGCAGTACAGATGTTTTAGCAGCAGAAAAAAGGACACTCCTGAAGCACCTTCAAATATATTTGTCATTTGCACCTATCTTGTTAACTAGACAGTGACCAAAACAGAGAACGTGAGGTGCTAATTGCAAGAATCTCCCCTGGCAGTCTCCATACCTTGCTGAGCAGCTGAGTACAGCTTCCCATGACTACCAGGAACAATTTTAGAAAGACACACCCCTTTTTTCTCATTTGCTCAAAGAAACTTGGTACTCTTCCAAAGGAGAGCTGAAACTGTGAAGCCAATCTTACAAAAGAAACCTAACACCTTTCTTTAACTGTAAGCAGGTAAGTATTTTTAGCACAGTGCTTACAATCAAACTTGTATGCTTTACAACCTTTGTATGCTGGAGTCCAAATGAGAAGCCCATTCCTTACTGTGCAAATGACAAAAACTTAGCAAAATAGTCTTAAGAACTTCAGTTTGATCCAACTGTATCACACCTGTTGGAAAAACAGTTGAAATAAAAAAAAAAACCAAAACATATAAAGACAAAACCCCCCCTAACAAAATCGAAAGAAAACAACCCAAAAAACCCACATAAACCATAAAAACCCCCAAAATCCTTCTAGCAACAGACAGCTTCTATTCATCTGGTTTCAAGTATTAGGGTGAACAACTTTCCTCTCAAATCTTGGGAAAAAAATATGTAGTCACAGCTACCCCATGCTCTTCAAAGAAAACCAAACTAATCTGTTAAGCAACAAAGGCAGCCCAATGGGCCTTAAATGTTTTATATTTTCATCACAGATACTGAGCTATATTCAACATCCAATTACTCTCTTTTACCTGGAGGTTGATCATTAGTAGAAATGCTATTGAAGTGGAAACAAGTGAGTTTAGCAAAAAGGGGAAGCACTGAGATACTGATATTTTCAAGGTGTATGTGAAAACTGGGAAACATAATTCAAAATATTCTTGAATAAGAAAAACGTGTTTTTTTCCTTACTACACCACTAACGTATACAGCTGTACACAGCATTTCACTGTGAAGAGAGCAACATCCAGACAAGGCTGACTTCTGTCTTTTCTTACTGTGTCAGTGACAAAGACTCAAATATCCCATTTCAAATTCCACTGTTGAACAAGCTTTCTGTCTTGAAAGTGTTTTTTTTTTGCAGCAGAAGCAAAAAGTTGTCTGAAAAGAGAGGTGTGAAGAACACCCAGGACAGTCTCTCCATTTATCCATACTTAAAAGGACACATGTTACAACAATTAAAACAATGAAATCAATCCAGAATATTTACTCTATTGACTTGTTAAGAACGACCTTTACTCAAGCAGTCAGTATGTCACTGTTCCCTTGAATACCACTGAGAATAAATGCTACTGAAAAATACTACTTTTTTTTATAAATTTAGAACATGGGGCATTTGTTCTTCCTGCCTTTAAACCTGGTATGGAGGGACTGGGAAGAAGATAATGACCTGGTTACAAACAAGAAAAGAAGTCCAAATCATGAGAATACAGCTGGCACTCTACCAAAAGGGTCTCCTCTGAATACATTTTTCAAACCTTAGGAAACCTGTGTCAGAAGCAAGTGGTTTGAACAGTTTCCCAAGAAAATACTGCAGAGGGCTCAATAATAAAAAGATGTATGAAAAGGAAGCCAGTGCAACTGGCAGGGTGATCATTTAGGAAAAGCGTGTTTAATTAATAACTTACTTTCAAGACATAATTTCCTCCTGCTTGGTTTAAAATACTTTATCTCAATTTTTCTGAGAAAAGTTTGCAATCAAAACTGGTACAGAAGGAATGCAAAAAATGTATGCTCACAATTCCTAGTCTGAAAATATGAAATAGTGAACAAACAACAATAAACTGAAAGCAATTAACAGGCAAATTACTTATGTCACCCAATAAGTTTCTCTAGTAGCTGGAGCTTTTTTCGCTTGTTTCTTTTTTTTAAAACTTACCAGTGACCAGCAGCCAGAGTGGAGCATTACTCACTCAGACTAGATGGTTAACAAAACCTCTACCCTGTGGGGTAGAAGAGTGGTAGGCAAGTGGAAGGGAGGGAGGGCTATCAAACAATAGCTTCTGAAGTAACTGCCATAAAATACTGCCATTTCAAATAAGCACTTTACTTCTGTTATGTTCTTTGATCAATGCAGTTTACCAGTTGCAAATTTATGAAATGTACATAGACATCAATCTTTCATCTGAAATTTAAAAAAAAATGGAACTTGTAGTTAATAGTATTTTTCTGTTTACCAGAGGAGCCCAGTACGTGTACAGGTAGCCTATTTTCAGTGCTGGTACAAACTGTGAGCAGGACACGACGAGAAAATAGAGATTCAAGAAAAACTTGAACTGTTCATATAAAACCTAAAACAAAAAAGAAAATCGATAAATGCTCTAAGATTTGTACCCACAATATACACAAATATACACTTTTTCATGATAGTAGACAAACCCATTAGATGTCATGTCATTATAGATGCCATTATTATAGTGCATATATAGCACAATATGTTATATATCATCACACACTATTACATGCACTGCTATTTTAATATAATAGTTATTTTTGTTGAGAAAAATCCTTTTATATTATTGCTTCTTTTCACTCTAAAAAAGCAATTTGATAAATTTTGGTTATTTTGAAAACTGGACTATGTATCAAGATCACTTTGCAAAGATTTACGTAAAATTTGAACAGTAAAGATAATTTTGTTTTTGCAAAAGCATCTTGCAATAATTTTACATCCACAATAGTTATCATTTATGAGTTAAAAAGTTCTGAAATTTTTCTTTTTTATATAGTATCAATACAAAAAAAGCAAAATAAGTTTGTACGTGAACTTTCACTGTTTTTACTTTTAACTGCTAAAATGTCTTTTCCTGAAAATACAGCATTAAATCTTAGTTATTCCTTAGGTAGCTGTATCTGGGCTGAATTAGATGCTAATTTTTGGTCTGTGCTTGGCCCAGCCACCTGTGAGAAGTTGTTCTTTTCCTGTCAAGTTATGGGAACACAGGCTGATAAATACAGACTCTGTCCTTGAAGGAGGCATTTTTTGTGTAAACTAAAATTAATTGGGCTCTCACTATTGGCTGATGGCCCTTCAAGGGCACTTGAAGGAGAAAGAGAGAAGGAGGAGGACGAAGCAAGCCCCCAAACCCACCTAATAAAGACCCCCTGGAATATACTACATAGGTGCAAAGAAATTCACTCATTTGCAGAGGGCCCCACTTACAAGGTGCAAGGTGCCAACCTGCTCAGATAGACATCATTCAGCCAATTAGATAAACAGCAGATGGCTCATGCTTGCAGCTTACTCACTTCACGTGATAGGACAACATGCCTTTTGGTGGGGACACCTGCTTTTGCTAGGAGCCAGCCGACCTCTGAGGATGCAGCCACTGCTCTGGGAAGTCTGGGCATTCTGGGGTCGGTAAGACAATGCCCTGGGGAGCACCTCGGGAATTTGGGTGTTTATACCTGGGAGCTTATTTCTCCCTTTCTCTCTCACTTGGGTTTCTTTCTGTTCACTTAGCCACTTTTGGCAATAAAACTACTGTTTGAGTTAAGCTTTCAACGGTGTTCTAGTTTCAATTTCAACAGCCTTTTGGACCCCCCTTCTTTCCCTGTAACAGTAGTAATACTTAAATTCTCTTTTATCTGTTTCACATCATCTTTTTGTCCTAAAAATGTTCATATCCTGGCCTTAAATAAAAGTAATATATATTTTTAAAAAATCATTTGCATCAAATGAACAGAAACTATTTACCAAAATATTATCCTAGTCTTTGGCATTTGAACTTTCTATAGAGTAACAAAACTGAGTAGGCTGTACAATGCTGCTCTGCATCACTGAAAATACCCTAAAGCTTCATCCCTATCTGCAGCACATACAGAAAACTGTGTACATGAACTCTTCATTAATTTGTTCATTGCATTCCCTCAGCACACTCTCTCCTCAGAACAGCCACTGAAGTTTCTCCTCTTGCAGGGGTGGAAGTTCTACAGCTCATGTGCCTTCTTTCTGAAGTCCTTTGGTTCTCAAACGAGACAAAATTATAATTTCCCAACTATTCTTAAAAATACTGAAACTACTCAATGTTCAAGAATAAATGTTGTCTAGGAAAACAAAATGAACCCCACAAAAAACATCCAGTGAATAAAGATAAGCAACGTTGCACTCTTTCCATACGGCTAATGTTGGAAATCTCGGCTTCCTCAGGAAGACAAGCTTTTTACAAAAACAACAGCTTACATTTTCAGAAAGTCAAACTACAAAAAGTTTGTACACAGAATAACATGGGCTTTTAAAGTATTTTAGAAGAAATGCTCAAATGCTCAGCATTAAATTTCTCAAAGGATTATTTTGCAATAAATATAGGTAAGTAAGATATATTTATTAATAAATCAAAGGTTTGGTCTAAACTGAAAGATAATTGTCTAAGTTTTAAATGAAACCACAATAAAGCTACCACAGAATACAGTGTCCCATATTCCAAAGGAATGACAGATGCAGAGATTCCTTTGGTAATTAAATGTGCCACTTCATCAAGTGCATGCTCTTAAGATTGCTCTAGTTGTAATTACAATGCTAAGAACATTATTCCTTTTTACACAATTTTGAATCTTCAAAGACTTCACATATTTCTTTAGTAAGCCAGGGTAACATGGCACCCCCAGTAGGATTAAGAGAAGTGGCTACTGAACTTGGAACACTGAGACCTGAGAAAACGGTTAACTATTTAAAATACATATGAAATAGAGGAAAAAAACACATTTAAAGATTGTCTCCAGCTTTTAATCTTGCAATTCAGTTAATATTACAATGACTTCTGCATAAATATTGAAGTTATTTGACTGATATTTATGGCTCTTACCAGTTCAATATTATTACTCAGTTATGGAAAAACCTATGCCCTAGGAAACAATATTCAGAAAACTTCATTTTGAAGTGTCTTTCTGACAGTCACAACAAAATTGTCAGTTTCTTGCAAAAGTGCTATATTACTGTTCAGCTAAAGACTACCTAAAGAGCCTCCAATCATAAGATTTTTTTTCAAGACCATGGAATCCTATTTCACAATTTACCAACAAAACTGTAAAGCTAAAAAAGTCATATTTGAAGTTGCAGTAAAGGTCAGAGCATTCTTCCAAAATGAAACTAATTCAAACTGAACCTGTACCTTATGCTAATAGTCATGAAGTTCATACACTCATTTCTAGCAGTATGTTTAACTGTTTACAGAAACTTGATACACTAGGCCAAAGAAAAGTCCACAGAGTACTTTGGAAGGTGCAGATCTGCAAGAGCACCCATCTTGCAGGAAAAGGTGGAGTTAAAAAGCACCTTCTTACAAATCTTTTGAATCCCTGGCAGACCACAGAGTTCATTCAATACAAAGCTAATCACTTCAGTCTAGTTAAGCAAATTGAAAAGTTTCCAGCTACAAAAAACTAATAAAACTACTGCTTTGAAGTTCAGGAGAGGTATCTTCAAAACCTGCCCATCCCAGGAGATATTTTTAATGGAAATTCACACAAAATTCCTAAGCAGCTGTATTAAGATGTGTACGAAATAGTAAATGGAAGTCAAACAGACTGATGTAAAGGTAAAAGCAGAAATTAGATGACAATTTGGAAATGTTACAGCTCTTTTAGCCAGTAAGTAAAATTCTATTAATCTCTGCATTACTTTATGTTTGTATTTGGCTGTGAAATCATTGAGTATTACCCAGTGCCAGCTCCAATGTTAAAAAAAGCTACAAGAGAAGACAAAACTTCACATGATGAAAATTCAGCCAAAGTAGATCAGTGGAGTCAATATTTATGATTTAGTTACATTTATGGGTTTGGAACTAATATAATGATGTTCCCTACAAATTACTTCTAGCAGAAAAGCACGAAAAGAGATAGCTACACAGTATTCTAATCAATGAAAAGTCTTAATTTATGTCTAAAATTAAAATTCAAAAACATTTAATTTTCACCAACTATTGGGCTCTACATTTAGGATCTCACTGAATTCTGAAGTTAGTACTCAGTTTTCAAATACTACCACCAAATTAAAAATCTGGTTCTGTCTACACTGTAAAAGCAAGATTTTTAAAAGAACAAACATTCTCTCTCTCAACAGGGAATTGCAAACTATGGCTGATCCCTATAGGAAACATGAATCTGGTTTCGGATTTGTAACCTACACAGCAGATTTCTAGTCACAATAATCAATGGCTTACTATATGCCTAATGAATGTTGTGACCTTTAGGAAAGCATATGTGGTTTAACCAATTTCAGTGTACTTAATAATTTAAACTTTGGAAGAAAATATTTACTTTCTCTGATAATGATGAGAATATTTTATCCACATGTGATAAGTCACATTTTATTTCTCTGACAGCAGATCAGTCTTGATTACAAGGTCATTAATTTTTTTTGTTTTAATAAAGAAATGCATTAGAAAACACCTGCCAGTCATTCAACCAAAGAGGTCAAAAGAAAGAATTGATAATCTTATAAACCAGCATTATCACTTAAATAAAAAATTTAAGACAAAGCATGTCTGTACTCAAATGTACAAAACACTCGGTTTTTTCAAGGAGACAAAGGACTCTTGGATGGTATTAGTAAAAGTAGGAGTAAAAGTGTAATAGTAAAATTTACAGTATCACAGCAGCATCCATTTTTAAGTTTTAACCACTGAAGTTTCGAAAGCTGCCTTCTCTGTTACTATACTTCATTATAAGGACAAGTTTTTTCAAAAGTATGAACTAGACAAAATGGTAATGTCTCTTTTGTCCTCATATAGACTGAGAATATTATAGCCAAAAAGTTGAAATTAAGGAGTAATATGGCTGAGAAAAAAAGTGGAAAAAAAATCCCCAACTTTTCACTCCACAATTAAAGTTTTTCCTGGAGAATTCCATTCAAAATGAAAAAGACCTTGCTGTTTTAAAAACTGCAATAGCAAATTCAAGTCTGAAAAGTATCAAATTAGGCCTACTTGTTTTACAAATTGAAAAGGCTAGTTGTTTTTGTCCTTTAAGGAGTTGCTCATTTCGGAATACATTATTTATTATGCTTTCAATGGCAAGGAGTATGAGAAAATATGCATGCGACTAAATTGCAATTTTCAACTACTTATTTCTCAATTTAAGTCAGTGCTTTGCAGGTAGAAGTATCTCTTCTTTAAAAAACTAATACAAATTTCTAATGATGAGTAGAAAAATGCAAGAAAATCCATCTCAAAATTCTAAAGCTTCACTGAATTTCAACCACTTGATCATACACACTGCAATTTAGTAAATATCCCTTTGAAAACAAACCAATATAAAGAAAATGCAACCTTATTCTCAACTGTCAATTTCAATTGAAGACATTGAGATAAATATAAAAAGAAGAATCTGGGCAAAGAAAATTATCTTTTTGCAGAATAGTCAAAAGCCACTACAGAATATACAGCCAGCCCAACACCAAAAAATGTTTAGTAGCCTTACCCCAGGTATAAAGGTAAAGATGTTGTACTTCTGATTTTTTATGGCATTTTTTGGGTATTTTTCCTCACACTTTTCAGGACACCCAAGCCACACTGTGCGAGCCTTCAGCTCTTTCTTTCTTCGGCAGATGTTTATGAGCCAGTCAGAACAACTGAAAAGAAAGAAAATATTTTATTTTAAAACTAAAAATTTACTATAATATATGAGATTGCCATTTCCAAACCTGGAACCCCTAAAGATAAATACCTGTGAAAAACAGGCTTAAAAATACTTTCCACATCTAAATAAGGAAGCATGATGTTGACTTCTAATACTTAGGGCAATTACACAGTACTCAATTCATTCAGACATATACATAAACATCTGCACATTCTTTTCAGAAAATCCTAACACCATAATCACAAGTTTCACTACACCTTGCCCTGACACAATTTCAAAAAATTCTGGTTAATAAGACTCTGCATTAGCTGTCGTAAGTTCCCCAACTATTAAATAATTAACTCATCCATCATACCTTACAGTCCTTTGTCTAAACTCTTTATCTTGTATTACTGATACTCAGATTATGCTAATCAGCAAAGAGAAAATAAGGCTTCTATTAGTTCAAGTTCAAAAAGTTGCAACAGCTTTGTACAGAATTACCACATAATTTGCAAATCTTCATTTTCTCCACAACACTGCTAATGACACAGTCAAGTTACTTCCAACAAAAAACTCAAAACCAACCAAACATAAAACCAAAACAAAATCACAAAACCATCATGGAAATACAAATGGCACAATGATCTGCAAATGGTGAACTTCAGTTCACAGGAGAAAGGAAGAGCATCCTTGCCCTACCAGCTTACAAATCTACTGAAGAGGATTTAAAATACGCTCAATGAATTACAGAAGAGCTCACATCAATCTTTAAACAACTGCAATTTGGACAAGTACACAGGGTGAGATCACAACCAGGAGGAACAAAAGGCTGGCCAACGGAATGATGCCTCTGAGGCTCAGCAGACTATTTACCAACAGCCATAAAACAAGGAACAAACATGGATGTGACTCGTGTCATACGCTCAGCTGAAGACTTGCTAGTACTATCCACAGGGGCAGCAAGACTACACACAGACCATTTGCAAAGAAAAGCATGTTTGCTGTACACTGCATATACTCAGCTTACAATGCCATATGTTAAAGGAGAATTTATATGCATTTTTTAATACAGTGGGGAGGTGCCTCACTCTTGCTGGGAGTCTATTTTAGGCAAGTGAAGCAGGAAGACTGAGCAGACAGGCCTTCCATGACCACCTACCGCAGCTGAAGAGCACACTGAGGTGGTTACAGCAGATTTTAGCTACATCAGTCAACGAAGCTGAAGTGACAACTTGTAGCGAGGGTTTGAATATAGTGGCAGTATTTTTGATGCAGGAAAAAGAAAACAATCATTAGAAAACTCCTATAAATCGTATTCAAACCAAAAGAAATAATTTTGCTGAGAACAAGAGGGAAAAATTACAATCCAATCACCTCAGCACTGTTTCCTGGATTAAGTCTGTATAGTCAACCTATTTATTCGTACACACCTGAAAGAAGTCATAGCCAAAACTGACATGTCAAGAACAATCTGTAAAATGAGACTAATTTCACTCTGAGAAGTACTCTCAAGCAGGTGTGCATCTGGTTCATGTCCTCTCTTGACCCCTGGGGCTTTGAGCATCCTGACCTAGTCAAAAATGTCCCTGCCTGTGGCTGGAGAGGGTTGGACTAGATGATCTTTAAAGGTCATTTTCAACCAAAATCATTCTGTGATTCTATGTCCCTACTAAAATTTAACTCTCAAGACATTTATCATATAGAAAGTAAACAAACATATTCTTGAAACTGATGCATTTGGAAAAATCATAATTGCAGAGCAGCTTATATAAAACCAAAGTAATTTCAGTGAAGGTACACAAAGCTTTACTCAGAACTTACTGGGTAATTGACTATTGAATATTTCATTTTTCAGACAACAAAAAAAACCCTAGAAGAGACAGAGGTATGTGCAAAGAGGAGATCAGAATTCAATGCTGACTTGACAGATTAGAAAAGTTATCTGAAAGAGACAGAACAGAGTTAAACAGGCACAACACAACATAGTTCATTTATAGAGAAATAATCAATTATGCAAATAAAGAACCAGAAAATAGCAGGTGGCAGCTCAAAAGAGAAGGACTCAGTTACTACAGAAGAACAATATACATGTGCAGAAAAAAGGCATATATCTGTTCAGCATTGACAGACATACTTTTAGCAAGTCATGAACATATTCCTTTCTCTCAATCCAGTGCTAGCACGATCTCAGTTGGCTTACAATACCATCCTGAATACCAAACTTCAACAAACAGTCTATTGGGAAAACAAGAGACCACGCACAAGAGCAAGAAAACAATTACAGGTCTACAAAGTAGGACAGGCTGACTACTAGATATACCAAAAGAAACAGAGCTGTTCACAGAAGGCTGAGTGTGGACCTAATATTGTTTCAAGTATGTAAGAACCAGCTGCAAACAGGAGAGGGACAATTATCCTCTAGGGCTGCTATTATTAAGTAACGACAGTAAGTAGGCTAGACATGACATGGACTGATATTGAGTAAACTCTTAACAACAGAGGTGGAGGAAACACTTAGGGATGCTGGAATTGCTACCACTGCAGGTTTCTAAGATCTGGTTAGATTAAACATAAGTGATAGGTATAATTCATCCTGTGCAGGCAAAGAATTGACTGGATAACCTCTTAAAGTCCTTCCCTAGTCTGTTTATTCACAATTACAGAATCATGGCACTCACAAATACTACAGGAAAGGAAGGCTGATAGTTAACTTATATTGCCACAATCCTAATTAAAACATTGTTGTCTGTAGTCTACATTATCCCATTCTTATTACAAATTTGCCAAAGAATGAAATTCAAAGTTTTAGGTTCTTTTCATGGAAAATTAGAAGTTATGGAAATGCCACTACATCAATACTCACAAGCTGACATTTAAAACGCTCCAGTTTTAAATGCTGGATTCTTAAGATTTGCTCTCTGAAACTTTCAGTATGGGATAGACATCAATTTGGTTTCATCCTATGTAAACATGCATTTTACTTTTGTTACAAATAGCAGACCATTCATCAGCCTTTCCCAATCACTTTAAAATAGCAACAAAGAATTATTCTATCATAAAAATTTTAACAGTGCATGCTCAACATTCAAAATTCAGTCCTGTTATTTAGCAACATAGCAATCAGAAAAAACAAGTTATCTTCGATCATTACTTAAACCTGTCTTTAAAACAAAATGAACAACAG
Organism: Margarornis squamiger; assembly: GCA_035222235.1. NCBI lineage: Eukaryota > Metazoa > Chordata > Aves > Passeriformes > Furnariidae > Margarornis > Margarornis squamiger. The sequence goes on from JAWWTY010000077.1 coordinate 57,086,455, forward strand.
TCTATGTCATGGTTCCACACTCAGTTTAACGGCTGTGAACATATGCAGCTGCAGCCGAAATGGCCAGTACCTGCCTTCCCCCATAACAAAGGTGTGGACTCTTTCTCCTTCCCTTGTGCTGGCACAAATACTCATAAAACTGTATGGGAAAACTGGGCCTGCAAATTGATACAGCAGTAAACTAATGCAGAATAAAAGGGGACTATTTTCAGTTATTTCCCATCCCTGATCTTTAAAAAAACTGTAAAAATAGTTGAAACAATACAGGTTATGTGCTTGCAGCAGAAGGTGGAACGATCCCACTCAGTGCTAGCTTGGATTTATACTTGATAAAACTGTTCATGCTATTAGAGCTTTAAACTTCCTAGTTTCCAGAGCAGAGACACTGAAGAGTCAGCTTAGATGCAGAGTAAGAAATGTAAAGACAGATCTGTGGCAAAAAGTAACAAGGAAACTAATTTTTTTCTGGGGAAAATTATTTTTTTCCTGGGGAAAGTGAACAAGCACGACAGCTTCCGCCTACAATCCTGCAGGCAGAAATTCCCTGACAGCCTTTGAAATCATGAATTGTTTAAATCAGTTTTTGAATTTAAACTGTAAACAGAATTAACATTTGATTAGGCACAGTCTCTTTTGTAGAATTATTTCCTCAGACACTCAGAACTTTTCTAGCACTAAAATTCAACATTCAACTAAAGCAATATAATTATACTGCCTTCCTTGACATGGACTCTCCCCTTCTTGAAACTACCTTCTTTTACTACAGATCAACAGACACCATAATGACCACTAGTTTAGCAAATGCCAAAAAGTACAGACACTGGAGTGATGCCTGACTGGGAAACAAATGAGGTATCTTTGATAAAAGGAATTTGATTGACACAGACCTAAGAACACTCAAGTTCTCAGATTCAAGAAAATCTCACATGATGAAAATATTACAGGTTATGCTCAAATCAGTATTCAGTTCAGATGAACTTTACTACATGAAAAGTAAAAATCAGTTAGACTCTGCCATTTACAGTCTTAGCATTAATTACTGCTATTTCATAGGAAAAATCAGAGGTGAACATGCTAGCCTAATCAGTTTACATTAATTCAAATTTTTAACAACAATGAAGTCTACCCAAGATTTTTGAAACTCAGATTATCAACATACAACAAATACCTAATTAGTTCTTAAATTAACATTCCTCAATACAGAAAATATTTTGTGCAGGGTATAGACCTTTTCATGGGCTTTTTGTACCCAGTAAATTTGTATAATAAATCAAAGCAGCATTCTCTGAGCTTCAAATAGCCTAAAAACATAATGTAAGATGCAGCATGGTCAAGACACACTTCAGATTTTTCTGAACTCTTTTATGTGAAACCACATCTTATGCTGTGGATCCAGCAATAAAAAAATATAAATCAGTAAACAAGGATGTGATTGCATATGTGAAAAATACAGTAATTTATAAAAGAACTTTAAAGTATATCTATTAAATGGCTTTTTAATAACCTAGTTCCTAATGTACTTTTTTTTGTTTGAAAGAACAATAACCAGTCTTCATATTATTAACTAATGCCATATTTAAATTTAAATTAAAAAAAAAGGAAAAAAAAGCAACAAACCCTAAAGCAAACAAAACAAACAAACCCCCCAAAACAAAAACTCCACCAACAAACCAAAATCTGGAGTAATTGTTAAGTAAGAACGCTTTTCTTTTCTATAAATAGAGTCTATCTCTCCAAGTCAAAAGCTAAAGTAAAAGTCTCAACTGACTCTGCAGCTCTAATAATAAAGGTTTTTTTAATTTATTTTTTTCATTACTTTTATCCTACAAGCTTAACTGCAGTATCTTTCACAAAACAGCATTTTCATCAGAATGGGAAGATAATACAAAAGCTCTATATTGTCTGCAAGGGTCAGGTTTTCCTTATTAGGTTTTAGGTAGCAGAAACTAGTTCTGCAAAGAAAACATACTGTAATTATTGTACTCAACAGGTAGCTTCAGTAATCAGGCCAAAAGCAACACAGTGGTCATGTCATTCTTAAAAGATCAGCATTTTCCCATGCTTCTGCATAACAAATGCGTTGCAGATTAATTGAAAGCGTACAGGCCATCTTAGAGCCCAAATTAATCCGAGCATTTGATATCCCCTTCACTTCATATGGAAATGCCATTCAATGGCACCATTTTCATAGGGACAAAGTGTTTTTTGATAACAAGTGGAATGTAAATCTCATGAGAAAGAAATCAATCCAGCCCAAAGAACTCCAGAGTATTGATCTATGTGCATTATAATTTCACAAGCTGGAAGAGAATTTGTAAGTTAAAGGGGAAATGATTACTACCACAAAACAGCTGCTATGTCACAAAGTTTTCTTTTAACTTGTGCTATGAAAGCAAGAAATAAGCAGTTTCTGAAGTTAAAAGTTATATTGGTTGAATTAAGTTTCCAGTTTGTTCAAAATCAAAGACAACATTTGATTTAATAATGATTTTTTTTCTTGTAAAAGCTGTTTAAAGAGCTGCAGATTTGCAAATAAAATTTACCCCATTCAGTTCCAATCAACAAGTCTATTGTCTAAACAGAAGTCAGAAGCTGGATAAAGGATTTTTACAAAATCATTTTTCAAGTACAGTGAACTTTGTCAAACCTTACATATTTGCTCCTGCAAAATGGGTAAAATTTTTTCAACTAAACAGTAACAGTTTGTGGTGTGCAACAAAAATCTACACAATGTAAAATTCTAAAGCTGCAAGGTAAGAGATGGACAACTTCCTCTCACAAAAATGAGATTAATCCTAACAATGCAAGACAGACAAAACCCCATGGTGGGTATGGGGTTTTTTGTTTGTTTGCAACAAGTAAAGTGATTCTGAACACAAACACAAGACTTTTCACTGAGAATGCAAAAGAAATCAGGGGCCCCCTGAGCTCAGCTCCGGACAAATGCCTATTCTTTTATTGTGTTCATCTTTCTGTCACAGCTTTGAAAAATTCACAATTTAGTGTAAAGCACAAAAAGAAATTTTGGATGTGGAAGCTGAGATTTCAACCTCACCCAAACTCAGGTATGAGATACTGATATCCATAAAAACAGGGAGAAATTCTAAATTTTGTTTAACTGAACAGGTCCCAGAGTGAAATTTTAAATTCTGTTTAACTGAATAGGTCTCAGACTGTTTTAATCTTACATTACAGTTAGAAGAATACAGTTTGTCTTCTGGAAATAAGGTACACTTGTTTGTCTAACACATATATACCAACAAACATGCAAATTGTTTTCTCAGTTCTTCTCCATTTCAAGTGTGAAGGCATCAACACAAAATTCTATCCCAAACCAGTATTTTATGCCCCATAAAAACATTGCAACACATTCTACTACAAAAAGTAATAACTGCACAGTTAAATAATACAGCAGCCTTCAGGTTTCCTGCATAATCTTTTGTATGAACCTAGGTGACTTTATCAACTGCAAATATGCTTTTCAAAAACTCAAGTATTCTGTAGGCCCCAGGAAAACTTCATAAAGTTTTATTATAATGAGAAACCATCAAAAAGAGTAACTTACAGTGACTGCATCTCCCTGACTTTTGTCAAGAACAAAGCTTCAGGGATGGTCTCAGCCCAGATGAAACCTCACTATCACCACAAGGGATATTTATGTACACTCTCAGAAGGGCTCACCCAAGATGAGGACTTTATCCAGCCCGACCGGACCAGTAGTTAAGATACCATGGAATACACCTTCCTTCCAGATAATTTTCCCCATCTCATCTAAGCAGGTATCTGCACCTTTCCTGTGGGAGTATCCTCTGCCTGCTAATATCCCACTGAAATACCAAGCTTCTGCTAGTATCTCGTGGTCATTTTTTCCATGAAAAATGAAAACGATCTGCTATGATGTAGAAATGCTAATGTGATTAAGAATTAAGATGTCTCTAGGTGTAAATACAAGACTGAATGGACTCTGTCCAAATTCAGTTGACAAAATCAGCAAAACAGAAGTTAGACTCCCTAAGGCCTCTTTCTTAATGAAAGCTTTTCTTTTACACACCTACATTAGCAGTAAAATATGTACAAGATGGAGCAAAAAAAAAGAATCCATAGTGCAATTTCCTTGCTCTCTTCATTCTCAAAAATCCATCACAAATATGGCTCAAGTATTTTAAAAAAAGTTTCTACGCTTGAGCTCCACTGAAAGTTGAGATGTACATATCAATCTAAAAAAGGAAGCAGGCAAAATTTTGCAATCCTCAGCACTAATGACACTTTCTTGTGACATTCTCTTACAATTGTCAGTTAGTTCCAATATAAACTCATCTTGCAATTGTCTGTCTCTACCCAAACAAGGTAAATTCTCTGTCAGGATGCAGTCTTTACTGATGCACCTGTTTTCATGAAACTTAAGGAATGTAATCACAGTAACTAATAATCACTAATACTTACAGAACTGAACTCACAGAAGTATACAGGTCAAAAAGGTTAACAGCCTCTTTGAATACTTAAAAATGTTGGGTTTTTTTAAAAAACAATGCAGTTCTGTAACAGAAACGCTGCTTCCAAAATCCATTTACATGTATGAGCACTCCTTCAGTAAACTTTGCTACCTTGCCTCCTTTCTTCTACTTTCCAAGTACTCATTCCCTATAATAAAATTAAGAATCCATGAGTTTTTGTTAAATTGTCTATAAAAAAAGAAATCAACATATATTTTTTAAAGCTGTTGAGCATAATTATTTAAAAAAACTGAAGGTGTATAAACACAGCTTTGCTTAGGTAAAACAACAGTATCAGGCCTCTTAAAATGCCATGAAAACCACCTGTGAAAACTTCTATCTAGATCAATTCCAAAATCATCTGCTAAAAAAAGTATTCATTTAAATTCATGAAAATGCTTCCCTCACTTCACTTGACTGATTCTCAGATTTTATCATTCACTATTAAAGAAAAAAGATTCTTAATCATCCTAATAGTTTCTGTATTCAGAAACTTTGCTAACAATTCATTAGAAAATTACTACTCCAAGGCAACTCCACACAGCAGAGTTAGGCACAGAAAGTTTCTACATAAGAACCAAAAGCTAACTTCAGTTCTAATTCACTCCAAGACCATCAGTTACATTTATACTTTAAAGCTTAAAGTTGAAGGGTTAGCCAATCACCAGTTAATGAAATTGCTTCTTTCTTTCAGCAACATCAGTAAAATTTATATATTGTCAACTTAACATGCTAATATCCTCAACAGTTTTAACCCCTCTACCCTGATGTGGTTTAGAGTAGAAGTGAGAACCAGGCTTACATGCTGAATTATGAACCTCAGGTTAATACAAATTTAGTACATGATCTCTCTTAAAAGTGTCTCTCTGTCTTGCAAGCCAGCAAAGCAGACAAGAGAAGCACACAGCAGCAGCTCTGCAGAGTCTTTTCTATTAACAGCTGGCAGTGTCCTAGTACAGAAGATGCAGGCAAATAAATCAAAAGATTCATGACAAGCAAATTATTCCATGTTCTGTACTCTGCACGTATCACACATACAAAGTTACTATTTACTTGTTTAATACTTTAATAAAAAGTATTAGTATGCAACAAACCTGGTACAAAGGAACTTCCATCCACCACAGATAAACCATTCTAAACCTCTTCTTCTCTGAGAAATTCTGGCTCTTGGTAGAGTATGGTAATCACTCTCATCGTTTTCAAAGCCTTCTTCTGACATCATTAGTGGCATTTCATCCAAATGAGAGGACTCATCTTCCACTTGGTACCTGAGAAAATGAAATTAAAGCACTAAATAAAAAGCCAGTACATGACTTTTTGTTAGTGGGAATCTCTTAGAGTAACAAGCTAATTTTTGCCATATGGAATTTTATCAGGGAGATATTTTTATCCAAACATCTCACGTATTTGTGCCTGCAATCAATCATTGTCAATCATAGTATAAATAATTCCAGGAAAATTCTTGTTTCTTATATAATCTGTGCATACAAAGTTGCAGCTTCCTATTTTTCAAAGGATTCTTCACAAGATTTCGTTAAACAGAATTTACTTTGCAAAACTTACAGCAGATACAAGTGACTGAGTTTTCACAGAAGTACAGACTTTGTATTTCCACTGAGCTTCTTCAACCTGCTTTCCTGATGTGTATTCCCACATGTGCAGGCCCTCAAGTCTCACTTTCTACACAACTCATCAGTATCTTAGTTTTAATTACTAAACATTACAGTTACTTTTATAATTCTACAGAAAAATATTCAATGAGTCACAAAAAGGATTTGCCTGTGGGACCCATGGCAACCACATTACGCTAACAACAGTCTTTTCCTTTCCAGAAACTATTATCCACTCTAATTTTACATTTCTGGAACGCTTGTTATGCTAAGACAAAACACTGGAATACTGAATAAGAAAATTCTCCTAAGTGAATGTAAATCAACTAACTTACTCATTTCATACTTTTACACCTTTGGGAAGATGACTGAAAGAAGCTGCACTATTAATCAAAATTATTAAGTTTGATTTTTATGCAGCTGTATTGTAAAGTCATCTCTTACAAGGTAAATCCTGGGGCTGTCCCATTTTCCCCATGGCAACCTAAAAACCATCTATATAAAAATAGTAACTGACAAAACCAAAAATTCCTTCCCTTTATGCAAGTGAGCAGCTGGAGTGCATGAAGCCCTGCTTGGGGATGGATGAGGAAGGAACTGAGGGCTTCTGGGTTAGGATTAAAGAGAGGACAGGTAAAGGCAACACTTCAGTAGGTATCTGCTAGAGACCACCTGAACACAAAGAACAAGCAGATGAGGCCCTTTGCACACAGAAGGGAGCAGCTTCGTGTTCTCAGGGTCTGGTCTTCATGGAGAACTTCCACCACCCTGGTATCTGCTGGAAGAACAACACAAAAGGACACCGGCAGTCCTGGAAGGTCCTGCAGTGCTTTGACAACACCTTCCTCCTCTAATCACTCAGGAGAAGCCAATGAGGAGAGTTGCTTTGCTGAACCTCATATTACCCAAGCAAGGCTAGGCTCACTGGGGACGTGAAGGCTAAACACAGCCTTAACTGCAGTGACTGTCAGACAGTGGAGTCCAAGACAATGAGAGCAGGGACGAGAGCAGCCAACAATCTCACAACCCTGGAATTCAGAACAGATTTGGCATTTTCAAAAACTGCTTGAAAGAGAGACCCATAGAATAAGGGGAAGAGTGGCCCAAAAAAGCAGGTCAGTATTCAAGGATCAGCTCCTCCAAGCTCAAGAGATTCCCATTCAGATGAATAGCAAGTTAGGCAAAAACATCAGGAGGTCCTGCCTGGACAAACAAGGAGCTGTCCAAGCCCGGACGCAAAAATGAAGCGCACAGAGGGTAGAAATAAGGACAGGTAACCTGGGAGGATTATGAAAGCATTGTCCAAGCCTCTGGGGACAAAACCGGGAAAGCTATAGCCAAATGCAATTGAATCTGGCCAGGAATGTTAAAGACAAGTTTGAAAGTACATAGCTGACAAAAGGAAGACTAGGGGAAATGCAGCCTCATTGCTTAATGAGACAGGAATATAGTTACACAGGACACAGAAAAGGCTGAGGCACTGGATGCCTTCTTTGCCTCAGCCCTGACTAACAAGACTGACTTTCAGGAGTCCCAGGTCTCAGCGAGCACGAGGAAAGTCTTAAGCAAGGAAGATGCGGGTCAGGGAAAACTCAAGCAAATGGAATATATATATATATAAAAATATATATATGAATAAACATGAAAAAGCCTATGGGCCCTGATGCATCCATGAGTGCTTAGGAACTTGATGGATGTCATGGCAAGGCCAAGTTCAATAATCTTTGATGAAATCATCTTGGATGAAAGTGGGAGAAGTGACTGAAGATTGAAGGAAAGCAAATGCCACTCCTATTTTCAAGGAGGACCCTGTGGGACCCTGTGCAGACCCACCAGTCTCACCATGATCCCTGGGAAGGTGATAGAGCAGATCATCCTGGAAACCTTTTGCTCGAAGGTCAAGAAAATCAGGAGTAGTCAGCATGGCTTCACCAACTTGATAAACTTCTAAGATGAAATAACTGGTCTGATAGATGAGGGGAGAGCAGTGGATAGTGTCCACTTCGACTTCAGTAAGGTCTTTGATACTGTCTCCTATAAAATTCTCATAGACAAGCTGCTGCTGTAAGAGCTGGATGAGCAGAGTGAGGTGGACTGAATTCTGTCTGAATGGCCAGGTCCACAGGGTGGTCATCAGTGGCACAAAGCCTAGTTGAAGGTCAGGAAACTAGGCCAGTGTACCGCAAAGGTCCATACATGGTCCAGCTCTGTTTAACATCTTCATTAATGATGTGTAGACCACCTGAGCATGCTGCCATTCAGCACAAATTTGACATGCTGGAGGAACAGGTTGACAGGAACCTCTGGAAAGTCAGCAAGAACAATTTCAAGGTCCTCCACCTAAACAACCGCACACACCACTGTATGCTGGGGGCCACTACAAGAAAGGAACATGGCAGAAAAGGACCTGGGGATCCTGGTGAACACCAAGTAACATACCCTTGCTGCAAAGAAAGCTACTGGTATCCTGGCCTGTGTTAGGCAAAGTGTCGCCAGCACATCAATGGAGGAGATCCTTCCCTTCTGCTCAGCACTGGTGAGGCCATACTTGGAGTACTATGCCCAGAGCTGGGCTCCTCAGCACCAGCAACACATGGACATACTGAATAAAGTTCAATGAAGGACCACGATGATGCTGAAGGGACTGAAGTATCTCTCATACAAGGAATGGATGAGAGAGCTATGCCTGCTCAACCTGGAGAAGACAAGGCATAGGCAGGATCTTATTAATGTCTATGAACACCTGAAGGGAGGTTGCAAAGATGACTGAGCCAGGCTGTCTTCAGTGGCACCCACTCACAGGACCAGAAACAATGGACACAAACTGAAACACAGGAGGTGCCATGAGAACATCATTAAACACTATTTTAACATTAGGATGACTGACCACTGGCAAGAGCAGTCCAGGGACATTGTGGCATCTCCATCCTTTGAGATGTTGAAAAGCTCTCTGGATATGATCCTGGGCAAGCAATTCTAGGTTGGCCCTGCTTGACCATGGGGGAGTTCTGCTGACACAGAACAATACCCTGGGCAGTATTCAGTCCGAAGTCTTGATAGACAAACCCAACATTTTAAAAAGAAAGTAGTATTAGAAACACCAGGACTAAGCATGAAAAAGCACCATCACTGGATCTGCATTTTTTTTAACTCAGTATATATTTAATAGACAAATCTGAAACCATTTCCTTTGCCCCTAGATTTTCTGTGTTGAGCCCTATTATATATGAGAATATATATTAAAGCAGTTATTAACGTTTGTTGGATGCCAGGAGAGGGAGGGAGAAATTGAATTGTAATTATTACATTTGTATTGAAACAATATACCACTGGCTATATAATAAATTGGTATTAACGCAGTTAAGAAGGAAGCTCTAATAAGGAAGTGGGGAAAAAAACCCAAACCCACTATTGATTAACAAGTCATTAGGTAGACACTCCTTTTCTTTGGCATGTGATGCCATGACTTCTGCACCTTCTTGGAATAACTCAATATGGGACATCATTAAGGGATGTTAACAATGTGTTCTGACCAATTAGAAAATAATACATAACTAGGAATAAACAAACACCTCCCACTCCCAGCTGCAAGTCAACTATGTATTTGAACTTTAAGCACATTAGACCTTCTGAAAAGAAATCTTCATCTGTTTCAGAAGATGCAAAAGCACAACCACACTGCAGAAAACACAGCCAAAATTTCAAACTAACAAAACTAAGTAATTATTAATAGTTATGAGTTCCCAAAAAGTTAATTATGTGAAAATAGGGCATGGAAAATACTGTGAGAATTATTACTACCAGTATCCACTTAAAAAAAAAAAGTTTCAAACAAACATGAAAAATTTGATCTTCACAATGTCGCTTGCAAAAAGCTGCATTTGATGTTTAATTTAACATGACAATCTAGCAATATATTTCCCTATTATTATCAATGGTCATTAAGAAAAAACATTATTCCAAAAATTCCCTTTACAAAATAGAGGAGTTATTACAGGTTAACATTCATATTATACTAAATTATATGGATTAACACTAGGTAGTAAAATCACTGTTTGGAAAAAACTTAAGACCTTACTTTATGCTAAGACTTTCAGTAAAAGAGGCCTGTGTTTAAAGAGACTCCTGTTCAATGCTTTTATAATCCCTCCTACTTAAATTTGCAAATTACATTATCACAGTTTTGATACAGAGCTTTCTGTTGCATTGTGTTTTGCTCTTGGACATCCAATTAATGGCATATTTTTAACACCATCCAGTGAAATCAGTCTGCTAGCTGTACTGGAGTGTACAGCAAGATATCACAAAGTAACAGATGCCTTTTTCCTCCATTCAAAGTTAACAAGTGTATGATTCAGAAAACAATACTCTTTATATACAAAGGTAACAAAGGTAACAAAAATGTCTCTTGAAGGAACACTAATGTAAGAGAATCACGGGAGAGACTTGACTAAGAAACACATTCACGGATATGCATAATATTTAAATATACTTTGTAAATGTGGTAATATTTACAGAGTACATTGATGTCCTAATCATAATTTCCTTAAGGTTTGTTTGCCATTATATTAAAAAAAAGGTTTATTCCACAACTGATATCTAAGGTTTGCACTTTTAAATGTGGAGCTTCACCACCGAGTGAAGATAATGAGCATAAGCACCATAAAGTTTGGTAATCCTGACTTTGAAATATAGCCTCTGAACTGGCAATCAATTTATTCTGTTTCAAAAGCAATCTTGCTATTGTGTTGGAAAATTGTGCTTCAGTATTTAAAAACAGTAAGATAATGAATAATGGATTTTTCATAACTAGGATGAGGACAAAAATCTTTGTGTCTTTGTTACCTAGTATTTTTCTGCACTTAATTGCTTGGAAGTGCTGATTTTCCTTGAGTGACAAATCAATTAAGTATAATCCTAGAAAGTTGTATTAAAATAGGGAAGCACTGAAAGCAACAAGAATAAAGAAGTCAGAGTCAAGACATCAAAACTCTCAGCATGACTGCTAAATCAGGTATGACGAAAACTATCTTGACAAAAATATGGTTTCCTAAAGAAAAAGGAACATTAATATTAAACAACTTTCAATAAAATCTGATTATTATTAGGAATATCATTTAACAGATTTAACTGAAGGGAAACCATGTACAATAAATACTTTTAAATGAAATTTTGATATAAATATCTGCTGTGTAAATGATGCCTCAAGTCACATGTATTTACATCATTCCACTTTGATGGCTGCTTGCCAGAGTAGATGTGGCCACACAGTTCCAAATATACCATAACTGATAATGGAAACCATTTTGGCTACCTATTTAGATCCACAATAATTTCCGTATTTTCTGCCAGCTTTCCATTACTCTAAAAGACCAGTGTTCAAGGGTGCAGCAGGAAGGTCCAAGGCACAGGGCAATTGCGACTCCATGCTCTTCCGGTTTTACTCATTTGATAAATGCAGAAGTTGCACCTATGATGAGGTTTTTTATCTGTCTGCTTAAAAGACCCAGATAGGAACATAAGCACTGTCAGATACTGCGTAAATAATAGTTCCTCATTGCCTGTCACTTGTGCTATGCACCACAATTCAAAAGGAGACAAAACAAAGCTGATGTCTTAAAGCAGTATTTCTCAAAGACAGTGAGGAAGGAAAAAGGAATGCGTGGCCATGAGCCTCCACAGGAATTAGATGTAGGAGATGGCTGTGGTATGCAAAACAGCATGGAAGAGAAGCAGCAGTGGAAGTTCTGAGTAGATCTGAGAAAGACCAGTTCCTGGCAAGTGAGCTTCTGCCATCCACCACTGCAACTATGTCCCATCCCGCCAAGCACTGGTGATCTGGCTTAGCAGCAGCCATAGGACTCCCTCTGCTTCTGGTCATGAGCAGAGGAAAGACAGAGTAAGCTGTCATATCCATATCCTGCTCTACCTCCAGTAATTCTTTTAAGGGTTAACCTATGGGAATATTTCCCATGTCTGAGGATAAAGGAGGAATCTGCCACATAGTAGTTGCAGTAGAAGAAATAATGAAGAAAGGGACAGGCATATCTATATGAAGACTTAAAGGACAAACCACCAAACCAGCAACTGCTGTTGGTCGCCTGTATCACCGACATAACTGCTCAGATCACATCCTGTAACAAAATAAAAATTCCCAGGAAACAGCAGCAGTAAAAATTTTATTAAGAAAGGCACATTCATCCATAACCATGTTTTTACAAGTATACAATGTATTATCAAATAACTACTCTTATTATTCAAATAACCAGTGTCTCCATAAAACAGACTGTTTTCCTGGAATCTACCCAAGAAAAATCAATTAACAAATATTTATTTTCCTCAAATATTTCTCTGCATTTCTAAAAATCGGAAGCTACATTTTTCCTCTAACTTGAAACACCTCTATGCTTTACACAGCAGTAAGTTCTGGTAAACTACAAAGCAATTATGCTGTTCTCTAGATTACAACAGAAGTTCAAAGTGGTAAAACCCTCTGCAGCTAAGTGCATGAAATGTAAAGAATTTCCTTTAACCTCCTCCTACAAAACACAGAAAAGCTATTCAGAAGTTTTTAGAATTGATTAGAGCTTGACATTATTCGTCCCTATTCAACTTCAGCTGAGCCTCTAATGCAAGCGTACTCTTAATCAGCATTACTTGGGCAGTCTTTGAATGCAAGTCCTGGCCTAAAAAACATACAGACATAAACAAAATAATCCTATTGCAAATTTATATACACTACCAGGGACAGGTGTGTCAGATATCTCTACACAAAAGACAACAGTAACCACAGTACTGCAACAATTATTAAAAAAAAAAAAAAAATACATGTGGACAGCTTTTAAGGAAGCTGAGTATTTGTAGAGCTGAACATTTATACCCAGTTTCAATAGATAATTTTGCTTTTCTGTCCTTGCATAACAGAATCTTTGAAAACATAGTACAGTACTCTCATAATAGTGCACATTTATCCATTGGACAGTAAAATAGAAGGAAAAAGTACTTCTACTGTATGCAGGCAAGTTTATTACTGACTGTGTCACTGAGATGAGGAAGACCAGATTCTACAGTAAGACCAAATAAATCATCTAAATAAAGAGGCCCTCCCACCCCCCACATGATACAGAGAGAGAGTCTGGAAGAAGATAGGGCACTATTTTTTAACTACTACCATTAAAACAACAACAACAACAAAAGATAAGGGCAAAACATTAACATCTGTTGAGATAAAGGTTTCAAAGCAGAATATAAAGGTATTACCAAGGCAGCTCCCTCTTATTAGTAGTTCTCAAAAATTGTCTAAAACAGATACTAAAACTACAGGTTCCACCAGACACCTACAAAACCCAAACATTCTGAATGCTATTTCCTTTTCTCTCTCTCCTATGTCACACTTTCTTACCAGAACAATATACAGAAGAAGCAAATTGAGAAGATCTGTGTAACGATGCCTTTATGAAAAAGGCACTTTTCTTTACTCCCCTTTGCTTACCTTACAAATTGCTATGCATATCCTAACACAAGATCTTTTTCAACCCATGACAAGATGAGTGAGTCTCTCTATTTAACAAATAGGTACCAGAAATACCTAAATACACAGCAGGACCTGGGGAAACATCATCTACATTCACTAGAACCCTATTTTTAATTAGTAGGGTATGTCATTGATCAGAACAACAGGGCCATTTTATCACTGTCACTGGGTATTGTTATTGACATTGTAGCCCAATCAATTGTTTTCTCTCCCTGTTCTTAGCAATCCAAATGCCTGCCCAAGCAATACAAATCACTGTATTTAGATACTACAGATACAAACCAGGAAGGCATGCAAAAATAATAGCTTAAACATGACCAACCTTATAAACACATTATAAACTTTGTTCTACAGCACATGCAGTCACATGTGCTCATTGAAAACAGCAGCATTACCTGCAATAGGCATTTGAAGTTCTCAAACTTTTTTTTGCATAATAATTAAAACACTTCAGATCAGGATAATTACTGTAAGCATAATCATGCTAAAAAATTTGACTGTCTATAAACCTATCTTGGTGTGAAAGAGTATTACATAAGGACAACTTTTTCCAAATACTCAGTTCTAAGTAATGTCAAGTCAAAGAACTGAAATTTAAAATCACCTTTTTAATAAAATCACTTAAAGTTCCTGTATCATCAAAATTTGTGCCTCCAGACAACGTATTACAAACTACTCGGGTATGACACCAATGCAAGTGTCATTGTCTGCAAAAATATTTTACAGTTGCTAATGTGAGCAGCTCTATATGCATGTAATATGGTTATCTGCATCCTTCAATCATTCCATTTTGCTCTGAAAAGCAAAAGCCACAGAAACTAATAGTGACAACACACACTGCATAAAAAGATCCAAAAACATTAATATATAGCAAAGCTAGTTTTCAAAACTTACAGATCAAACTACTTTGATCTTTGTCCTGGGCAAAAATCTCAGAACCTGCACCTATCCTAAATCAGGTGTCCATCCCAACAAGCAGAATTAATCTACAAATAAAATTTTCAGCAAAGAAAGCAACATACAGTCCAGGACTGTGAATGTGTCCACAATGGGCATAAAACAACAAAGTTAGAAAAAATTTTAAAAATCACTGTTAACTTCCTTTTCTAAAAACTAGCGATACTTCATAACATGAGTTTTGAAAGCATAGAACCAACCACAGCATCCCAAGTATGAAGTTGTCACACAAACAACCCAGCTGGAAGAATCAGAATTAAGAGACGGCATCTCAGACTAAGCCTAAAAGTCACTCAGTGACAGTTTCAAACAACAGTTGTGAATCTCTTTCCAAAACCACAATCCAGGAAAAGCTAATGACAAAGGGAAGTATGTCCTGCAAGACAGTTACATCAATCTGACCTTTTTTTTTTTTTGTTAAAATCAGTAAGTTTTGCTTTGCAAAAGAGACAAACACTTTGAATTTCAGGTGAAGTCTGTAAAAAATTGAGGGGCAAGAGCTCTCCTGGATAAAGAACAAAAGGACATACATGATTGATCTACTCTGTAACAATGGAATAACAGCACAGACACCTCTTGATTCTAGTGAGCTTTCTTTACACCTCATTTGATTCTTTCCTCCTTATGCTAAAATGACAGAAGTGTATTCAAATGAACATTTGAATATAGCAGCATAATGTACAGCTGCGTGTTTTAATGTGTTCTCTTTTCCAATACACTTCAACACCCACATATTAGCAGCTGCAGCCTAAAACACCAGAAATACCATATTTACTTGTTCAGAGTTCATGACGTTTCTAGCAGCTATCAGCTGAATCTTGAACGTTTGCAATTTTTGGTATCACAGTAACAACCTATACATCTCACTTGGAATCACTACGTCAAACAAAAAAGATTTCTGTCCCACAGAGAGTGGGTTAGACTGATCTGTAATGGTGCATCCACTTCAGTGCCATTCCTGTATGCATGTCATGGAGCAAAAACAACACAAGATAGGAGCTCTGATTTAGACAAAGCACCACAAGCAAGTGCAGGTGTGCTGGTACACATACAGACAATTAACAAGCAGTACCTGCTCCCTCACACTCCTACAGCTGCTTAACTGTCAGGAGCTTCTGTGACCATACCCAGAGTAGCAGGATGGATAGTGTTACCAGTGCTATTTCTACCAAAAAAACCTAACGTAGACATTTACAGTTTATGTTCCTGGACTAAACGAGTTATTGCTTCTGGTCAAACAACAGATGTTTGAAAAAGCTATTGTCACTTTGCAGCAGCAGTTTTAAAACACAGATGTTCAAAAGTAAATTTGGTTCCATCTTCAGAATGCTTTATTACAGAAGGTATGTTAAAATTCAAATTAATGTCAATATTGTCAGTCATTCAGCTTCATCCATCATTTTCAATCTCATTTTCAGGATTAAATATGTAGAGTCATTCAATTAACAGGTGTGTGTGGGAGATGATGAAATTGAAACTTGTAAAACTCTGCACAGACACTGTAAGAACTTTAGTTCTAAACATTCAGAAGTACCCAGGGAAAGAGACCCATAGAAACTGGCAACATTCCAGAAAACCACAAGAAATACCAAGAATCACTGCATATAACCCATTCAATGGCTAAACTCTTCTGATACATATCAATGCCTGGGGTGTTAACAATTACAGACATTTTGCACAGCTTTTCAGATGTACAGTTAGAGCAAAATAAGTTACGAGCTTTCTGTGAATACCATTCTACAAGAGATGTTAGGTCCTATTAGCTCTGATTGTTACATGGTCTCACCAAACTATTTTCAGTTACTTGGAAACATTATTATTCTTAATTATTACACATGAAATACCAAAAAACTGTCATATCACTTGCCACTAGTATATGAAGAACAACATCTAAACTATGAAAATCTCATTGTAGTTTAGAATTAGAACACATACTTCTAATAAAACTTAAAGCAGGCCATAGGAATCAAAGTATTTTAACAAAGCTCACATCAGACCACATCAGAAATTAAAACATCCACAGAATTACTGTACATACATTGAGTGTTATCTGCTGACATTTGTATGTCTCTTTTTCAGTGGTCCACTGTAAAACCGAGCAAAACACCCAAAAATCATAACCATAAGGAATACATGACTGCTGGAAACAGCTTTCATTTAAATTAAAAGCGTTAGAACAGTACTACTACATTAAATCATCTTATTTTCTATGTACTAGAAAAACTGGTTAAACATTTTTAAGTATCAAGGAAGCATGTGAATTCTCATCAAACTTCAAGTTCTGCAGACTTCCATTCTGTTTTGTCTGGGACAGATTTCATTTTTTCTATTATATGTACTTCACATGAAAAAAGCTACAATTCACCAGTTGTTAAGCAACAAGTATCCTGTACTTACCTGGACAAAAGACACATTATCTTATTATTTTGCTCTTTTTTTCCTTCTCGTATGATTTTATTACTCACTAATAGCATAAAAGATTTCAAAAACAATAGTATAGCCAGTGGCCTTAAACAGAGTTGCTCAATCAGTGAGCAAACTGCACAGACAAGCCACAACAGTTCATCTGTTCCATAACTTGCCCTACCACAATCACCTAATTATGCAGTTGTATCATTTGTAAATACACTACTGTAATCCATACCATGAATAATCACGCAAGAGGCTTCCTTCCAGTGACGGGGTGTTTTTCAGGACATCACCTTTGTGAACACCTGGAGCGCAATTAAATTTATGTCACAAAGGAGACAGCTGGCAAGATGTGATTGTTTGGTACCAGCTCAGGAGTCCCAGCATCTCACACCTTAGGCCTATTAGGCCAAATACAAGCATACACCGACAGTAGCAAGCCTAGGACACCTGAACAAACCAGGTAATTTTCTTATGGATGAATTAGGGCTGACTACTGTTTAACTTCTCATCAGAGCTTCAACATTCCACCAGGCTTCTTGTTTTCTTTCCGTCAGCCTCACATGACAACACAGGTACAGCACAGTTAACTTCCTTTCTGTGTTTAGTGGTTGATTACTCTGGGGTTGATGATGACAAATACAAGTTTAACATATGAGAACAAGCATGTTAAGTCTCACTGCATATTTAATGTGATCCTGGACGTTCTCTGGTCTTCCTTCCCCCCTCACAATGTAAACAAAAAGCAGCATGTATTTTTCCTGTAGATAACAATCTTCAAGCACAAGGACCAGGTGCTGAAACAAGTGCTGAACTAATCACCTTTTTCCCCAAGTCTTTCTACAACTATGCAAGTTGAATATACTAAACAATAGCAAGGGTTTTTCAAAGTAATTTTAAGGTGAACAACTTTTTCCTTCAAGATAGATTTCACTACTTTCTAATAGTGGCATGCAATCAGCTATCTGCTCATCTGAGGTAGGGAAAGATGACATTAGACAAAAAACCTGAATTTCTACTGTAAAAGCTGTCCTTAAACATCAGAAATAAAAGAACAGGACGCATGTTTCCATTGAACCATCAGTAACATTTGTTTGTTTTCTCTAAGCAGACCTTAACATATACAATGTGAATATATAAAATACATTAATCTTTTCATGTTTACTTATATATGAAGTACAACACAGGACATTTCATGATCCTTAACTGGCTACCGTTTTATACAGAAGCATATGTATCATCAAACCCTCTTTAAGTGTGCGAGGAAAAACATATTCCAGCTTTAAAATACATGCTATCAGTCTGTCAAAATAAATCTCAACAGCCCAAAGTGGATTATGGATAAACAATGAATGAGAAAGTCTGTCCTCACTGCAAAGCAAACTACAGCAACACTGGCAAAGACTCCTACAGACTGCTTAGCTCAAGCAAAAGAAGTCATCCTACAAATTAGCTTTGAGGCCACTAAAGGTTAGCAGCTGATGAGCTGTATTAACTGATGTTGCACAGCAGCAGGGCAATCAATTGGAGTTAAAAACAGTACCACAATGAAGTTAAGGATGCGTGTAAGACTTCCAAAAGACTGTAAATTCTTCACTGAGGAAATAAATCATAGCAAGTGAAAGACTCTCCAGGGTCCAGAAAATAGTGCTGTATTAAACCCAAGACACCAACTCTGCTATATTTTAATAAGTGTTTGTTTCTAGACACCTTCAGGGATATGCATTATACCCTTTTAGGCAAAATCCTCAAGCATGCATGCACATGATAACTTTTCGCGTATCAGAGACAGTGACTTCAACACTCTTATAAGTATCTGCAACATCAGGACCTTTGCTGCAGTTTCCACAGGTATGCAAGGCTTCTTCAGAGTCTGTGCTGAAGATAAAGATTAGAAAAGCTGGATGAATCGTTCATAAAGGCATAGAAGCCGTAGTTCAATTACAAGCTTAGAGTTATAAGATTTAAAAGTTGTAATTCTACTATCTACCCTGCTGTATTTCCCCTTTGACTCTACACAAGAGAGCTGTGGTAGAATCTACAAAAGCATTCCCATGTTTTTGCTACAAAGAACACCTTTCAAAGTACAAAAGAGGTGCTCTCACAAATTCAAGGAAAAGTATTCGTGAAGGAGAATGACCAACCTTCTCAACTCACACTAAAAGAAATATAAACTATTAAAGCAAGTGAAGAGGTAGGTATACAGAGCTCAAAAGAGCAATTTACTAATTAAGTGATCAAAAATAAAAAAATGCAATAAATGAGCCTGACAAATTTTAAAAGTTTTATAAACCTAAAAGAAGTTGAAGAAAAGTAATGAAAATTGTAGATAATTATTAGTATGGACAATCAGTAAGATAAATACAGATCACCTGCATTCGAGAACCACAGATTATGAAAGACCATAACTCTGAAAGATGTAATCTGAACTGGATGAAATGCAATCCATGATCTTTGGAGGGTGATGTTGAACAAAAGAGATAAGAGGGTAGACGCAGATCTGTAACAAATTGGTAGTTCCTTGCTACATCTTACAGCTTGCCAAACCTGCTTATAAAGCCGTGATTAAACAGTTTGTATAAAGAAATGCAATTACTGCTTGCAGACATACCTTCAATAAACCTGTGTATCTGTCTGATTTATGGGCTCAACCCATCATATCCACAGTATTTTTCACATCACCAAAACACTCCTGGCTAACATACAACAGAACAGACAATACCTTTTATGCTCTGCACTGAGTTTTTGCCTACCTAATCCTATTCTTTATTCCCAAACACAACACCTACTGAGAAGTAAATGTCAGTAAGAGCTTTCCTTGCTTCAATTCTCTACGGTATAGGGATAATGATGATAATGCTCCCCTACCTCAAAAGAGAGGACAAACCCACTACAAATTGTCAGACATTCAAGTATTAGTGACATGGGGAAGATTACTACTAGGCCAGACTGTCCTACAAGCTCATGAAGATTCATAAAAAAATAATTTTATCTACTTTAGGAATTAAGACAATGTAATTTAAGCCTAACCCGTTCTGTACAATTTTAAACTATGTTGTTAGCTATTCCATTGAAAGAAGTAAATACATTTTATTCATTATGAAACTGATTAATCACTGTATTTGAACTAGAACAGCAGCACCAACTATTCTGTTTTTTATCAAGTCCACTTACTTCAGACACTACAACTGTTCCCTCCAGTTCTTGTATTCATACCCAGCACTACAGGAAAAGCAAAAGAGGAAAAAAACCTCAAACAACTACAATAATACCCTCCGAATTAAGAGTGCAATCCAATAGTTACCAAAATTAAGGAACAAACTATTTCCTTGCTCACAACAGTCTACCTACCAATTGTTCAGAATAATGGGAAGCAAAGAAACGTTCCATCTTTGCTCGAAACCTTAATTTCCTATCAGACCTTTAAACCTATTTCTGCAGATCGCTTAAGTACCAATAATGTATATTTCAAGGCATTTGAAGTTATTTTAATTCCCATATTCAAGAATGGCTTCCGTGCTGACACCCAACAGCTAGCTCGCATCGTCTTTACTAAGGACGCCCAACTTCGCCGCCCCGCCGCAGGCATTCCGTTCCCAAGGGAGCTCCTGGCCAGGGACCCGAGTTGCGCGGGGCTGTGGGCGGCGGCGCCGGGGGAGCCAAGGCCGCACGGCGGGCAAAGGGCCGGGCCGGGCCGGGCCGAGGGCGCCCTGCGCATCCTGTCGGCCCCGCCGGGACACGGGCACAGCGAGCCGGGAGGGGCGGCCAGCGCCGGGGGGAGGCCTGCGGGAGCCAGGGCCTGCCAATAACCCCTCCTCGGTCTGCAGCGGCGCCGCCGCCCCTGCCCGCGCTCCCAGCGGAGCGGACGGGCGGTCCCGAAGCCCCGCAGGGCAGCGGGGCTGGGCCAGGGGCGCACACCGCCCCGCCCGCCGCTGGGGACGGGGGAAGGGGACGGGAAGGAGGAGGGAAGGAGCCGCCGCGCCGGCCCTGCCTGTACCTGCTGTGCCGCTGCGCCGCGGCGGCGCTGCTGTAATAGGCCGCCCTGCGCTGGGCGCTGCGCGGCACGGGGCGCAGCGGGATCTGGTCCGCCATCTTGGGGGCGCCCCCCCCCGCCGCCCGCGGGGCGCCGCCCGGGCCCGTGACGTCACGGGCAGCGCCGGTGACGTCAGGAGGGCGGGGGCTTGGCGTAAACAAGGGCGCGGCGCGGTCAGCGAATGTCGTCGCGGGGACGGGGCCGCGCTCTTCTTGGCGTTGCCAAGCAATAGAACAAGAGGCGGCGGGCAGAAAATGGTGCACAGGAAGTTCCACCTGAGCATGAGGAAGAAGTTCTTTACTGTTCGGGTGACCGAGCACTGGAACACGTTGGGTTCTCCCACAGAAAGCTGGGGAGTCTCCCTCACTGGAGATACTCCAGTATCGTCTGGACGCAATCCTGTGCCATGTGCTCCGGGATGACCCTGCTTGAGCAGGGAGGTTGGGCCAGACGACCCACTGTGGTCCCTTTCCAACCTGACCCGTTCTGTGATTCTGTGACTATTCAGCATCTGAAGTCCCAGATGGGTGACCCACCAAGAGGACGAGCCAGAGGCTGTGTGGGTGCCATCCATGGGCCCAGCATGGGGGGCACAGGCAGTTCATGGACATGAGTTCAGGGGTTGAACAGGAATCGCAGGAGACATCCTGACCTGGTTCTCCTCAGATCACCCACCTATTGTATAAGTTGGTGTAGTGTCGGCTCCCCTTCCATCTCTTGGATGACAAGCACCAGCTGCCACATGTGCTGCATGTCAGCAAATGCCAGTGGGAGCCCCAGGAACAAATAGAAGCACTGTGAATTGATGATGACGGTTTCCTGCCATTGAACAGAGATGGAGAGGGGCATTCTGTATGTCAGGGATAATGAACCAGTCTATGGGACCTCATAGGGGAAAGACCAATGCATAACTCACCAGCAGCAACAACTGGTTTGGAAGATAGAAGTGTTCATAGGCCTACTGTAGGATGTTATCTCTTGCTGTTCCTCTGAAATCAGATGATATGGGGCGCAAAAGGCTAATGCCATCATAGATACAGAAAATGTCACACAAAAAGAGAAAAAAGGAAAGTATGTTTCTTTCTCAGTTCCCATTTGCTAAATGAAGTTTCTCTTATGACCCAGACACTTCAGATAGAACTGTTGCTTTACTTTAGGATGTACCTTCTGCCTTAGCACAAGGGAGAACAGTCAGTACTGAGGCACCATAATAAGTGTACGATGAAGGATGCTCCTATCTGCTGGATTGAAGGTTATGAAGCACTGGCAATGCTTGCCAAGTGCAAATTTCTAAGTAGTATTTTGACTTTAAGCATATTATCTGCGTACTGAACTCACCAGCAGATACAGAACACTCGAGGCTGAACCAGGAGAGTGGGAACAACAGTTACATAGGAGGCACAACGTTCAAATATGTTGCAGGGAGAATAGGGGTCCGAAGGGACGTGGAAGCCTGTGGGAAAACCCTGCCTACAGAACTCACAGAACAACCCCGATGAAACTTTCCAGGACTGGATGGAACTGACAGATA
>JAWWTY010000077.1:57117655-57140143 GCA_035222235.1 Margarornis squamiger
GAGAGGAGAGGAGAGGAGAGGAGAGGAGAGGAGAGGAGAGGAGAGGAGAGGAGTTATCACAAGATGGGCTATTTTATGAAGATGGAATTTTGTTTGGGAATTATATTTTTTTTCCTAACTTCTTGGTTTATTTTTTTTTTGGCTTTCTACAAATTTCCACTTGAAAAAAGGAAAGACACGAGTGATCAGTGCTCCCTCCATATGAGAGGTGTTTGAAAATAATTTCACAGATGCAGTATGGCAATACAGATTAAAATGATCTGCCCACAAGTAGATTCAGTTGGGGTTAGGACTGACTCATGCTGTCCTGCCCAGATCATAGGACTATCCTTTTTTCTATGAAATGTATGGAGTGTTATACGCATCACTGTTAAATATTGATCTTCTAGGAAGCATGTGTAATCTCAAGTTGCATGCAGTTTGCTTTCTTGAAAGAGGCAAATTGATCAGTATTAAACAAAAAAGGTGGTGGAGGGGATGCCCTGCAAATTTTAGATGACATTCTCAAAAAAATAAAGGTAGCTTTATTTTAAGACCAAAGATGTTTTTTCTGGAAAATAAGAATTAATGTTTCACACCAAGTTTCCCTTTGGACTAGTAATGTGCAATATGGTCTCTCAACAAAAGACAAAACTGGTGTTATTAGAGGATTCCCATCTGAAGACTTGGCTGAGATGGAAGCATTGCTGATAGAGAGAAGAAATGTCACCTTGGGTCCTCTCGGAAACATGAACAATGTGGATGTGGTGATACATAAAGGGTGGAATTCTCAATGGGCCTGTAGCCTTAAGCTTCCTAGAGTTATAGAATCATTGTATCATTAACTGTGGGGTAAATGGGATGCATGTGAGTGATCTGAAATTCAATTTCTCCTCAGTCATCCTGGTCAGCTTCTTGTGTCCTTACAGCAAGGAGCCCTTGTGTCACATCTTCGCTCCCTTGCAGTGGGTACAGCATGAAAGGTTTTTGACAGACAGCTCAGGCAAGAACACAAGGGAGGATTTTCAAAAACATAACCTAAAGCATTGCCTACCTGTAAGGGGATTTGTGGTCTTTCATTCAGTTACCTTTGTTCAGTACATATGAGAGTGTATATATATAACTACACAGGCTAGCGAAGAAACTTAGCTAACTAAAATGACCATTTCCTTCTAGTATTACAAGTTGTAAACTTTCAACCCTATCTTGATGAAATGAGAAGGTCTTCATCAAATGCCTTCTGAAGAATAGATCTTCCATTTATAACTGCCTCTCTCATATCAAACCCACTAGGAGAGTAAAAACAGCAATTATTTATAATAACTTTATTGGGTATAATTTCCATCTGTCTTTGAAAGCTCTGCCTGCTATTTTCAGGCTGTGCATGTTAAACAGAAGTGCTTACACTTGACCTTGCTCTTGATCCACTCTTTGTGCACAGCAGTGCCTTTCTTATTCTGAAAGATAGGTACAATTTGTGTCCACATAAATTATACTGTACTTGCTATTAACATTCTTTTATCTGGTAAATTACTTACACTGATTATGTTGAAGACTGTTCTATGAGCTGTTGATAATGCAGGTCTATGATTTGGATGTAATATGTCATTCTTAATTTAGGACAACGCTGAAAGGAAATGACAGCTTGCTCTAACACATACAAAAAATCAGGTCCTGGCCACATGCAGTCAGGAAAGGATCCACAGTAGTATTTGTAGCAGAAAGTGTGTTCAGCCTTGGCATTCTGGCTAAATTCCAGCTTCAGTAATTATTCTGTCTAAATCTTCCTACATTTCCAAATGGGTAATTATGGTATTTTCATTTCTTTCATGCCTCAGATTCACTGAGCACATTGTCATAGGTAACCTCCATCCTGTACTGTATCGGAGAAGTAACAAACAGGGAAAATTATCCATACTTCCTTCTCTTAACAAAAAGTTAAGACTGAGCTAAGATTCATGTGATTTATCTTGTCCAATCAGCCATAAGACTAAAAATGCTACACTACTGATTTACCAAAAGATACGTAGTTTTCCTCTGGAGTAAGTGTGCTGTGCTTTCAGGGTAAATGGGACCCTTTAGTAGATTAGAATACTGCAGGGCTGCAGCTCTTGAAGAGGGGAGAGAGAACAAGAGGGTTCTAGGCTTTCTTTCATGCAATCCCATCTCTTAACCACAGGTTCCAAGCAACTGATGATTTGACATTGAAAAAATTTCACAGCACATTTATGGTGGTGGTACCACATCTCTTTTTCATGTTACAACCAAAAGGAAAGTAGAGATAGCAATTATATGTAGTAAATAAAAATGGCAAAAATTAGGAAGAACCCAAACATACTGGGTAAATTGCTCTGCCTTCTTATCTGCTTCTGCACAGTGTTGAGGTCTTCCTTAAAGGTTCTCAGCATTCTTGCTGATTTAAGAAAATTAGGATGAATAATGCTGCTCTTGCACAATTTGGCTGCTCTGAACACCCATCACTGAAAAGGCCTCCTGCAATTCATTTGCTCAAGGATTATGCTTGCTCCCTGTCACTAAGGAAAACATTTAAGATGTTAAAGCCAGATTTCTTCCACGAAGTGCAAACTTTTCACACTTTTGAAAGCTAAGATTTTATTTTTCTGACTAGATTTTTTTTCCATGTAATGCAAAAATACCACAAATAACAAAGAAAAAGTTTTTTAAACTGCATATTTCTGAACCATTTTTTGTTATTATAGCTAATAATAAATACACACATATAGGTTCTCTCAGTATTAAGCTTATTCTTATAAAGTCATATGACAAAAAGTACCCAAAAAACTGCTCTACATGACTCAAAAAAACCCCTCTTGCTCTTTTTAATGCAGATCAGCAGACGTGAAGCCTCAAAGCACCAGTCTCATTGTATTGCTGCACAGATCTGGCAATCAGTGGTTATCCAGTGTCTGGGTCCCAGGAGACAGGAAACAGTTACGCAGTCCTGAAGTTTGAACTACTATTATTTTTAGCATTTCAGTGTACTGTAGACACTTGCTTATATTCTTATATTTTCCATATGAATGAACTAATTTAAAACTAAATATCCATTTTCTGAGGAAAGATTTTTAAAATGTCTTGTTCTAGAGAAAGTCCATGTAACATTCACAAACCACTGTGGACCTTACGTCTCTTGTTGCAGTTCTGCAATACTGAAATCACTGGGTATTTTGCCAGAAAGTTTTGTTCTTATGGTTTATGTTATCATATGCTGTACAAAATTCTGTAGAGCACAATGTTATAGCCTTCCACCCTCTTCAGATGGGTAGCCAAGGCACCCCTCTTTGTTCTCCCTAGGTTAAGCAGAGCCAATAGGATTCAGTCCATGGAACTGATGGACCATTCCCAGTGTTTCAACTACTTCCATCATTCACATTCAAGAGTTAAGGCAGATATTAGCTAGTCTATGCTTTGTTATCTATCTCCAAAACCTGCCCTACAGACCTGTGCTTTTGTAGACCTATTTGCTTTGTGTTCAAATATGCTCCTTAGCAACTATCTTCTAAGAGCTATGCTACATTAGTGTGTCCTCCAGTAACTGGACCAAAGAGAACTCTCACCGGTCTTCTATATACATAGGTGAAGTTGATTAAACCTTACCTCTGAGTGGTGAGGATGCTTATTTTTGAAGAAGGAATCAAAAGGCAAGATGCTAATTGACCATATTTTACTTATACTTTAGTGCAAGGGGACAAAGCAAAGTATCTATACTTTAGTGCAAGGGGACAAAGCAAAGTATCTTGCTTCCTGAACTCAGTATATGCAGACCACTACTGCGTACAGATTCCCAGTTCTCTGTATGGCACGTACATAAAGAAAAGGCAAGAAGGAAGAAGCTGGAAGAAAGGTTTGACTCCTCTCGTCTACAGAGTTCTGCCTCTGCAAATGGAAATACTACCTTAGTCCCCTTCTGAATCAAGGAAAATATGACATAAGCTAGGCTTGTCAAGAGCATAGAGATAAAATTGTTTAGATGAAAAACTGAATTATCAAATACATATTTTGAAAAGTTCATCCCACAGATAAAAGGAAAGACATGAAGTTTTTTTTTCTAAAAGCTTTGAGAAAACTGAAAGAAAAATCAAACTGTGTTTAGTCACATTATCAAAGCTTCTGACAAAGACTAAAAAAACCTGTGAGGCAATTTTAGGTTCACTATGATGCTTCTGAGATAGCACAGCTGTTCCTCTGTCCCACACTGAGTTTTTATTACAAAGCCAGAGTGTAATGTAGCAGATCTAAATGGCATTAAAATACCCCTACTCCTATGGACAGTCTAGATAAGAACAAACTAATTTTATCTCTTTATCAATTAAGCTTCCAAGAGTATATGACACAGGAATAAAGTTTTTTTTTGTCTGAAAATGCTGAAATCCTCATTGGGCTTGTTTGATGTATTACTTGTGATTGCATAGTTAAGCATACAGTCTTAGCAATCACAAAATCTTGTTTCAAATATGTGCCCTAATTGTATTTTTCAATTATAAAAACAAATAGCTCAAGCCACAGAATGTATGGCAGGTGATCGATGGATGGTGGAGGTTAAATGAAAGTCTCCTGTGCTTAGTGTGACACACAGTTGAAGTATATATTTCATGTAAGAAAAAGATGAGGCACTTTGGATCATCACATCTCCAATTAAACATTGATTTTGAAAAATAACATTTTGAGCTCAATTACTACCTTTGCAGCTTATTAACTTCTATAGGTATTCTCCCCTCATCATTCTTATGAAGGATATTAATAGATGTAACTTGCTGCTTAAAGATACAAATACTTTGTAAAGGATATATATGTATTTTTATGAACATCCTTTTTGACCCATAACATCTGCAAGAGCTTTTGAAGCATCCCAATACCATTATCAGCTGTTATATTCAATCACCTCCCACATTATTTACCTCAGTCAGTGATTATTTATTTTTGGTTCAGAGACTTTGTGCTAAAATGGATTAAATTTTAATGTCAACAGTGCAAATGAGTTGCTGAGAACAATAAAAATTTTCTTTCTGTCATAACTCAAAAATATTTCCACAGGCATCCATTATTTTCAATTGTAAAAGGGTTTCATTCACAGCTTTTCCGATTCTTCATGGAACTAGATAACATTTACTTATTCCAGATGTTGCGTGCTATTAAAAATCAGAAACAAAGCAACATTATGAGATTATTATTTTATTTCTGAAACATCTTGCACTGGGTATTATTCTTGCCTCTCTTTGTTTCAAATAATGTAATTAGTTCTCTTATATCAAATCATGGTGTAAGCCAAAACTGTATAACTGTGTAGCATATTTGTTATTACTACTGTCATAATTTAATGTTAGTGTATGACCAAGAATCTGACTCAATGAAAAGGCATATGCAAGAGGCAATAAGCTGCATACAAACAGAAGAAAACTTATTAACATTGCAAAGGTTTTTGATGTCTGCCTTTGTTAAATGACACGGTTATTGAACACATTCTTTGGTGCTACAACACATCTAGTGTTTCTTTTTGCCATATGACCACTCCTCCAGGCATTCAGCATGACAGATCAGACAGGTTTCAGAGCTGTAAAGCTTCACCCTAGTGGAAAAGTGAGATTGCACATGATTTGGATACTGCTGAACACATCCTACCTGTCACAACTGGCTCAGCATTCCCAGGTAATTCAGTTCATGTTACTGAATATTGTAAGTTTTTCTGAAGTGGTCACCAAGAAGTACCATGAGTGCATGTGCTGTATCTTCATGCTGGTGAAGAATTTTGAGAACCTATTCAGACACTTTTTCAGTTTCCTAAGGTTCTCTCTCAATCCATTTTCCTTTGGTTGCAATTGTTATTTATTATATCCATTTCTTTAAAAAAAATTAGGATAAAATAATTCTTTAATAACTGTATATTGTACTTAAAAAATCCTACCCTTTACAAGTATGAAACACTTAAAGTGAACTTCCACAGGTAATGTTGATTTTTGCTATTATTCTCAACCTAGTGTAACCTAAAATAGCATCAGTTCCTTGATCTTTTCTCTTTGTAATCTGCTCTTCTGCCCAATTGCTCTCCCCATTAAGGACATTTTTCTAATAGCAAGTCTAAATGTTTCCTCTCTTAGTTTCAGGCCATTGCTCCTTATTCTACCAGAAAGTATTTATATTCTGTAACCATTTCTCCCTTGAGTCTTTGTGTTTTCTAGGCTGTATAAAGATCAGAAGCAACCACACTGCAGGGTATCACTGTGCGTGCTGCAGTACACCAGTCCTCTAGGTGGTTAGTATCATGCAGGGTCTAACACATGCTCCAAGGCAAGCACTGTAAGTGTTCCTAGGCTCTTGCTTTCACTGACTCCTCATAAATGCTTGCAGTTTGAAGAGCAGGATTCTTTTTAACCTTGTCAGAAAAGCAAAAAAAAATTAAAAAAAAAATAATTCCCTTTCAAAGTTGCACAAAATAAAAAATAAACCAACCAAAAAACGAAACGAAACCAAAAAACCCCCAAATCTCAGGATTTCTCTATTAGTCTAGTTTGGCAAAACAAAAAATAGCATCATCTTTTGACCTCCAAACCCACACAATCTTAATACACCTCTATACACTGTATAATGCCATTTAGTTACACTAAACACAGACTATTTTTTTCTTAAAACTCCTGGCTTAGCTGAAGTCACATAAATCATTAGACTCTCCACACCTCTTCTTTCCATGCTAACCTTCACCTCTAACAAGCTAGTTCTAGTCTCTGAGGTTGTGTGGATGGAATGCTCTTCTCCATCCTGCTCCTGAATTCATTACTAAGTCTCAGGCACCCTTTCTGTCCTCAGTATGAATCCCCTACTCTCTCAGTCAGAGTCTATCCCAAGGCCTGCCAGTTTAACCTTTCAGATCCTTCCCCGTTTCATTTTCTTTTTACCATCCTAGTACAGAGCCTTGTTCTTTCTCCCTCCTATTCCACCTAGGCATTTTTCTCCTTTGTACATGGGAAGCCTTGAAAGGGCAAGAGAGAACATGCCTGATCTCACTTTTGGTACCACAGGAGCCAGGAAAAACATCTGTAAAAAGCAAGAGCACACTCACTGTAAACATATCCTTCCATGAACGCAGCAACCAGCCTAACAACTGTGAAAAGAGCATATGAAGATAGACATTTTCTGAAGGCTGATGATGGGGCCCCATCTGGGCAGTTAACGTGCAATAATGACAACAGACACATCCCTGAAGAAAAGTGCTGCAGTGCCACATCAAGTCTCAAATCGCTGTTCCTGGCCATGAAGGCATAAGGACATCTCAGTGAAAGAATTCTGCTCACAGTTAATATGGGCAAAGTCATGTGTTTTTCCTAATCTCATTTTTAGAAGCAACAGAAATGTTTTTGCAGTGAGCAAGCACATAAATCCCACCTTCTCCCAATTCTCCATAGTGGACGTCTTTGCTTGAAAGCTTAGTGAAATTGAACACAACTGATAATAGAATCTTTATACCACAGGAACAGGCCATCCTTTACTAGAGGCTAACTTAAAAAATCCTGTAATAGTCTCCTTTTTTCTAGGACTCAATTCTTCTTCTTATATTAATATTCTATATTTTATAAATTCTAGAATAAATCTATTTTTACTTATGTTCTATAATTATATAGATTATTTTATACAATTTTTAGCAAAAATTTACACTAAAGTCCAAAAGACTTAATACTTGGAGGTAAGTGGAAAATTTAATTTGGGCTGTCCTCCATTTCAATATCGTGATCTTGCATGGAAGATTCCAGTTGTAGGAATCATATCTTTGAATAGGTGGTGCTGCTATCCAGGTTTTGTATCATACTTATTTACACGGAAAGAAAACAGCAGCAATGGTAATCCATAAGATTAAATATTTTAGTATGCTGTCTTCTGAAACAGATTTTTTCAAAAAGTTATTTGTTGGCCAACTTTCCCCTAGGTCACATCACTTAATTGCTTATCACTTTACGCTTGAAGTTACATTCACTTGTTCTGAATCAGGCAATTATTTAACGTGCCTGCAAAGCAGTCCATCATATGTATTTTTATCCCATCCTCTCCTACCTCCTCTGTGATCTTTGTATTTCTGAAGATGAGTAGGCTCTCCCTTGCAGTCTGATTTGAGGGCCATTGGACATGTTCAGACATCCATGATCATTAATTTTTTGCTTCATCTATAAGGGAACGTACTTAACCTGCAGGTAATGTCTTTCCAATTAACTTCCTTTCCCCTGAAGTGACTGGGTGCTACATGGGTAGATAAAATCTTTGTCTTTCACCTTGCGTAGCTGCCTGGACCACTCATCTGGTACTCAGTTGAGTGACATCCTAGTTACTTAGAAACTAGTCTAATCCTTAATTTTCTGGCCTAGCATGAAGCATGGATTAGATCTAAGCACCTGTATGCATTCACCATGCACCAATTTATCAGGTAGGACAAAAAGAGGAGAAGGGAGGCTATAAAACCCACTGTACCAGATCACTTATGGTCTCTTAATCACCTAATGTTCTGCAGCATGCAGTGGGCAGATGAGTTTATAAACCTCAACATGGTGCATGACTGCACCCTGATTGGTATGCAAAGTATGTATGTATGTAGGTACCCTGTTCTTTCTAGCACTTCCTTCAGCATCTTGCAAAAGGGATATTAAGTTCCTGTCTTTCTTCTTCCAGAAGCAAATCCCTCCTACTTCAGCTTCAGTTTCCAAGAGACTGCTCAGGCACCAGACTGCTGAACCACCAACCTGAAC
The DNA here is from genome assembly GCA_035222235.1 of Margarornis squamiger. Taxonomy (NCBI): domain Eukaryota; kingdom Metazoa; phylum Chordata; class Aves; order Passeriformes; family Furnariidae; genus Margarornis; species Margarornis squamiger. Next base: position 57,126,382 of record JAWWTY010000077.1, read on the forward strand.
ACAGAGGAAAAAGTCCTAGTTCCCAGCAGAGCCTGATTTCATTTACAGAAGAAGTGCTGTTCTCCTTGACTTATTTGGAGCAGCTCTACTTCTTTCACAGTTTTATTACCTTTGGCAGAAAAAAACCCTTTCACAGCAGATGTTTATGGAGTTGTGCTAATGATCCCCTTGGCAGCTTTCTGCAGCCTTGGAAATTGTCAGTAAGGAACCATTGAAGTCCTGGACAAAAATCAGATGATTGGATAGTAAACATTTAGATACAGAACAAGATTGTTAGAGGCAAAAAAAGAATACCTAGAATCGGGAGTTTGAGGATACTCAACAGCAACCACCTGCCCAGCCTGACTATCAGCAGCATAGACTGAGAAGCGCCTATGCTGGTGTAGCTGACAGCAAGGAGAGTCTTGAGAACTGAGATACTAATCAACACCATTAAACAAGCATTCACTCATGCCTTCTAAGATTTGTATACTTTTCTAAGCAGGTCCAAAGAACTGAAAAAGACAGAGGATCACAGGACCAGTTCTTTCAAAGCTGTTCCAATGTGCAGATGGAAAATTGGATTCAATAGGTATTTTAACTCAATCAGGCTTAATTAACACCTTGCCTAGAAACTAAAGCTTGAGGTTCATGGAAGACATGGAAGATTTGGCTAAAGAACAGGGAATAGTCAATAGGATTGCATCTAGCCATTGGAGAATATTGTCTCTTTAAATAAAGATATTTTTTGTTTGTACTGAATCCATGTTTCAGTTTAGTCCTCTATCTCCTCCTGAATGTAGATATTATAAAATATGCAAATAGTTAGGGATAATAGTACAGTGTTTGGGTGAGGGAATATTGTTTTCTCCGTAAGGTTAAAATTAACTAAGGGCCTACGCAAATGAAGAATACATAGGAGTATTGTAAACTGTTAACCTGTCTTTGTCTTCCCTAATTAAAAATTAATACTTTGACCCCTTGTTAAAAACAATGTTCAAATGTTGCAGCATTGCTATGATGTAACAATCTAAGCTGTTGCCATCCAGTAGTTCATCAAAACAAGACAAAAACGCCCATGAATTTCAGCACTTTCCCCTCCGTAAGCGAAAGAAGAAAGGTCTCAGAACTGTTCATTGCAAAACCAGTTATGGCAGTTTGGGTTATTGTCACTCCCTGCTTTCCTCAGCTACATCTCACCTTCACTCCTTTACAGATATTAAAAATGTCCTCATAAAACACACTGCAAAATACAACTGTGTATACTGGTTTTATATACACAGTACTGGATAAGAAAAAATCTGCTCCAGCTGTCACTTTGTGCACAGTTCACTTTCATAAAAACAGACATCTGGTGCCTAAGATGGCCAAGACCTCTACAGGGCCCAGCAAACATGATACAGGACCAGAACAGGTCTACACATCTCTGAAGTGGTGGCCCAAGGGAGACAGATGAGGGCATCTCAGGTGACACTAAATTCATATATATGGGAGACAGAATCAAGCCTCTCATGTCCTAGTAAAATGCCACTTCTGGTCATCTTGGCCAGAAGGATGAATAAACACAAACATGTTCACTACTTTTTGGGCTGTCCACAGCCAGCTCAAATTTTTTATTTTTTTTTAGGTTCTATCATTTAAAAAAAATTACTTTAACCTGTTACTTAACATTTCTTGAAGCTGCTTCTTCTTAGTTTAGACATACTGCTGTGTGTAAGTAGTAGCACTAATCAAGAGAGGACCAGAGAAACTAGACAAAGTCATTCTCAGTAGCCTCCCGATTATTCAGAACTTAGCTTTATCAGTCAGCTTTGCCCCTCATAACTACAGGTCTTGTCACTGAGCTATTGTTAGTTCATTTATGTCTTAATTATTGATGGAATGTCTTTCAACTCTTTGGTCTGCAAAGCTGACGTATTGTTTTTTTCACAGAGACATTTCAAGATGAGTAGCTGTTGAGGACAAAGGCACTGTAAATAGGCCTCTCTTGAAAAATATGACACAGACTGTCCCTAACATAATTCAGAAAAAATATACAAACCTCAGTTTTAGTAGGATTTTGCAAGATTTCCCCCAAGTTGGCCATCTACCTCTAGCATCTGCTAGACTACTAGTAGTCTTCATCCTAATTTCCCTGAGAATGTCCTCTTTTGCTATATGACAAGCAATGACTCCTACATACAGGAAGTCTTCAGGATCCTCACAGAAATTTTCTTTTTTTTTTAAAGTGTTTACTGACCTATGACAGCTGGACATGGAATTCCCTGTTTTTCCCTAAGTAAATTCCTATTCCAGAAGAAACATTTTGACAGCAAAAAATCCCCACGCTAGATATAAATTATTATCCTCGAACATATAAGCTTGCAAAAATAAAATGGTAAAAATAATTATTCATCAGCTCACACAACAGAGTCAGTAACTGAATATGGTTTTCTTTAATTCCCTAATGGATTTTTAAGAAAAAATCTGTTCCAGCGTATAATACCTATAAGTAGTTGTTCTTAAAGCAATCTGCATAAATTACTTGTAAGGTAGCTAGAATAGGACTTTTTTCAATGCCACATTATTTCCAACAAACAACCTCAGTTTGTACCTACACAACAAAAACTGCACTAATACACAAAAGTAGTATATGAACTGCATGGGTTAGATTACTTTAACACAATACTAAGTTCATGCCCATTCCACTTAATGCTTTGAATAGATTTATATTGCCATGGAAAAGCATTACAGAAATTAATAGTTCTTGAGAAAAGTAATGAAATGTAAAGATAGATACCAGAATACAATAACAAAAATAGAATTTAATGGAGGATGATATGTGTTCTATTCAAATTCTAAAGAGTTCTCATAAGAACCACATGATCTACTGAAATGTTACAGGCATCATACAGGAGGTTCAACTACATACATGATCAGCAAGAAATGCATGTATCTAGAGCTCTTCACACACTCTTGGTCTTTTATTAATTCAGGGCAGGATTGGAAAGGCCCATATTGTACATGTCTTCTGCTCATTTAGTTGAGTATGGAGTCAAGACCACAGTGGTATTAAATATCAGAAATACCCAATCAGTACCTGTTTCCCACCACAGAAGGATTCAAGAGACTGAGCTGAGATATAGCTGTTTACACTCTGTATTTCTAGATTTAAACAAAATGAGTCCTATGCTGTTGTACATCTTCCATGTGTGACTTTCTGGAGTAATGGCAACAGCCCTATTCATGGTCCTGCCCTTACTGCTGGGCTCTCCTCCATTACTCTGCTTTGGTTTGTGTGAAGGAGTCATTGCCCTCAGCAACATTACCATTAGACCCAGGGGAAAAGATCTTAAAAGCTGAATAACTGAAACGGATCCTGGTTCCATGCAGAGTCACCGAAATAAAGCTGTGATTCTGTTATGCTAAACACCAACGGCTCTATGTGCCTCTGGAAGACCTGAAATATCCATCTATGGAAATTTTGTCCTACATCCTTCTGGTCTGTGGAATGAGAAAGAAATAGTTTTGTGACCTGTTCATAATGTTTAATGCTCTAATTACATCATATTTTTTAAAGAAATAGATAGCTACATCTCATAACATCAGTTTTACCTAAGGATAGCTATTAGCATTATTATTTTAATAAGATTGTATAAAATAAAAAAAATCTGTTTTCTTTTTTTTTCACCCAAGTTATCCTAAAGACTGTTAGACTGTAGCATCTTGCCAGCCTCTGAGCCTTCCTCAGCAGTTTCTATTTATTTTCCCTGTTGACTTTAGTGGGCATTTTGGACTTTTCTAAATTCACTGTAAACATTCAGGAAAAAGACCTAGACAGCATTGTGTGTGGCTCAAATGAAGCCATCTGCTCAATGTGCAGCAGTAAGTTAAAAATTAAAATAAAATCACCATCAACAAACCCAGAGTGTTTTAGGAAGTATTAAGAGATGGAATAGAAGACACTTTATAGAAGACATTTGTCATATGGTCCTATAAATCAATAGTTACCCTTCAGTTTTGATCCTGCTTACTGTCTGTCAGCACTTCTCACAAAACAGGGCAGAAATACAATAAACTGAAAGGACTTACAGGCAAGTGATCAGAGGCCAGGAAATAATTCCACATGGGGAAAGATTAGGTCTGTTTGTGAAGCAGATGAATAAGAGGTGACATTATATAATTATCATAATATCATTAAAGTGTAAATCCTAGCAGTCAGTTACTCCTTACTACTAAGTTGCACTACAAAATTGAGAGGAGCCCCTATGAAATAAAAAGAACACAGTTAAGACGACTGGCAATGTTTCTATGTTGTATAGATAGTCTTTGGATCTCCAGGTCAGAAAATACTGCGGTAGTAAATGCTTTGTAAAATAAAAGGGGATTTAGAAACACATATAAATGTTAATGCTTCCTACTAATCTGTTACAATGAAAGTTGTTAAGGGACAAACTAACTCTCCCTTTCTGAGGACCCAAATCCCTTGTGCCTGCTTACCAGCAGGGTGCCATATCCAGAGAACAGAAGGTTTTAATTCCTCTTTTAAAAACAGATCTGACATAAAAGAGTATTTGGTGCAATATGATTATTGTAATAACCAGTGCATGTGGGCCGCGAGGACAATCGTCTGGCAGTTTTTGAACTTTGTAAGTTCCCCTTCACTCTGCAGTGAATATACATCAGTGAGGTTGGGCATTCTGCCAGATCTAAGCATGCCTTGAAAACTGTTAAGCATCTAGTGGATGGTTCCCTGCTCATGGTAGGCAGGTTGGTGATTTTTAAGGTCCTTTCCAACCCAAACGATTCTATCCTTTTATGACCTTGATCCCTAAACTTTACTCTAAACAACTCTCAATAAGCTTTCCTGCAGTCAGAAAAAATTCTACCCATGTAGATGCTTTCCCTGTAATGACAGTCATGTCTAAAGCAATGTTTGCACTCCTTGTCATTTAACTTCCTTTCCACCAGAGCAGCTGTACCACAGAAACCATTTTAGCTTCAGTTAAGCCAACTGAAGAAGGTGATGACTGCTAGCAAGTGGTCTTGTCTGACTGCTAATTTATTTGGTGAGTACCTCGGAAGATTTCCATATTGCAAACATATAGGTCATATTCCTGTGATGAAAGCCTATAGTCTGCAAATATGGACTGCAAAAACTGGACTGCAAATATATTTCCATGTGCACATAAGCATGTCTCATGAATAAAGGTTGCAAATAGCAATTATGGTCAGTATTATGCGCTTCAGGAGGTCTTGCTTCTTAATTTGCCTTCTGATGTCTGTCTCAGGTAATTAAAATTCAGCCATGAGATGATGACATGAGAAGTGACTCTCAGAACATGTATATTTTTCCTTCTTTTCCCCCTTGAATAATGTTTTTAGTATGCATTTTTCTTCTGAATCTTACTTTAGGAATTAAATAAAGGTATCACATAGAGAAATACACCCACTGTGTTACAGGATGTTTTAATTCCAAATTTTGCTGCTCCATCATAAAGTGGTCTAAGAGGATTTTTTTTTTAATTTATTAATTTTTGCATTCCTGAAAATACACTAATCTCACTTTGATTCTGTGCAAACACACTTACTTTATCAGGACTTAAAATCTGCCCATATGTCTCTTGCCTTGTACCCGAAGTCTGGCTGAGTAGTGAACTGCATGAGAAAAAAACCAATATATTGAAATACCTGTTTCACAGCCATGAACATCTGTCTCCTCTTCAAAAGTAACATAGTGTAATCTGGATATATATTCCCAGAGTGGAATTTTGGTAATTCAGATTAGAAGCAATTCTTGATGTTTTAAGGAGCCTTTTTATTACAAAAACAATTATACAACCCACCAGCAAAGTACACAGAAAGGGAAAAGTAGAAGTTTATTTAGCAAGAAGGCTCCTGACAGATGCCAGCACAACTGGGGCAGCTAAATTGGCTTTTATCAATAACTCTTTCATCCAGATTGTAAAAAAACCTTCTGGGTCTAAGCTCTCAGCTATGCCCTAAGCATATTCAGGCATACCAACTACCCCAATATTTCATGTGTGGCTTAAGCATACTACATCATCCATTTTTTCCCCCAAGGCTTTATTATATTTTATAACTGCTCTTCATTATTGCTTTATCTCCTGTATAGAAAGTATTTAAATCAGAAGATTTTTAATTTCAATCCTGTGTCCTGTGAAGTTCAGTAATTTTTGAGCAATGTATTTTTGTATTTTGAGCAATGAAATCTTTGCTTTCCTTGGGCTGAATTGTTTGGCACCAGCATATACATATGTCCAGGTTTTAATACAAGAACTGAAAGTTTAATGTTTTTGCATGTGGACAGGATTGCCTTGATCTTCCTGACTTGCAATAAAGTCTCTAACTTTCCTCACACTTCCTTTTGTCCCTTCGTCCATACCCAAGAGTGACAGGCACGAATCCCTACCTTAATTTCCAGTCAAGTTTAATTCAAATTGGTGCATTACCTTTGGATTGTTTATTTCACAGTCATTCTCTGGTAAGCTTCCTAGCTTGGGACAATGCTTTACTCTGAACTCTTAATTTTTAAACTCCACTGATCCTATTTGTAAATAAATTTAAACCATAAGATTTAATTAAGGAATAGTGTAAATATAGGAGAGACGGCATTTTTACAAAACTGTAATGTTTAAAAAGCATGCATACTATATATGAATACTATAGGCAGTACCTTTAAACAAAGCCAAGCTTTCATCAGCAATTCAAAATAAAAAGTTTAAGAATCCATTTATTCTCATACTAATGTACACTCTGTTTCAGCACTGGTGTAGTCTTCATGAGCACCCTTTTGATTAGGTTAATATTAAAATACTAATTAATATTAAAAATACATGAAAACTCAGCTATTTGACTCAGGTTTGACTAAATTGTCTCTTTTAATTTGCCTAAAATTCATAATGATATATATTTGGCAGTCAGGAAAGTAATAATTTATTACAGAGAAGCCCAAAGCTTACTCAGTTACAATTGCAAATAGCCTATTAGTCTTAAGTGCAGTTCTGGAGTTGCAGCTGAAAAAAGTTTTGAACTACAAAATTTTCTGCAAGATAACTTTCCTGCTATTAAGAAGCATAAAATGGCAATTTGTTTACTGACCCTTTAAAAAAAATTGTACTGAATCAAAGTTCCTTTGAATCCCTATTCATCCATAGACTAGCCTCTTATTTTGTAATGAAACTGGCCAGCTGTGCTTTCAGTCATACCAAATCAGGTGTGGCTGCTGACTGTCCTAGACAACCAGACGTCTCATTTAGCATGGCTTATTTCCTCACCATAGGTAAAAACATTGAATATTATGATTCTACTATTTTATATGCTTAATTTTAAAATTAAGCAGGATAAATTAATTTCTGTTCTTAAGAATTTGCAGCTATAATCTTCTAACATCTCATTTTTCTTCTGCTTGACACATTTTTTCAGGATGCTCCCTTAAACGTCAGGTAATCTATATTACTTAAATACTGTTTTACAAACAGTAGGAAAAATAGCCCACAAAGATATCTCACCCCAAGATTAATGGTCTCACTGAAATCTGTGAGTACATTAAATAGTATTTTTCCAATCTCAGTGATGCAAACAAATTTTCAGTAATGTTTAGATGTAATGTGACTCAAAGAAGAGCAAAAAAGCCTGACCATGGGTAAATACAGACAAGTAGATCTGGTCTAAAAATGAAGTAAATAATTAAAGCTCAAAACTAAGCACATAGAAAATACAATAGCAGAATAAGCAAAATGCTTTTGGCCATTTTCTCTGAGAAGTACTGCTGGTTTGTTGTCAGTCAGGATTACTTCAAAAATGAAAACCTTCCTCCACATCACAATGATTAGAGGTATTTATTTTTTGAGTGACAAAGATGTGGTGATTTAGAAAAACCAACAAAGTAAATGAGACTCATAAGGAGTACAAACTTATGTCGTTAATTGACAGATATTTTAAATTTGAAAACACCATGTTTACATTTCAAAAATTATATTTTAAAATACATGCATCTCACTCCAGATTACAGCTCTGTCACAGCTGAAAGAGAATTCAACCTGACTAGGAAAAAAAAAAAGGTGATATGGGAAATGGTTCTGATGATTTATCAAGTTGTTGACTTCCCTTGAAGCCAACACAAAAGGCCAAAAGTAAGGGGAAAGAGATACTGAGCCCCTCTATTTTTCTATGCTATAAAGCAAGAAAGCAAGCAACAGAGAGTTCTGAGCGGACAGCCTAGCTTAACATAGGGTCATATTCTTTGCTGGCTTTCTTGCAAGTGATAAGAGCTTAATTAGACTTTTTGGTGCAATTATATCTTTAAATGCATAGAAAGTAATTTTGTTACTTTAGTGGACTTTGGTCATGCCTATTTTGGCTGAGCCAGATTCAATACTACCTCACAAGCATATGTCTGTATCATGAATCTCTGTCTCTGTCGGAAGATCTTGGGTTTGGTCCTTCCTCCAGCTATACAAAATTCAAATTCCCAATTTAATTGTAAATAGCACCATATTGTGCTGTAAACAGCGCATATCTCACTTCATGAGTGCATTTACAGTGGAATTAGTTACGAGATAAAGCTCACAAAGGCTGAATGGAGGTAAACTGTGCAAACTCTTGCAAGTTAAAGGCAATGCTTTGATCTGTGGTGCATGAATTTGGAAAGAGCAATTTGATTTCAAGTCAGTTGCAATTTTAAAACATCCTGAAAAATTAGATCCATTGCCTTGAAATGAAAAATAATAATAATAATAAAAAAATACTAAAACATTCATCTTGCAGGATCTCTGAAACCTTATCATATGAAAGTGTGTAAATAAAAACTGCACATATTGTTTCAGTTAGAATAAACTAAACATTTGGAATAAAATTTCAATTCTTTTTAGCTCTTCTTTGCTTATACAAAATGGTCAGCTATCTGAAAGGCAAAAGAATTGCCACTAAAGGAAAATATCACAGCTGATACCTAAGACCTCTGCACTGGCAAGTCAAAAAGTAGCCAAATAAAAAAAAAAAAAAAAAGAAATATGATTTTGTGTGGTAAGTTTAAGAATAATTGAAGATATCTAGGGTTGAATAGCCCAGAGAATACTGAAAAAGAGAAGACATTGCATCCTTTGATGAGAATGAAAACAAAATGGGAAAAGGAGAACTAGGATTGATATGGAACAATGAAAACCAAATCATGATAATTCCTAAAACTACAGATGAAGAGTATTAGACAAATAAAATCTGCACTGATCAGTACACTGTCAGAACAATTGGTAAAGAAGTAACATTAAATAAAAAGAAGCTATGGTTGAAGACAGAGAGTTGAAAAGTTGTTTTTTTTTTTAAAAATATAAGACTGATTCTTTCAGCAAATACAAGTCTCGATGTTCTATAGGTACTGAAAGGCCTAAGTGACAGAGGACCTATGACCAAATATTAAATCTTTCCATATTATTGATGCCACCACCACTTGTGCCCCCATTCCAACCCCACCGGAAAAAAAAAAAAAAAAGGAAAAAAAGAACATCCCCGGCTGGTTTTGCACTTGCACTGGAAATAGCTATTTTATAGTGTTACAGTAAACTTGTTTAAGACAGATGAAACAGCCATACAGGCATAAGGCATCCTATGGTCCTGTGGAAACCTATCTACATTGCATGCAAATCTATCCATGTGTATTTTTTTTAATCACTAAAAGTTGACTGACTCTTAGTACAGTATCTGTATCATCATCTCTAACAGGTTAGGTCCCCTCCCATTTTAGGAGTGCTGTGAAGGCTAACAGCAGGACTCAGAGTTGTAAGAGCTGCACCTAACTCCCACACATCCATCTTGCCTTGCAGGCTTCCCCACCTATCTAATCCCAGCAGCCACAATGATGAGAGAGCGAAAAGTCCCTTGACAGCCAAGTTGTTCCTCTTGCACATGCACAGGATTAGCCTCTCTGCCAATTTAGCTATTATCTGTCTAATCCTGCTTTTTGAGTAATCTCCTTCGTGCCATGTATCTGAATCCTATCCAAGCTACCTAACCACGCTAAAGCCATAACTGCTTCACTGAGAAGATCCAGTTGAAAACTGTGCAACTGGGAATGAATCTTGATCTAAAGAATAACCAGCTTCTTTTGGGCTAGTGTGAGTGGAGCCAAGGAAGTGATATGTTCTTGTATAAAGGCAGGTATGAATATTGTGTCAGAGCTTAGGGGGGATGTGAGTGGCAGACAAGAATTAGGCAGAATTGTGGCAGGTAAACATGGGGTAGGCAGGAATCAGAAACATCTATGGGGAAGTTGATGAATGGAAGCCAGAAAATCAGCAGAAAGGTGAGAGATGGGCTTAGACAATTAACATTAACATTCACATTAGCATTAGAGTTGGGGTATTAAATCCACAATGAGATCAGTGACTAGATGGAAAAATCCACCTTTTACCTACTTTTCATGTGCTTTAGCTTTATAGTATTAAAGTATTAGAGTGCATTCAGTGCTGAAAGCAGGTAGTATTTATTGGTGGTCAACTCCCTTGAGGTCCTGATGGGTGCTGCTCTTGGCATTTTTGATCAAAACGCATATACCCAAATGCATGTTTAGAGGCCTTTCACTGAGGGTATGAAGTAAAATACGAAACTATAGGCTTTACTTCAGTTCAAGTGCTGCAAAAGTCTAGTGAATTTGTGATTCCAGCATACTTGCCTTCCCGTGAGAACTCTGCAGGACAATAGTTTGCCCCCTCCCCAGTCAAGATAGCAAATCAGTAAAATTTCCCCGTATCATTGGACATCTTTGGGACTCCTCAGGCTTCCAAGCACAGAAGTTATTTCTGAGAACAGAGCCTAGTCCTTTGCACTCCTTTGACCACATTATGACAGCTAAGGTCCAGCAGTGAACATTAACAAGTTAGATTTTTGTTACATAAAGGCTGCCATACTTTTTTATTGGACTAGGATATCAGATTCCTAAGAGAAGTTATAATAGAATCAAGTTACAATGTCAGTGTGATAAAAAGTATCACATCATTGCTCTGTCCTTTTTACCTTATTCATTCACAGAGTGAAGTTTCCTGGATTTCTGTCAAAAGAATTAGTCCTTTAAGAATAGAAAAGACCAATGTCATCTTTGTACAGTTTGGGAATTCATCTTGAGTAGCCCAGAGATTAACAATATCAGTGATAATTGAATCAAAGGCGTCTAAGCAGTACACTAACAACAAAATAGACCATGGAACAAAAGATGGGTAATTCAACAGTGCACAACTGCTGAATAATCATTTTAACCTTACCAAGGGTCAGGATGGCAAATAAAATAAATAAAAAATGAATGAGTTTACAGAAGGGAGAAGGGAAAAAACAACAGTGTACTCAGAGGGAACTATGCAGTTTTGAAGAAAAATATGTGCAGAACAGAAATTGTACAGCTGTTAACAGGAAGGAAAAATCAATTTTACACCATATAAAGGGATACATTTACATCATTATGATTATGTTGGGAAAGGATTAGAATTTCACTTTCCTCAAAGCATTCTTGCAACGTGTCATATGATTCTTCCTTATCTGATGATCATGATGATGCATAAAGAATAGCACCTCTCAAGCATCACTTTATTCAGTAACAGACCACCTTGTGTCCCTGAGCTCCCTGACTGCCAGATCTCATGTCTTTGTTTTCCATAGGTAAATTTAATTAAACCAGCAGAAGTGGAGTTATAATGGTTCACAAACAGTGGTAGTAACTAAAGGGAAGAAAAAGGGGGGGGGAGGAGAGTAGAAAATGTGCACGTATTCCGGAGCTCAATAGCATTATATAGGCAGATCGATCCTAAAATTGGCATAAGCAAGGGATACAGAAGAAAGCAAACCCCAGACAGCTTAATTTAGATGTTGGTGGCATAGGAAGACAAAAACCATCATTGTAGAAAATACAGGTATTTCAGAAATGGGGTAGTTAAGAATTATTTGCTCTTTCTTTAAATCTAGTTTTCAAATGTATCATTGTGATTTGAGTACAGGTACAAAATAGACTTCCACATACGCAAGAACAGGGTTGACCAATGCCCATAAGTAAATCCATTTCATCTGTCCAGACTAGAATATTTTCATTTCATCCCATTTGAATCCTTTTTTATTTCCTAATTACTCCATCCAGAAGGAAGTAGCAACAACGTGAACTATGCAAGCTAATCCACACACAGGGAGACTCGGAGGTGGCAGATGTGTGCCTCTTCCCACATCCTGCTTCTCCCTTCTCAGGTGTGTTTGTGACCAGTATTTTAAGTTGCATTTGGCACAATATTAAAGCAAATACAACCACAAGCTCAGTTACAGTCCATTCTGCATGGCAAGAAGGTCTACAGAAGTGGAAAGCCTTGTTCTCCATCCTGATTAGTTTCAAATACTGTCAGAAAGTCAGAAATCAGCCTGAAAGCAGTTAACTGCAATGAGATGCATATTGGAAGAAATGCCTTTACCTCCTGTCCAAGTATGGGCAATGTCAACTAATGGGGAATGACATTCCTTACCATTTGCTTTGCTACCTCAGATCTCCTTTAATACCATTTTTTCTAGAACAGATGTAAGCCTTCCTCATTTCCCTCTTACCCTACCTGGGCAGACACTGGGAGTTGCAGAAGCTCAAAACAGTGAGAAACAGCTTCTGGCTGTGCCTGTACCACGGCTGAATGAATGAAGAGAGAGCATTTATTAGAGCTGGCGGTGGCCTAAGAAAGCTGTCGTGTTGTGCACATGCAGAAGGTCACAAGGCTCTGTTTCAAGTACAGCTTTGTGGCAGACCTGCCTCCTCCTCAGCCTCTTCCCACCCCAGCTCAGGAAAGCTAAGTTTTATTTGATTAAAAGCTTTTATCTAAAGAAGCTTTTAAATAATAATAAAAAAAATCCTTAAAGGAGCTGGAGAGAACAAAATCAAGTCTCTTACATTCAATTCTCTGTCTACAGCAGCCAGTTCACTAAATGAGAAGCAGAAAATTCTGCTGAGTTTGCCCACATCCCTATGAATTTTTTTCCATCACCCCTGAGGCATGGCTGTCTGCTTCCCAGTCTTCCTTTCAGCCTTTTGGTGTCTCCAAGATACAAACTGAGCAGATCTTCAATGACTCTGCTGGACTCCATTGGTCTGCCCATCCTCAGTCTCTCCCTGAATCTGTTCAGTAGCATTTCAAGAATTTTCCTCAGCAAGTCCACCCCGCTTCTTCAAAGACAATAAAGCCAAATTACAACAAAACCAGCAAATACACAGTCTGCCACTGTTACTGCAATAGTTTAGCCTCCAGTAGGGTTGAAAGGCTAATTTTATGAGATCAGAACACAGGCAGTGAGTTCTGAAGTGCTGGTGATAGTCCTAGACAAGAGTTTTGTTTAGCTGAGATGCACTTTATATATCCAGAATGAGCCCATGTAATTTGTTATGGTACTACTGTAGCTTGCAATAGGCCAACATTTATGGCATTCAGTGGAGCAACTACAGCTCTGAAGTTTGACACTGAGTCAAAAATAGGGCTGATAATTAAAAATGAGTGATTTTCAAAGTGTGAAATACTGAAGAAAAGTAATAATTGTAAGTAAGGTTTTTCTTAAGGCACAGCAGTTAATAAAAAGCCTGCAGTCTGCACACAATGTATATGCATTATGCATTACTTGTCTTGTATTCTTTGAAGACATTGCATAAAAATATATTTTTTTCCTAAATGTGGAACAGCCCAGATAGCTATCACTATATATCCCCTTCCCTTCCCTTCCCTTCCCTTCCCTTCCCTTCCCTTCCCTTCCCTTCCCTTCCCTTCCCTTCCCTTCCCTT
>JAWWTY010000077.1:57140271-57155271 GCA_035222235.1 Margarornis squamiger
CCTCCCGTCCTCTCTCCCTCCCTCCCTTCCTTCCTCCCTCCCTCCCTCCTTCTCTCCTTCCCCCATGAATCTTTCTTGTCTTCTGCTTAGTTCTCTGCTGTTGTAAGGCTCCCTACTTCACTTTATGTCAGTTATTGGCTCCAGCTTTTGCTGCAACTTCAACCAACCTTTTCTGATCATTTCTGTAGCAATGTTTTAATAAGCCATTAACATCTCTGAATCATTCTGAAAGAAAAAGAATATCCTCCCAGTTCCTACATATTGACCACAAAACAACTCATGGAGGAATATATAAGGTAGATACATCACTCCAGGTGGATATGTCACTCCAGGAGAAATACAAACTTCAGAGTTGGGCACAAGCTTTGTGGGAGTTCAGTTTCAGAACAGAGGATCAGCTATCAAATACATGGTCATTTTAGTGGCTGTGCCCTACTTACACATAAACACAGAAAGACACAATGGCAACAAACCTACCCTCTTCAGCCAAAGGTAAGGATATAAAGGAGTACAGTACCTGATGTATAAGCAAATAAAACCAGCAATGTGATGAGTGTTCATAATTTCTCTAAATGCTTTCACTTATGCTACATCTAGTTATACAGTAATACATCCTGTGAACAGAACAGTACAACTTGCCAGAGTACAAAATAGCATGGAAAGAAGCCAGTTATAAGAACAATTATAGCAGAACTCAAATACAAGCTGACAAAAGCTTACCTCAATTAATGAACTGGCATACATATGAGTTAAAAACAAACCCCAAAAAGTCCATATCAAAATCCCTGGCAGAGCTTCAGCTCTACTGTAATGCTCTAATCATGAAAACTATCACATCAATTTTAAGTGCGCAGGAGAACAGCCAAACAGCCTTGCAGTGGAGAAATGGGCTTTTTTGTGTTTTCCGACACCCTGTAAAAATCCTGCATTGACTGGGTGTTTTGTTCAGCAACCAGGTATGGTACAGCTCAAGGATCCCAACCCAGGGGACAAGTTCTAACATTGTACACCAAGAATGGCATCTCAACACAGCTTCCAAAGCTGTGGCATGATTTCAGCAGCTGAAATCTGCTTTTGGCTCTCATTTAATTACCCAGTTTTCCTTGGACTCTGCAACTAAAGGCAACTAAAATGAGGTAATTAATTTGAAGCATTTGAGTGAAACTTTACATTTTAACATTCTCCATAAAAATCAATGCTAAGAAATCTGTATCAATAGCTCAAGCCTCTGAAGACTTAACCCCAGCAGCAGTCAAGAGGTTTGACTGGCAGTCACCTCCTCAGAAACTGTAGAAGAATCCTTAATGCTCTAGCAGGCAAAATCCCATTGCTATCACAAAAACAGAAGCTTGAAAAGCAGATGACTCAGAGGTATTGGCATAACAATCTTTCAGTTCTATATTATTTTAGTGTAGTGTTGCTAGGTTCTGGGATTTGTTTTCATTTGAATAGTCATTATAATGACTTGAAGTAGGCTTTAAATGTTGAAGGATTTTTCTCTAAAAAATGAATAATCTCTACATTTTACAGGACAGGTTTCCTAACAGGAGATTGCACTTGAAGTGGAAACTGAGAAGAGTAGTCTCACCAGACTACAGGCAGAGCAAAAGATTTCTAAGCATTTTTGCAATGTATTACTCTCTCAAAAGTATACATAGTAGAGGCATGTAATTTTAAGAACATGGTAGAATGTTTAGCCCATTTAAAATGCAGCTAGCTGACCTTCTTAGAATAAATATTTACATGTTTTAACAATGGAAATGAGAAATACAGACCAAATGCTGAATTTGTGGTAATTCCCAAATGAAATCTGCCAAATTGTATGCGTTTCAGGATTTGAGAGTGTTTTCTTTAAGTTGCAATTCTGAATCCAACACCCTGTGTTCAGGGTAGTGAATTGGTAAATTAAACTGTCTATTGACAGTTTTTATTTTATTTTATTGACATTTTTAGGCAAAAAGTGGAAGATAAATTGTTTTTTTTGGATGCTGGTATTCTGTAAGACTGAACATCCCCAAAGAGATTTCAAATGGAGCCTGTTGTCTTACTAATTTGCACACCATGCTAATTTTTTTCCTTGATTAAAACCTTAGTAAGCAACTGCTCAAACCTTGGAAGCTGCTAGGCATAACTGAAGGCCAGCATGTGCCAAATATGCCACAGCATGGAGTCTTTAGTTGTCATAGAGCATACTGTGTGTAAGCAATTGGCAAGCCTCTTCTCCCCCTACCTCCCAGGACTTTTGTTATTGAATTGCTACATAGTGTATCTTAGCCTAATTGCACTCATTACTTGAGGGACTACTCTACGTATACAAGCATTCAGGAAATATTATTCCTGAATAAACATGTGTATATTCTTACGCTGGAGCAAGAGTGGGCTAGAGCATAAACCTAGATAAAATAATGAATAAACAGGTGCTAAAAGATGTTCTGGCACCTTCACAGAATCTGGAGAACCCTCTCAGAAAACCTACAAGGAGCGATTCTCTTTTCATGCATGAGAGTTGGTGGAAGAAGCCCAGCTTCCCAGGAGCATGAGATGTAAACTACAAAACCACATAAGATGAGTCAAACTCCTAATTGAAAGAGAGAAAGATTTTGGAAGGAGTGGTCTGGTAAAGAGTCAATTCCAGTTACTTTGAAAGTACAGGTACATAAAGGCAGGATAGAAAATGACTCCATCTAAAAGCACATTTTCCTCCTCAGGAAAGAAATGTTTGCCCTCATAGGCTTTGACAGTCTCCTCAAGCTGACCATGGCCAGGGCAGGAAGACGGTAATTGCCCCATCAGCAAGCAACATCTTCACAGGCAATTTTGACATGGGTTGAGGGACATAGTCCCATTCAATATCCAGGCAGGATTTTGGGGCCAAAGGCCAATCCTAATATTCCCATTGGATTTAACTGTCCTTTTGCAAGAGAAGGAAAGCGTTCAAAATTGTATGGAAACAGCTTCGGCTGGACAAGGTGGCCTTCAGAATGGGACCGGGTCTGTTACATACCGATCTATAGATATACCTTGATTATCTTATGTTTGTTCCAGTATGTACTGTGACTTGTATCAGAAAAAGTGCACTGAAAAATTTATAGTTTAAGAAAAAAGACAAGTGTCCTGCTCTGATGAAAAAGGGATGACACAGTCACTACAGCCCTTTGTTTTTCCTCACACCAGTGTAAATGAATTAATTAATTGTAAATTCTGTAGAAATTAGAGAATCTGCCCAGTAAAAGAGATGAGTCCTTTATAGCTGCAAATATCAGGATGTGCTAAGGGTCATTTTCATTCCTGTTTTGGATCCCTATGGTAAGCATTAGAAATAATAAAATATTCCAGTTTTTTCTAAGACCATGGAGTAGGGGTAAATTGGAAATGTACTTGGGATATTCAAGCACACTAACAATGACTAGATATTTCCGGTTTCAGGAACTCCCCCACCTTAACAACTGAACTTGAATAAGCATTTCCTGAGGTGATGAGAAAGTCTAACAAGAAGCTGAACTCAGCGACGCACTGTTCAGCTTCCCCCTTGAATCCTTGAAATAAAAAAACCTCATGATTATTAGGGGTTGTTAACTGCATAGAAGTATGTTTCTGTTTCCTTATGTGTATTTTAAAAACCTAATGTCTTAAATTCTTGTATTTTCTCTTGTGTTTAATTCTGGTACTGTGTCCATGTTTGTGCTTAACACCACTATTGTCATGATATCTATATTGGTTGCTTTTCATGTGGTAAAGCATCCTATTCTTTTTCTCCCATTTAGCACCAGAGATATAAAGGCAGAAAGAAAAAGCTACTTATTGTACTCATTTGAGCTTTTACTTCCATTTTGGTATTGTATGTGAGTTGTTCCATTGAAAAAATAGCAAAATCTGATTACTCATTACAATTTGCTTGTTGCATTAGCCACTAAGTAAATGTTATTTTGATGCAGGTTTTTGGGAAAAGTAAGATGCTGCTATTTTTAAAATGTATGGAAGGCCAAGATCAGCCTGAGTCTCCAGATATAAAGGAACTAAGAGAGGAACTGGTTATATGTGTAACAGGCCCAAAAGCTGAGGTTAATGTACTTGAATGCTCAGTATGTGAGTGTGCAGTAATCCCACCTGGACATTTTAAAATTCTTTCAAGTTCCAAGGTGCTGAATTTTGCTTCATTGAGCAGTATCTTCTACTCATGGTTCCAATGAGAGAAATTAATTGGAATTAGGTGAAGATATAGGTAGGGACAATATGACCTGGCCCACACTGTTGCCAAATATTGGAATAGATGTCACATTCAGTGACACAAGATACGTAAGACACTGTTTGAAGATATACCAGAATTTTAAGAAAATTTCCAAAATGCATAGGGAAATTGATCCTGCTCCCCATGAGATACATTAGCATGTCTTAGTGTAAAACCCACTGGTTTCAGTAAGTCTGTTTGGAATGGCAGACTAAAACGCAGGTGAAGGACTAAATGCTAACTTGTGAAGTGATCTAGAAGGATATATTGCAAAGAGACATTTAATGGAAAATGGGAAGAAGAAAAGGCAAGTCTCAATCAAAAGACTGCAAAATTCTTACCTGAAAAGGTATGTTCTCTTGTTTAAGGTATCTGTTCATAACTGTTCTTAGAATGATAGTTTAAAAAAGAAAAAACCCAACCCAAACCTCCTATATCAGGCATATTATTGAGAGTATAAAGTGATAAAAACTTCTTGATAACTCCATCCTTTTATGTGCACATTTGCTGCACACAACAGGTAATGGCATACAACCTCCAGCATAGGTGTTCACTTACACCCTTCACCACCAGCCTATCTTAAAAACCATACTTATGTTAGTATATCTATAGGTCCCATACGAACTGTGCTCTGTAGAAGAACAAGTGCTAAGTGTTCAACAAAATTGGCTGAGCCATGAGCGCTAATCCATACATAAGAAAGGCTGGTAACCAGAAGGAGGTGGTGGAGAGATGTCAGAAATGCCCAGAGGGAAAAGAAAGAGATGTTCTTCAGACTAGATTCACCCACTGTTACTCATACCTTTACTCCTTGATGTTCCTGAGTGAAATCAGTGAGACTATCACTCATGACAACTTAAGCAAAGCTAAACCAAAAACATTCCATATAATCAAATAAAAAAGCCAGGAATATCAATAGAATTAACTGAGCTAATATATTTAGCACATGAACAATTGATAAAGAGGCTGTTTAACATAGAATTGTAGATCAGATACCTGTAATAAAATATTAATTATAGTTTGCTGATTTGGGAAACAAATTACTTTCTGTTCAGCATCCAAATGATAGCAAGCTTTGGAATTATTTATTCATTTTAACATACTTATATACAGTGAGCTCATTCTGATGTAATAGTTTACTTCAACATACTCTAAGTAAAGACTTCTATGACTTACTGAAGGTTTTTAACACATTTGAGACTCAGACACTTTCCTCACAGGCCTTCATAAATATAATGATAGTGACAATATGTCTTTTGTTGTCAAGTTTTCCACTTTTTATATTTTTACTGAGGGCCAACACCATTTAACATTGTTTTAGTTGCAGCTGAAATGGGCAGTGCTTGAGCAAAATATGCCACACACAGTTTGAAATTCTAAGCAGCTAAAGAAATTGAAAACATATATGTTTCTAGGTATATCTATATTATATATTGATGTATAATAATGTATACACACACATGTATTTTAATGTTTAGCTTTAATAGCAAAAAGTACAGGAGAATTCCACTGATAGCAAGATTTGAATCTAGATTACCCATAGAAAATTGGTGCGCTTTTTCTGAAAATCAATATAAGCTCAAAACAGAATGTGATACCAGATAATTCTCTGCCATGGCCTAAAACTGATAATCAATTTGAACACATAAATAATTGAATTAAACCTTATAATAACCAAATAGATAGTTGATAATGAAATATCTCCATTGTAAAATGTTACTGAATAAAATTTTGTATCAATACCAAATAGGTGAGTGAACAACATTTAGGATAAGGCCTCTCAGTCCTGACTGGATCTCACAAGTACTACTAGAGTACAAATAATAAATAACAGTGCATGTACTGTAAACTCTCTAAAATCAGTGATACTACTAAGCATTTTCCATCTTTGAAACACTGTACAAACATAAAACTATTCCTCACAACATCCCTCTGAGGTAGGCACAAAAGTGTTACCCCGTCTTACTAATGGGGCAACTCATCCCAATACTACAAGGTGCTAGCTGAAGCTGTAAGGGGAGTTCAGACCCTGACTCCCAGAGACCCCAGAAGTATGTAATTCTCAAGCAAAATCAGAGTCCAGCGACTTGCCCACATCCTCAGAATAAGTCAGTGGCACAGCCCAAAGATGTTGGCTTTTGCATTTGTCACTTTGTCAATTGATTGAGACATTCTCCTTTTGAAAAAATAAACCACCATACACTGGTGCTATGACAAGCAGAAATATGTATTTTTCTTTTCATAAATCTGCTGATAGAATTTGAACTTCAGTATCTGCAAAGGAAAGGTATTTCCTTGTGAGTGTCCACCTTGTGTAGCAGAGCCATAGCAAGAGTCTCCCATTCTTCTGTTATGCATTGCAGGTTCTTTTTGTCACTTATATGAATACACTGATTATTCATACGATGACGTCAAATTCTATATTAAGGGGCACAGCAGTGTTTTTCAGCTTTCAGGACCTCCTTTGAAACTGGGATAATCCTGTGGGATGTACTAAAATGTATGTTTTATATATATTTTCCCTCTTTTTAAAAATAAAGTCCAGAATGCTTTTGCTTCGACATCCTTTAAAACACGGTATAGCTAGGCATTGTTTTGATAATGTGTAAAGTAAAGCAAGGCATCTGAACCCGAAAGCAGTCCCTCTTGCACCAGAATAAGCCTGGAGTATTTACACTGAAGCCCACGGAGCTTCAGTGGTTTAAAAGCAGGCACAGTGTAGTTAGGATCAGTACGTCCATCTTCCTGCCCATCTGCAGCTGCCCTATACCAGCAACACTGACAAACTTCATGCCTTCGTCTGGAGGAAGGAGTGTGAATGGCATGTTTGTTAGCAAATCCTGTGAGCTATGCACATACCTGATCACATCACTGAAGGCTTCATCATTCATTATGCTAGTGTTACACAAAGACGTAAAAAACAGGCAGCTCTTTTGACTTCTGCAGAATTAGAGAAAAAGGAAAAAATAAAACAGAGTATCTTCCAAACGACAGAGTACATGCAGAGAAGTAAATTAAAGATAGCAGAAATGCAGCACAAATGCAGCCTTAGAAAAACTAGGTATTTGCCAAGAGAGAAAGGACAAAACAGGTAAAGGGACAGATAATATATTGAGGGCTAATATATACAAAACAGAGAAAAAAATGGACAAAAATTTTGTTATGTCAATCATTTGTTATAAATGCTCTCCTTTTAATAGCTCATGGGAAAAATGTAATTGAAGAGTTTGAAAGCCTCGCTGGAATTTTCATGTAGTAAAATAACCCTCCCCTCAAAAAATCATAAAAGACATTTTTTTTTCTGATCATGTAGAATTCCTACATGGTTCTATTTTAAACATCTGTAATTCAACAGACTTTGACCATTTTTATCTGTGTAGAACATTTTACTATTTAATGTGTTCCTAGAAAAAAAAAAAAAACCATACATATTTAAAAAAAAATAGATACCATTCTGCTTTCAGCCTTTTTTTTCTTTTTTTTTTTTTTTTTGGGAGAAGGGGAAGGCAGGTAATTTTCCTCTTGTGTTTCAAACAGAACCATAAATATCAGTGCTCCTTTGCTTTTCTTTTGCATATCATGTTTTCTCTCAGCAAGGCTCAGGGATGTGCATGCAGGAAGAAAAGCACAAACCTATTGTTGTTGAGTCACCAGAGGAAACTCATACCTTCTTTGGGTTCATCTTATAAAACACAGTATCTTCATAACAAGGCCACTGGAAGATAATTAATACAGATTTTTCTCTTTTATTTATCTTTTGTCCGTTTTAAATGCAGCAGGCATTCACCATCGGAATATAACAGCTTGAAGGTTACTCGAACATACAACTTTTTTTTGCAGGAGATACTTAATCACATGCCTAACCTTAAGAATGTAAATACTTTCATTTAAATCAATGTGAAAAAATAATTTGGTTCAAGTTAGACATGCTTTGAGAAATTAGGGTCTTGAAAAAAAAGATGAAACAAAATCATAGATTTTAAATGTACAGATTATGTCATTTGGAATGAACGGATGCGAGTTGTCAATTTTTTTCCTTTTTCTTTTTCTTATAGTTTAGAATTTGAACTGTTCCTGATAAATTTGTTCCCAAATTTTATCATGCAATATACTGTGAATATTAGACAGATGTTTCAACAACCTGAAAAGGAGGCTTTTTCAGTAGACAGTACATGATAAGTGTTCAGAAAGCACTCAATTTGAAACAGTAGTCCTCCTGAAGTCTGTTTTCCCTGATCCAAAATACTTTTTTTTTTGTTTTGGTGGTTTTGGGTTTTTTTTGCTCTATTTTCTTGCAATAATAAATGCTCTTACAATTTATTTTCATGGGACAAGAGATTTTCATAATTCCATCCCTTTGCACTGTTAATTTAAATTAGAAAAACATTTGAATATAAGGTGTCGACCTTATTCTGATTTTCAGATGCGACGATTAGAAGTCTTTGACACCAATCTACCACAAGTGACCTTAGTCTCGTACTTTGCTCTATTATTAGAATAATCAAGGAACGCGATTCAGAAATAATATTACATCCTGCATTTTATTCAATTCCATATGACAAAAATAGTAACCTAGACTAAGACATCCATTTCAATCAGTAGATGTGTCAAGCCAACAAGATTTAATAATAAAAAATATTGGATCTAGATAACAATTCCCAGCTGTTTCAGGGAGGCTCCTAGCCCTACATGGTATCACAATATAAAAATAGTGTCTTTCTTCACCATGCAGAGAGGAATAGCCTAACCCTGAATACAAAATGGGGTCAGTCTTACTGTACCATCATCAACCATCTTATTTACAACACTTTACATACTTTTTTTTTTTTTCCTTTTTTTTTTTTTTTTTTTTTTTTTAAGTTATACACATCCTTTAGGGAATAGAGATAACACTAGATGGTACCAAATACTAACAAAAAAAAAAGTCACACCAAAAATTACACAGATAAATAAAAACATTCAATTGCTGAAATACAGCAACATTAAGCCACCTCAGTTGTTTTGTTTTTTTTCAATGCTTGGAAACACCTCTAACCACCCACACACTGTGGCAAAAAATGATGTTATATTGTAGAGGTGTTACAGATATATAATTTTTCTTATATAGAGAGATACATATATCTATATATCTCCACCACATCACTGTAGAAAATGGAGTTGTAGAGTTCATTGTTCATTTCCAATAGAAACAAACAGCTAATAAGTCTTTGAATCTCTTTTCACTCCACTATGTGATGGCAGAAATAGTCCATCCTCTTACAGTAATGGTTTCTGTTGTATAAGAAAGATTGTCCTATTTTTCAGTCTCAACTGAGAAGACCTCACTGTCTGATTTGTTCTTCAGGGGCATAAAACTCCTTGCGCTGTTACCCAGCTACCCATAATGTCCCTCAAGCAATTATGCTGAATGGAAGTTCATAGTGTCAACTCCACCATGCTTGTAATGCACAAAAATGAGGTAGTACACAAAACATTTACTGTTCAAGTTTTGATTAAGCCCCAGTCTCCTCAGCATCCGCAGCCTAACTTACGAGTGGAACCATTCCCATTCTTGGTGTAATTTCAACAATGCAATCAACATAAAACTATATTTAATTAATCAGAGCACATTGTGCTTTGGAGAAATCTGAAAAGATAATCACAGCCAGAATTGGAAACAAATACAGAACATTGGTATGTTACTACTGCTCACACTGCCCAAAGTTGCCATCTTCCTCATGATTATGTGCGAAAGAGACAGATTACAATAAAATTAAACCTACACAATGTTCTCCTTCCTCTATCCTAGACTTGTATGAATATCACACTCCTAAGATAACTAACTGTATCAGAATTCTGTTGGGGTGGTCACGCTTTTAAGTGAGCTTTCTAGAAAAGTTAAATGAATCATTTCCTTTTAAGAAATGACAAGCCCCATATTTCCTAAGGATCTGGCAGTTCTCTCCAACTTTTCTGCTTAGTTAATAGAGGTCTCTCATTGTTTGACCTTAAAACAAAACAAGAAACTGCAACAGGGTCCTCCTCCTTATTCCTTAAGTCAAAGTATTATTTATAAAATAGTTTACATCTTTGTTCAGTTTCAAATTATAGACAAACCTCCCTAATACAAAATACTAAAAGTGCAATAGTATAAATTAAGAGTTTGCAACCACATTATACAAACATTACCTTTTTATTGTACAGCTTTGATAACATGAAGTATTTACTCACAACTGTTTATAATGTTGTGATTAATTTATGGTGCTAAGGTTTGTCTGTAACTTGTTTTCCAATCATTGAGCTAAAATCCACACTACATTTTATTTTCATTTAATAGAACAACTGTCCACATAGCAGCTACAAATATTTAAATAAAAAAAGGTTTGTTACTGACAGGTACTTGCACATGAAAAGCATGCTATCTTTCCCAATAAAATTTCACAATTTTGCCTGCATTGGAATAAACCACTTATTCATAGTAAAACAAAGCTTGTTTTAAAAAAAAAAAAAAAAATCACATAACCAGATGTATTTTGCAGTACAAAAGCTTCATTTAAGTTTGGGGCTAGTATATTGTCTGTTACCCGCATAATCTTAACATTATAAATACTACAGACAAGGATACTGTAATAATACACAGCATTGGGGTACTAAATCACTTATTTAAGATTCCTAAAAACATAGTCCAAGTTGCTAACTAATTTGAACAAAACCAGCAAATAAGTGTGACAGAACGCTGTAATGAAGCCCCCCTTTCTCGGGTGATAGTAAGTTTTGTAAGAAGCAAAGTGGATGTAGACTAGCCTCTGTTTCTAATGGAGTTACCCCCCATGATTGGTTTGTTTATTTTCTGTTAAATTAAAAGGTTTTAAAGTTCTCAGTAACAGTCAAACTCACTGTTGAAAGAAGTACCATGCAGATCTTGCAAGACAACTTTTCAGCAGAGTTATGTATTTCTGCTATGGGTAAAACTTTAACGGGAACCTATGCATTTAGGTCAGGAAACTAATGCTTAACTTCAAAAGCTGTACATGGAACAGGACAAGAGTTGTGGTGAGTAGCAGTCCAACAGTTATTTGGAATGAATGCTTTTAATTTATGCCAATTTCTTTATTATCCTCAATAAATCTGGTGAATGGACGACTGGCTCCCGTTTCAGAACTTGCTTTGTCCAGACTGACAATGGGAGGGCTGCTGCCCGTGCGAGCTTTGTCCATGCCACTGGTAAGGTTACTTAGAGGCGGGATGGCGCCTCCACCTAGACTTACTGGGAGCTGAGGAATACCTCCGTTCTGTATGACAGAAATCTCATTGTTCTTCATAGCAAGTCCGTTAGTGATAGCTGCAGCATATTGGTTCCAAAAACTGGGGTCAACATTCATGGCCCGAGCTGCCAAATCCTTCTGGAACATCTCAGAGAACTTGAGTGCATCACCACCGAGCAAAGCCATGGGGTTTTCCACAGAAAGGCGGCGGCCGCGGCGTGCAGGGGCATTATTCCACATGTGAGTCCCCATGTGAACCTGCAGTATAAACAGGGACAAGAAGCACCTCCAAGTTAGCACATTCTGGTGAGGTGTCTGGCCTGAAATGCTGTTACTTACAGCAACGCTTGCTTTCTAAAAGAAATGCCTTTTAATCTGCATTGAAAACAAATCAATTCCAGTTAAGACACAGTTCTAAGGTCCAGTCAGTCTCCACAAAGAAAACCCAGTTCGGCAGTAGTTTTTCAATGTGCATTTGCTTCTTCTCAGTGAAAACAAACAGTGCTGCAAGACTGAAGAGTACATAGTCTCTTAGGTTAGACAATTTCACATGCAAGCTGAAAGTCCTCCCATGTGTTGAAGATTACCAAGGGCGTTATTCGTACTAGAAGATGGGTGTTTTTTCCTGCCCTTCCCCTTCTTTCATCATGTTCTGTTTTCATAATATTTTATCTCATGTCAGAGGCACTGATTACTTTGCTAAATTTAGTTTTTTTAAAAAGGACATTTAAAAATGTATTCCCCAAGCTGTATCCTGATGGTTAACCAAACTGCAGGAGTAAGAGTCACCAGTCCTTTAACTTGGTGTAAATCTGTGAGAAACAGCTTTCTAGCCTGCAATGGCCTCAAAACAGAATAGAAAATGCAAACTGGGGAAGCATCCAAGGAGCTGAGCAAGCTCTGCGCTTCTGGTTTATAGGGAGGTTGTTTTGCACTGACGGTCCACAAGAACTGTCAGAACGTGTCCATCAGCTGACTGGGTGTGCCATCATGTCTGTCAGGAGAACTACAATGTGCCTGCCTGCATGTACACTTGGAACCAGTTTTAAAGTTCATATCATTGCACAGCTGCTTTCCAGTCCCTATCTTCACCACAGTGGAAGCATAATGACCACCACTATACAGAAAGCACTTCCTCGAAGATCCCTTCTCATCTGTCTTTGGGACAAACATAAAGCACTAAAACCTGCTGAGTTCAAGTGCAGTGCCTCAAACCCCCCCTCCCCAAGCCTTTACAGTTTTATGTGGCCTCTTACCTTAAGATTCCCCTTTGTGGTAAAAGCTCTACCACAGATTGTGCAACCAAACGGTTTTTCACCGGTATGGGTGCGCTCGTGTATCTGCAGTGCACTTGCTGAGGAGAAGGTCTTCCCGCACGACTGACAGTTGTGCTGCTTGGGAGTCCGGCGAGGGGGGGGTGCCAGCATAGGGGTGATCCCCGGACTCATCACTGTCTGTGGTGCAGCAGGAACCTGGATTCCAGCTGGAAGCGAGGGAACCTCACCCAAAGAGATCGGCTTGCTGTGACCATTCACTTCCATTTTGATCATGGTAGGTGCTGTACTGGTGACCAGGCTAGGAGTACTTTGGCTGGGACCTAGAGTAAAGTTGGGTTCAAATAACTGAGAAGGCAGCTCTTTTAATTTGTGCGTCAGTAAGTGCTGTTTTAAATTACCCATAGTGGAACACCCACGACTGCAGACTGTACAAACAAATGGACGTTCTTTAGTATGGCTGCGGTAGTGAATTTCCAATGCACTCTTACAAGCAAAAGGCTTGCCACAGATATTACAAACAGTACTTTTAAACTTACCACGTTCTCTGTTCGGGAACAGCAGACTAAAAGGAGCCTCCTCTTTGATGACCGGTCTTCCTGGGTTGGTGGATGTCAGATCTAATGCGCCTCCATTTTCAGTTGTGAGTGGTGGACTGTCTGGTTTTTCTGTCTTTAATTGTATCTCTTGTGGTTCTTCCTGGTTACTGAGACCAGGGGACTTTGATCTGAAACTTTCACTGTTGCTATTTACAGGAGACAAAGCTTGCATGGAGGAAGAAGACTCTGACATTGCAGGGCTGCCTGCACTCTGGCTTTCAAGATCACCAACGGCTGATGAGGAGTCATTGCTCAAATGGTCACTTTCCCCTGATCCATTTTCTATGGATTTTAAACTGGTCAGCTGCTGACAGTTCATGACAGAATCAATCATCTTCATTTGATTCTCCAAAGCAGCAATACTGGAGATCACAGAAGGTGGTGAAGAAGGACATGACCCAGAGTAAGAGATAAGGGGTTTGGATGAGTCACATGCTGTGTCCTTTAGTTCTGGGTCCTCTTCCATAGAATTTTCATCAATGTCATCATCAAAGTTGCTCAGTGCGTCAACATTTTTCTCATCGTAGGAAAGCTCTGAGTCCATGGCATCCTGGAAGCCCTCTGGCAGTGGCGTGTTTGGAATCTGCCCACCCATATGCATACGAATGTGCTGCTGAAGAACAACTGCATTTGTAAATTTCTTCTGACAAATGGGACACGAGTGCTGTACTCTAAGTGGTGGCTTCGCTCGATGAACTCCAAAATGTGTTTTTAGATTGCCTTTTGTAGTAAAGGCACGTCCACAAATTTTGCATTTAAATGGTCTTTCTCCTGTATGTGTTCTGTAATGCATCTTGAGAGCACTCTGACAACTAAGCACACGATGACAAATGACGCATTGATTTGGATCTGTCATCTTCTTATCAATGTTCTCTACTAGCTGTTGCAGTTTTGAGGTTTCTGATGTTTGCATAGAGTCTAGCAGACCACCGAATGGAAACTTTGCCTTAAACTGGTCAGTCACTGCTGGAAGCACAGGGTTTGGGAGGCTTGTTGCAATGCTGCTATCCGTAACAGCAGCAGGAATTGAAGATGTGGAAGCTGTAGAAACTGGCCCACCTGCAGAAAGGTCCCCGAGCCGTGCGCTCGTGGGAGGCAGAGTGACAGGTTCTGCCTTGGTCAGAGATGAGCCACTCTGAATGGGCTGTGGGGATTCAGCAGATGCTGGAATGCCTGATTCAGAAGTGTTGAGGCTTGGGGATAGAGAAGTGCATTCACTGGAGGCGGGAGAAGGCCTCTGGGGTGACCTGTTCATAGGAGTGATACTTGGAGAATCTCCATAACTGTTCACACCTGGTATAGTGGGCGGCAGCTGGAGCCCAATGGAAGTTGGGACGGTTGGTAAAACAGGTTTGCTGTCTAACCACGTTGTGACTGGCTTTTCAGGGGGCAGCGACATCCCATATGGGATTCCAGAGCAGGTGGGCACATTGTCGAGGTATTCTGGAACAGGATAAGGGTTCATCTGAATATGAGGGTATTTCTCTTTATGCCTCTGAAAATGAACTTTCAGGTTACCCTTTGTGGAAAAGCGGTTTCCACATATGTTACACTTAAAAGGTCTTTCGCCTGTATGCGAGCGGAGGTGAATTTGTAAAGCACTGTCACTTCCAAAGACCTTGGCACAAAATCGGCATTTATGTTTAAAAAAGGGA
>JAWWTY010000077.1:57160271-57172762 GCA_035222235.1 Margarornis squamiger
TGCTCTCAATGAAATAAATGGCTACTTTTGTACTGTCTCAGGGGGAGCAAGCTCACACCTATAGTAAGTGGAGACCTACAGCTCTGTTTTGTATTTCTCCTTCCCTCAACTACCATGCCTTAAAAACAGCTAGAATACTTTTCAAACGACCAGTCCAAGTTCACTCACCTCATCATCTATCTGCCTTGAAATATGCAAGGACCGTTTCTGAAAAATATTTTAGAGACATGCTAGGGAGTCGCTAAGGTGTTTTTTTCCCAGCCAAGTCAACCTCAAACTAGACATACAAAGAATCTCATAACATCATTGTTCATCTAGGAATAATTATTATGCCTTTTTTTTAAAAAAAAGAAAAATTCAAACAAAACTCTCACAAAGCTTCACTTTCTTGGACAGGTAGGCAAGCAGGTGACACAGACGGCAATAAAGTAAATGCCACTTTGCCATAGATGATGGTACATTTCCTGCACAGCACACTAAGGCAACTAAGATGCTTCACAGAATGACAGACTATGGTCTCAATCCAGTAAGTCCTACTAAATGAGCAGCCTTTTACTCACATTAGAAACATCACTGAAATTAACAGGATTGAAAGAGTATGAACTAGTCATGCAAACAAGCACTTCCAGGGGGAAAGAAGAAAGACTGAAAATTACAACTGATAAGTATTTTTTAATATATACATGTATTGGACAAACAGGCACTGTCCCTATATTTCACAAATGGGGTTTCTAACATCCCTTTCATTAGTACTTATTAATATTGTAAGTCCTCACCAAATTCAACGGGGAATAAAGCTTAAAAACATTACACATGAAAGGCTATTTTTGCTGTTTTTTAAAACTAAGTCACTTCATGAATGACAGAAATTCATACAAAAATTTAATCATTACTCTAGAATATCAAAAATGTTAAATGCTAAAATATTTAGCTTAAAATTACTTTTTGGTTTTTAGTAACAGAATATATCTATTATAGTGAGTTAATATAATAGTAATAATGTATCTATTATACCTATTTTCCTGCAATAGATATATTGCAGGAAAACACAGAATTTTTCCATAGTTCTCTATGCTTTATAGCTTGCTTTCATTTTCTGATAAAAAAATCACTAAGTGATTGAATGCATTAGGTAGTGAAGAATTTAATCTTTTTTCTTCTATTTTTCCTGAAAAGAATAATTTTTATTATTACAGTGAGGATGCAGCAAAAATTTTCAAGGACTTTGGGGGAATTAATTGAGGACTTGCTTAATCTTGCAGGCATTTTGCAGTTTTTAGTTACACAAAAGGTGTTGAATGGGAGTTCTGTCAAGCAGTCAGGATCTCAGCCACTAATAACCTTTCAGTTATTTTCTTTTTCTCATTAGCAGTCTCACAGCTAACAGACTAATCTGAAGCTGCTACAGGATGTAAGATGAATTACAGCACATAAAGCTTACCCTACGAAAACAGGTGAAAAATCGCAGGCAGCATCTCTCAAACAGAACCCGGGGCGAGCTCCTAAGCAGGTACCAGCCCACAGAGCCATGGTGGCTCCAGCAGCACCGTCACTTTGCATCATGGAAGTCTGACCCTAAAATTAGCCCACAGAAATTCAAACGAAGGTATTTTGAGAAAGTCACTTTGGGATGGTGATACCTGAAGCCACTAAGGTGCTCTGCTGACTCAGTGAGGGGGGCACAAGGGGCTGACATGGGGAGGCTTTGCTCTGTCCCTCTCACTAAGCATACCCACCAAACACTTTTCAGGCTGGAGCAAGGAAGATTGCACTGGCCTGCTTCCTCAGTGCCCAAGGTGAAGGGAAAGGGCCGAAAGAGTGCCGTGGGTCCTTCTGTCACCGTCAGGAAATGTGCGGAGTTGAGAAAAACTGTTACTTCTGACTACACACACAGGATTTGTAAACCTGGCTTTACTAGCTCTGAATTTTTATTGCAGGCATTATATCTTTTTTTCTCTGTGTGAGAGGAAAGCCTCTTTCATGATGTGCAAGAGAAAATACAATGAACGGATGCTTAAAAAATGTTGCTATCTACTTTTGTGAAAGAGACTTAAATTAAACATCACATGCTAGTCAGGTTAATACTGAAAACACATACTGCTTTTTAAATGCCCCCTTTCTTAGGACTGTTTCCAGCCTGGAAAAAGCCCTACTTAACCACTGTGTTCCATCTTTACTTCAGAATCTTTTCATTTTGTCCCATCATAAATCAGTTCTAGTTCCACACATGTAAATTACCTGAGAAAAGCTTTTTCAATTATATTAAGTAAGGACTATTACAATAAAACAATCTCTGACTATTCGGTATTTTGTTACTCTGTTACTGTGTATCATGGAATCTTCAAATTATTGCAATTCGTAAGACAGTTGGATAAAGTCAACTAAGAGAATCAATGTTTCCTAAAGCTTGCACCTATTTTAAACTGCTGTTACCTTCCTGAAGCGTTCAAACAAAACTGTCTTGTAAAGGAATCCAACGAATGCGTGAGGAAAATATTTTCTGAAGCTTCTTTTTAGACTACACACAATAATACAAATGAAAGCATGGAAAGTGTTGTATGAACTACTACTATTTCTACATTCAGAGCTGCATAATTGAGAGTTAATTAATATTTCCTAAATGTAGTCATTGCTTTCGAGAAGATAAAAACAACCACTGAGAAGCAGTGTACAAACTGTCAGAAAAAAACCTGCATTTGTTAGCCTCAGCTACAGCTAAAATGTTTGCTAACTATGAAGACAGATGTATAAAATGCTCTCACATGCAAATCCAATAATCATTTCGAAGTGCAGCTCACAACATTTTCGTATATTCAAAGAAGCATTATTATAAATGCAACTCCAAGCCTAGCGCACTGATACAGGATAATTATTTACTACTGCTATCATCAGAATACAGAAACTTATTTTTCCCCAAGCACAGATTAAATAAGATACTAAAAAACCCTCATAAATTTGTTTTAAAAATGACAGTAATTTGAAAACAGTAGCCCTGTAGCAACAAATTGATCCTGGAGAAGAACAGTGTTACCTTTTCCTTAGCTCTATCATCTTTTACAATTCACAGAGCTTTTAAAGAAAGTTTTCTTAAATTGTTGGAATATGTGTATTTTCTTGCAAATTAATTCTTTTTAACTCTTTATGATACCTTTGAATCCCATAAAGAAAGATGAATTATCACATACTGAGCCCAAGCTGTGAAACAGGAGGAGACAAATAGAGACCCCTACTGCGTTTAACAATGTAGAAGAAATTCCAGACTCAAAATTTTTCTGTCCCTTTTCTCAGATGACAAAAGCTGTTAGCATGAATTTGAACAGTGGAGGGCACTCTTGCTATGCAAAACCCAGTGCTGACCTGCCACACTCAGTTTGATCTATTCACTAGCCTAAATCTCAGAATTTGTTAAGTAACAGCCACCTGTGGCACAGGCACTAACTGTATTCTGGTTAAAACATTTGCAGTTTCTAATTTGTGCAGTGAAGCACTTCACTATCTCCAACACTGGCACCTTTCTGTGTGGACGCAGCTGTGGAACAGATGCAAGCTTCACAAACTGTAATATTTGGGCAAGATATCATTAAATAAGACCTGTGCTATGTTTTTCAAAAACATATAAACAGATATTCAGTTGGCTGTTATGGCACGTATACATTAATTTTGGGCTGTAAAGAATTCGTGTACAAATAACGATGATGTTTGTAGGAACCAAGTTTAGCTGGAATGCATCAACTTTTATTGGGAATCCTAAAAAAAAAAAAAAAAAAAATAAAAAATCGAGGTCAGTGCTTCTAACATAGCTCACATTCAAAAGACATTGGAAAACCAAGCCAAAACAAATAAATGAGAAGAAAGAAGGAGAACCATAGATTCTGCACAGCTTTCCTATTTTGAAAAGTGTATAATCAACCACATCTTAATGATGCAACCTTGCATGAATAAACGAAGACAGTCACTCTCTGAACAACCACAGAAACGCTGACAAATTTCTGTTTGAAGGCTCACAAGAAGAGAGGTCGATGTGATGACCAAATCCTGCACCTCCTAAGTATCTCAAAACTGAACTTACAAGTCCTGGACTCAGTGACACTACTCCTTTGAGTAAAATTATTCACAATGAGGAGTGCTTGCAAGAGCAAACCTGGGGTGATTCAGTGCCAATTGTACAGCTCAGTCATTCCGGCCTTTCACCTTTCATGTACGGCAGTATCACACAGGAGAGCAAAGCACATAACAATCTAAACAAATCCGTGAGCTTTCTTAATTTCCAGCTTTGGGGACATTACTACATCAACAAATTCATAAAAATAAAAGATTCGTAGCAAATGGCAGCAGGAGAAGGGATTTTCTGAAACACTGAATGACATTTTTGATTAACTGAAACAAGAATATGGTGGCACCTGCAGGGTTAATTAAGCAGCTCAAGATGATGAGCTTCACAAAAGGAAACCTATTTCCTTCTTTAAGGGCTGTAAACACTTGTGTTGAATTAGATGGGCATTTGATAAGCTGTACAGCATGTAGCAAACTCCGACGGATCTCTATTTAACACTCAAATTCAGTGTTAACACTTAACAGAACAGTGGTAAGCCGTGCTGCCAAGGTCAACCGCACAGATGTACTAATTGTATTATGAGCTTGACATCTAGTGGCCACCCCTGGCAGGGCAAAGCAGGCAAAGGTTAAATCAGCAAGCCTTGTCAAAGCACTTCTAACTACCCGCCCTCAGGGAGAGGCGGCCTGGGGAAGCTTTCCGGCACTCCTCGATCCCACCTTCTCTCCGGCAATCCCAGGCTGAGCTACGGCAGCAGCCTGCGGCACGGCGCGACGCATCCGCGCAGCGCCCACCTGCGCCCCGCGCCCACCCCGGGGGCAGCCCGGCGGCTGCTGGAGGAGGTCAACAGCCTGCCCGAGGACTTCGGTGTGCCTCGCTGTCCGGCTCAAAAGTTTGGAAATTCTGCTGGTGTTTCTTTTGCAACCAGAGATAGCGTTTCTGGAGGAGGGGGAGCGGTGAAACTGTGGCGGGGAACACACCACGCACACCAGTATTAGAGACTGGCAGTAAGAATTTCAGAAGGGCTTTTTGTAAAGATTTAGCTTACCCCACAATAATAAACATTGTTCCAAATACGCTGACTTTGTGTACCCTATCTGCAGCAAGGAACTAGTAAAGCCACTGCTCTTTAGTCCTATATCTTTTCACTTTTAAACTTAAACTGATTTTTTAAATGTGGTGGTTTATGGATTTCTATCGCGCTTATGAACAATTATTTTCTGGCTTTCATGATTCTGAAGGGTTTTTCTGTAGTAAGAAGAAATATACTCTATGTCTAACAGCACCATAACCGAACCAGCTCTTAAAAGTACATTTTGGCCTAAACTCCATTTTTTGTATTAATGGAAAACCTTCACTACATTTAGTGGGAAATTTTAAGAGTGTAAAGGAAACAGGATTTACACTGATATGTACAATTCAGTATGAATTTACTGCTGGAACTAGATTTACTTGTGTTTCCTCTGGAAAAAAAAATACAGAAAAGTACTCTCATTTTATGAATACAATTATTAAGAAAGAAACTATTTTTACATGCTTTCTTTTGGAAAGCATGTCAGTAGTTAATTATTTTAATGTCATGCCAGACCTGCTTTATTATCAACAAAAGTGATTGACTCATGTCCTGAATGATGGATTGTCAACAATTCTTATGCTTGTCCATGCTTGGCAGTCAACAAATCAAATGAAGGAGAGATACTCACAAAATCTTCCCAGGACTCAAGACTGTTTTTCAGATGGCACTATTGCTTGCTATTAATTAGGTTATTCTTACTCTTTTTTTAATGCCACGCATTTTTTGAATTGTAGCTTTTCCTCTCTCTTAGGCAAGGAAAAGTAATTTCCAACACCTAAAGGTATGCATATTAATAGCTTAATTACACAGAATTTTAACAAACACCTTTCAAAATTTCCTCCCTTCCACTCTGAAAAAAACAGTCCTAATGTCAGCTTCAGGAGATCACAAGACTTCAAGACCAACATCACCAGAGAAAATCTGACCAACTTTTCTCTACTTTCACTGTTCTACATACATCAGCAAATTGGCCGATTGCTGTAGCTTCCTTATTATTCCAAATATTTTTCTACTCCTAACACAATTCAACGCAGAGGATTTGTAAAATTATACAAATACAGGTGTTACATAGTTCAAATATTAAGTCTCTACTGTAATAGGAAAAGTATTTATATAAAGTTTCAATTACCATTTCTTATCAAAGGCACAATTTATGGCAATACTTATTTGGCCTTTATTTTTCACAACAAAGAGCCTTCTCTTACACTTGCGTTAGAACAAACATTTGCAAAAATCACCTAAGTTTTATGTTTACTGACAGCTGCTTGCGATTTACCAAGTTTTAAATGCAACAGGATCTCAGCAACAGAGAATAACCTCAATCTTATACAGAGGAATGTCTCCCCAAAATGTTTTAACACCCTGTATATGCACATAGAGTGAATGCACTTCCACGAAGCTGGCTGCTACATAGTGAACTGTGTCATTGCTGGAACTGAGCATGTGTGTCTCTGTATATACTCAGAAGAATGCTGAGTGCAGTCATGAAACTGCCCCAAACTGCACAGCCCAATTCAACTTTACCAGGATGAAAAAGATCAATTAGAATATGTTGTATGTATTGGAGTGGGGGGGGAAAAAGAGATCAAATATTAAAAAAAAAAAATATTGCAAAAGGCACATTAGAAAACTGTCATTATACAGTTCACTACAAGGTGATCTCTTCCACCTCAGGCTAAACAATAATATGTCTTTGACAGAAACTTCACATGAAAAAGTCCAAAGCATCATTTGTCATCACCCTTACTAGAACCTCACCCACACACTCTTAAAAATCACTGCAGCATTACAAAAAAAAACAAAACCAAACACAAAAAAACCCCAAACCAACCAAACAAAAAAACCCCTAAACTAAAAAGCCCCCTTCTAGTATCCCTACCTTAAAAATACAAATGCTACGTCCATGGTTTAATTTAAAAATTAATCCAAGTTGAAGCATGTTCATTGTATCTACAATTCTGATTATTTTGTAATCTGTTGAATTAGGCAAGTGTATTAGAAATGTAATTCCAGCTATTACAATGCTTTACATTTACCAAGAAACTGAGATTGTATTCTACAGGCAGTCATCTGAGTCCTGCTGCTGCTGTTTTTAAATTATTTCCAGCAGATCTTGTCATTTAGCAAACTCAAAGTATGGGGGTTTTTTAATAGGTACCTTTTGTTCATTCTTCTACAGTGCAATTGTTCAAGAAGTATATCATCAGCAGTTGTTTATTAACACTCCCTTCAAAACATTAAAAAATACATTTTTTAGCATTTCACTTTCAACAAATAATTTTGAATTATTTTGATTGTATATCTGTAGTTGATGACATTGCTAATTATCTTCAGATTTCCAACAGATTCTAACCACCATGACATGCCCTGTTTGAATGCAGCTGTGTTATGCTGCAGGCCAAGCTGGCTATAAAATTATTTTTTTTAGATTCTAAAACTTCTGTGATAACATTAGCATGAAAGTTACGGTGAGACCAGTCAGCTTAAAACAGCCTAATGTTTATCTTCCATTCTGCACCCCAAACTGCCAGGCTTCTCTCTGCTGCTACGAATGTTTGCTCCAAGGATTACATTTTTGGGACATAAATTTTTAAATGCTTCATTTTGTAAAATCTATTTTGAGGTGCTATTAAACATGATTTCACTAAATAAATAATATTCTTCATTTGCTTAGTCTTGAGTTAACTCCTTTGGAGACAAACGGCAAAATGAGTGAAAAGGCCACATGAATCAAATACTGTTTAAACTGTTTGCTTTCTGAAAAGACAAATATTCTTGCACTGTGCAAACTATTTTTGGCCTGTTGCAAAATATACTCAGGAACTGTAGCAATATCTTGACTACAGCTGTGAACAGAAACGAAGACCACTGATTTGACAAGAAGTGTTTTAATTCATGAGATTTGGTGCTCTCATTATATCTGGCCTATAAAATTACTTTCAAGTATGGCAATCGTTAGGCTTCCTAATATAACGTGTAAATGATTTACATCACACTAATGTGCACTAGATAGCCCTCTGCTCATGTAGCCTGTCTCCACCTTGTTCACATTTCTTAAATGAAAGTGCAAAACCAACAGCACTACTTTAACTTGTTAATTGTTAACTATCAAGGGTTCCACTCTATTAATTAAAATATGTTTTAATAAAGGAAACATAGTACATTTGATAACAGCCTTCTAAGGCTGAAAAGTATTTACACTTTCATTTTAGGGCTGCTGTGAAAGCCGATTTTGTGCTATTGAGGGGCCACAATAATAACGCTTTAAAATTCCTCACTGGGATGCAATGTAGTCCTTTTGATGGAAAGACTGTCTTTCTCATTCGGCAGAAATAAATCCATTCATTTGATCATGTAGTCATTGAGGGCAATACAAAACAAACCAAGTGTGAGAAATTCTATGTGATGAAGTAAACAAAACAAAACCCCCCCAAAAAAGGGGAAAAAACCTCCATTTCCATGACAAAAAGATTCTTTGTCCTTAATCTACCCACCATATGCAAGCGTTTCTTTTTAGCATATCTCTTGTTCTAATCTCGGGTGACATGGCTACGTAGATAAGATTCACAAAACAAAAACCTAGTTTAACAATTTTTTTTCAATTTATTAACCCGCCAGGAGTGTCATAATGAAGTAATGGGATTTTTCTGTATTGAAATAGATTCAGAGCACGTAAAAGTTTAAAATACTAATGATAAATTCTTAGACCTAGAACCCACACGAACAGAGACAGACTCAACAAATCTCGTTTTCATAATGAAATACTAACTCTCATCTGCTTGCCTGTATTTATTTCACACGACTACAGTTTCCTAAGGAAAAAAAATTTTGAAAATTCACTGCTTTGCTCCTCCACTGTGACAGAAGGAAGCATTTCTCCGTGTGCCTGTTATTGTCAATACCCAAGTGGGTTTTCCTGGAGCAGTGGCAGTAGCCCCCTTAGCAGCTCTGGACAGTGTAGGACTCTCTCCCGGCCTCCCCAAATACCCTAGGAAGGAGCAGGAGGCTTAACGATTTGCCATTCTGACAGATGTTTTAACCTGATGAAGTGGATTCACACTGCCTTAAGCTTCAGGGCTCTAAAGTTCAGATACAATAGTCAAAATCCTCCTCGGGCTTCAACTTTGCTGCCTTTCTCTCCCCACAGATGCAACTTAGGAGTAATTATAGTTTTAAGGCAGGAGAAGGACTTTTTTTTTCTTTTCAAAGGGAAGGAGAGTGGGGATAAAACAGTGGAGCAAGGGGCCTACACAGAAAACGAAAATATTGGTTATTCAAGGAATGAAGAAAGCAGTGGGCTCCATGCAAAGACGAAAGAAAAACTTTCAAGTGGAAGCTTTTCAACTTAGCCCAGAAGAAGCGAGCATGGGCTCTGGCATTCCTTTGCACACTGCAGTACCAGGGACTACTAAGAAAATTAAAACTTAGAGGGGAAAACCAAACAAAAATAAAGATAAGAAGAAAACCATGCAACCCTATTCGCGAAAATAAAATTACAGCAAAGTGGAAATAAGGCATGATTACAGTCCAGATCTCTCCAGCTCTGAACACTTGTTCACTGGCCGCCTGGCAGCCCAGATGCAAAAAAGCAAGTCTGCGTGTGCCTGCGTGTGGAGAGTGAGCGAGGAATGGCGGATGGGCAAGAAAATAACCCTTCCCCACTGTCTGCAGCCGGCGCGACAGGGGCTGGTGGCGGTGGTGGCACTCCGTGTCACCTACCACTGATAATACAGTCGCAGCAGACCCAGGAGGCGAAAGAGGGACAGCAGCGCGGGGTGGAGGAGGCGAAAAGCTGCTGTTCAATCTTCTCGAAAATAAATGAAATCAACTCCGCTGGCCCCGCGCACCCGACCGGCCGTGCCTGCCCCTGCCGGGGTCCCCTCCGCTCCCCCGGGGCATACGGGCGGAGCGGCCGGGCCAGCCCTCGCGGGCGGTCCGGGGCGACGGGGGCAGCCCCTGGCAGCAGCCGCGGTGGGGCTGCCCCGGGGCCCGGCAGCCCGTGGGATCCCCCGCAGCACGGGCAGGACACCCTGGCCGTCCCAACTTTCCTGCCGGTGGGGCGAGGGGAACATGGCTTTTGCCCGCTCAGAGCCTCCGCCGGGAAGCAGCAGGAGGGAGAAAAAGGGGCACCCAGTAACACAGAGAGGGAGCGCAGCAGGAGCCGGCACGAGGGGGCAGTCCCTGCTCCGGGGCGCCCGCTCCTGCAGCTGCTTGAGCCCCGCGTGAGTAGGGAGAGCCAAGCCTTGCCGCCCAGCCCAGCCGGGATCCAAGCGCTGGGGAAGCCGGGAGGTTGCTGCTGGGAGGGCTAGTTAGGCTGGGGGGTGGGCTGCAGAAACTTGACTAAACTGCGAACTTTTCAGTTCCGCTGCCTCTTCCCCCAGCTGCTCTAATTCCCATTCACCCGCCGCAATGTAATTGCGCTCCCGTGTTCACCATCACCATAAATTCACCTATCGCCATCTGAAACACACTCACAAAAAGAGAGAGAGAAGGAGGAGAAGGAAGAGGTGCCGGGAGCCCTTACCGTGCTCAGAAACTACCTCCGCTTGTAGCTCTTCGTCCGACTTGAGATGCTGGGGTTTCGCTTGCTTTCGACGAGACATGCTGCTAACTGAGCCGTCCTGACTCTGCTTTTTGCAGAGGCATCAGCGACGTGGAGGTGGAGAGGAAGATGGGGGGAATTGGGAACGAGGGAAGGGGGGTTTGGGGTTGGAAATAACTGTTCAGAAATAAAAGTCGAGTTGGAGAACAAACCAAACAACAGAAAAGGCAACCAACACCTCGGGGGAAAAAAAAATTAAAAAAAAAAGGGGGGGCAAGGCTAACCACCCAGCCAAACTGGGAGTGAGTGAATGAGTGCGCGGGTGAGCGAGCGGGGGATGAGCCGGGCGGGGTGTGCGCGGGGCGGCGGGCTGGGGCGGCTGCGCGCAGCGCGCATGGGGCTCAGTAATTATGATTGTGAATAATGCATGGCGATTAATGGTGCTGGGGGCGAGCTCGGATTGGCGCGGCTCCAGCGGACTCAGGCTGCATATGTAAATGAAGGACGGGGCTCCGCAATTAGCCGCTTCGCTCCGCCAAATGATGCGTCTCCCCGGCACCGGCAGCGCCGCCTGCGAGAGGCACCGACCGCGGCGGCGGCGGCAGCAGCAGCGAAGCACACACGCAGAAGGGAATCTGTTTTGCACACACTTTACACAACATATGTGCAAGGTTCACTTGTTGGAAAAGGTCACGATCTTTTCTGTCTGTCCCTCTTCTCGTCTGTCTGTCCCTTCTCGTCGCCTCTCAGTTTCTCCGCTTTGCTTTCCTTTGGGCCTTTATTTTTTTTTTTTTCACATCACTCTGCGTTCTCTTCTCTCTCGGTTTCCCTTTCCCCAGAAGTTGAGCTGCAAGGCATCTGAGGCATC
The DNA here is from genome assembly GCA_035222235.1 of Margarornis squamiger. Classification (NCBI taxonomy): domain Eukaryota; kingdom Metazoa; phylum Chordata; class Aves; order Passeriformes; family Furnariidae; genus Margarornis; species Margarornis squamiger. The sequence continues at coordinate 57,171,811 of JAWWTY010000077.1, forward strand.
TGACTTCTGTGTGCGTGTGAGTAATTTCTTCCCAGGTGGAAAAGAAACTTTTGTGTATGCCTTTTCTCTCCTCCTTTCTTTTCGGTATGCTTTCTTTTTCGGCGTTGCTCTGCTCGTTCTCCTTGATCTTCACATGCTTGTCTTTAGGTCTTCCTCCCTCCTGTCTCCTTTTCCGTCACTCTGTCTTCCCTTCCCGGCTGACTTTTGTTTTCTCCTCTCTTGAAAGCTCACGCACGTACACGCAGAAGACCTTGGGCAGTTTTGTCTTTCACCTCTCCTTCCTTCTTTGTCTTACAGCTTCTTTCTCCAAGCAGAGACTCCCCGTTGGTGGTGTGGTGGTGGTGGTCACTTCCTGTTGTCCATTGGTAGGAAGTTTTTTTCTTTCTTTCTTTCTTTCTTTCTTTCCCCTCTCTCTCAGGTTGTAATGACTTTTTGTGACACTCTTCACCCTTCCGCCCACCCACTCCCCCCGGCTTAGCCTTGTGTCCTGTTAGTTAATGACAGAGGGCTCGCGTGTGCGCCGCTGAGCAAGTCCTTGGTCTCCAGCAAATAGTATGGATCCTCTACCAGTTTTGGGGGGTGGGGAGCGGCTGTTGTCGCCGGGGTGATCCCCCCTCCCCTACCTTGCCTCGTTCGCAGAGGCGCCGGCAGCCGTTCCCTGCCCGGCGGCTCCGCCAGTCGCTGCCTCAGCTCCGGGCCGGAGAGCGCTGCGCGCACCGCGGCCGTTCTTGATTTCGGGCAGATAAACTTTCAAGTTTGGGAGCGGTGCGGGTCACACGGCAGCTCCTCCTACTCTCTTCCTCCTCCGCCTCCCGTGCCGCGCTGCAAGGGCTGCTGCCGGGGCTGCCCCCAGCCCCGCAGCCCGATCCGGTCCCTGCCGCCGCCGAGCCTCCCTCTCCGCACGCACTTTCCCAACAGCGGCTTTTCTCCCCGGCCCCCCCCCCGGGGGGGG
>JAWWTY010000077.1:57172772-57191164 GCA_035222235.1 Margarornis squamiger
CCCCCCACTTTTTTTTTTTTTTTTTTTTTTTTTTTTTTTTTTTTTCAAAAAGTGAGCCGGGGGGGAGTGGGGAGAGACTTCCCTCCTCCCTCAACCCCCGGTTTCTCCTCTATCGCATTACAAGTTGCCGGGGAGCCGGGCCGAGCCTCCCCCGCCCCGTCCTGCCGACTTGCGTCCCTCCCGCCCCGTCCGTCCCCCGGGGAGGCGGGCGGCCCCTCCGCCGCGCAGCAGCTTCGTCTCCCTGGCCACCGCCACAAGTTGCCGCTTCCCGTGGCCGTCCCTGCCCGCCTCCTCCTCGGCCGGGGCGGGCGGTGAGCGCGGCCAGCCCGCTCCCATGGCAGCCAGCCGCCGCTAGGATGTACCCCATGGTCGCCGATCGCCGCCGCGCCGCGCAGGGGCCCGCAGTGCGCGCACTGCCCTGTGGCGCAGCTCCGCGCCGTGGTCTGCATGTGTGCTTTCGGGGGAGGGGAGGGGGCTCCTCCTGCGACCCCATCCGTCGTTTTGCTTTGGTTTGGGTTTTTTTTTCCCCTCTCTTTATTCTTTTTTTTTTTTTTGCTTGCTTGCTTTTTTTTTTTCTTTTTATCTGTTTGTCGCAGCCCGTCGCCTTGCGCGCTGCTCCGCCGCCTCCCTGTGCAGCGCTCGGCAGAGCGGCCCCAGCTCCGGCCCTCGCAGAGGCGCAGCCCACCTTGCCGGGCGCGGGAGGGAGGCGGGCAGCTCTGCGCATAGGGCCGGGGATCAGTGAAAGGGATTTCCTTCTAATACCCCCACCCCAGCCCGTGTAATCCAGCGGTAGTCCTTAAAACACACTAACCCCGGCTTCTTTGGGAGCCTTCTCTGTGTAAACTTTCCCTGCTGATAGCTCCCTTTATCTCGCGCGCTCTGATACCCTGTCTCTGGGCTTTCGGTTTATTCCCCGCTTTTATGTTGGTAGGCAAACCAAATAAAGTTAGAGGCGACAGTTTAGGCCACTTCGGATACTTTGCTCACATGCATAACATCAGCGATTTCTGTGGGGCAGGTATTCGTTAGAAACGGGCACAGCCTTAAGGGAAACAACACTGAAAAGCCAGATCAATGTCTTTTTGGTATTAGACAAGTGTACTTTTCTGTTCTTTGTTAAGCGAGATGCATGCACGACACCCCTCGTAATGCTTACTCTCTTTATAATTAAAAAACTTCTTTACTCTCTCTAAATTCTAATGCATCTTCTTTCCCTGCATCCATCCTCGCTCAAAGTTTGGTCGCCCTGAGCGTGTCTCGTTTAAAATATACGGAGACAATCGTGGTGATTGAAATCTGATGCAATTTTCTAATATGAAGTGAGAGGGGACGAGCCCATTAATTGAGCATTTTTTTTTGTTTTCCCTCAGAAGTAGGGATTTATTGCACCTAGTGCACACGAATAACACATCGCACGTGTATTCGTATATGCTGCATTATATTGTAGGCAGAGTGCCGGTGAAAGGGAGCGTCTGCGGGTGTTCAGGTAACCCTCAGCACAGCAGCCGCGAGTGGGGAGCTGGAGTTAGGGCTTCCCCTTAAGAAACCGAGAGGCACGTTTTTTCCGACTTAATTTAGGTGAAGAGGCTTAGCTACTCCCTGAGACTGAAACATTTGCCCAGAATGGGAGAGGATGCACTTTCACCTCGCCCGTGCATTTCCCCCCTCCCCCCCGCCAATTGCAGTAGTAGCAGAAATGTGACAATTTTCATCCAGTAATCTTTTGAAACGATTTGTTGCTGAGGCAACGTTTTTTGGGTTTTTTTTGCCCCCTAAACTTAAGCGTTTTCTAATTGCTCAGTGTCTGGTAGTTCCCCAGCAGCAGACGATTTCTTGAAGTGCGTTTTAAAAGTGCGGGGGAGGGTGGGGGGGGGGTGGGAAGGCATCTCATTGACAGCGTTATAAAACCAAAACTTTGTTCTTTGTAAAAATTGAAATGATTGAAAATTAATATGATTTTGTGGAACATGAGAGAATCTTTAAGTGGAAAATTAAAAAATCCCGTCTTTAATGTTTAATGAACAATGGAGAACACAACAGGCAAGAAAGGCATAATTACCAGATTTGTATCTCTTGACATTAACATATTCTAGGGTTACAAGTGATACATTTTATGGTTTTCTGTTCCCTTACGGTGCTCGCCTTCCCACTTTTTCTCTGGGAGAAAAAGCCGGCAGCGCTGCGCGGGGGTCGCGGAGCCGGTTGCCGGGCTGCGCCGGGCTCCGCCAGGCACCGCCGGGATGCACCGCCGGCAATGGCGCACATCGCGGGGGGAAACTTTCTACTCGACCTGCCTGAAAAACCCTGACAGCGTAGGGGGCTCGGGAGGCGAGTGGAAAGTTATGAAGCGATAGGCGTCTCCTCCGACCCCTTCCTCCTCCCCCACTCCCCCGTTACACCGCAAAGTTTTCCACGAACCTTCTAATTAATCATTCTGACTCGAGGGCGAAAAAAAAAATTATAATGATGCATTCGCTGAAGTTGGGCTGCGAAAAAACACGGGCACTGCAGAGGGGGGAGAGTACAGGGGGTGGGATCGCTTAGCCGCGTAAATCTCTGCGCACCCACACAGGTAGGGGCGCGCAGGCTAGCGGGAGACGCAGTTGCGGGGCTGGCAGTCACGCGTGTTCCGGCGCAAAACCGCGCCCGCTCGCGTCCCCCTTCGCCGTGGCTGGTGGGTCCATTAAAATACTTTGCTAATGATGGGAAGCAAACGTGGTTTTTCTCCTCGTAATTAAATCTAATTTGTTAATTGTCTTCTTTTGCGGTATTGCTTTCATCGTCAGAAGCGACGTTATTATTCTGCCTGCTTAACAATATTATTTACCATCTATACTTTCTTTTTTGACATTAATGAGACACATGGTTACGCTTTTGCTTTAATTTTTATCCTTTTTCAGTGTTCATAAAAACCGTCAGAAAGCTTATCTACAAGATTGACCCTACAAAGAGCGTATAAGTAGTTCTATCTACACTTATGCTTTATACAAGATTGTTGTTCGTAAACACATCAATGTGCAGATAAGATGGATCTGACGTTTCAGGAAATTCATCTACTGTCTTTTAAAGTTATTATTTTCCTCAGCAACTTTATTCGAAGAGGCATGCAATTATTTGGGCTTTATTTTCTGTCATCTCCTACTTTTCCTGGCAAGCTGAAGTATCATCTTCCCACCCCCTTTCTGCACTGCAACTTTTGTTTGAGGACCCTGGGGTTAAATCCAGCAGGATTTTGTCTGTTTAAAGCTGCAGCAACTGACCACTAATTTGTTCTCACACGAGCAAATATATTACCATACTAATATTATTATTGGTAAGAAGAGGTAATTGATAACACCACCTGCCACTCTGCAGCAATCACGATGATAAATGTTTCCATCAGAGGGAAATCTGTGCTTGGTCTACCACAGCCTAACCCAAACAGCATGTCAAATGTCAATTATAAAGATGTTTCCTTTCTATTACAATTTTTTTTTTTTTTTTTTGCAGAAAGCAACTAGCCCTACCATGAGATTTATAGAACCAGTCCACAGCACAACTGTGCCTAAACGTTTTACCTTAAACATTAAAGTTAGTTTTCCTTTTATTTAATACCATGCTGCCCTTGAGTCTAAATAAACATTTATTCATATACACAAAAGCTTATGTTCACACATAGCAAACTCCAAATACCATCTACTTCCATTCCTTAATCTAAAGGCTGATACACAAATTTAACTAAGAATTTAAAATACTTTGTGGAATATTTGTAATACACATCCTTGTGGGGACATTATCAAGACAACATATATTCGAGCTCATATATGCATGTAATTCACACATATAGATGCATAGGTGCTGTATATATTAAACCACTGTATTTATATTGCAACACATGTCTGTCAGTACATGCTTCAGGAAGTACAAGTAGGAATACTACGTGGATGTAAAATCAGTGGGTTTAGCCCCTTCACAAAAATCTGCATGCTTTCAAAAAGGACAAGTGAGATGAATATTAATATTTATACATGCACACTTGCAGACACACACAGACACAAACGATGTTACATCATTCACTAGCTATAGCTATATAAGTAGTGTTGTCAAGTATAAAAACTTTCATTGTCCTGTCTACAGATATGTTCAGAAAATTATTATTAGTTTGTATTAATAGATGCAGGCCTCAAAAGACGAAATCAGCTATTGATAATTGCAAGAAGTATACAGCAGCTACTGTATCGATCTGCTTGTCCCTTATTCCCCTGGTATAAGAGAGATAAGAAGACACACTCTTTAGTGCAATATAATTTCTTTTGACCTATCTGCTTGCTACAGACTTATGATGAATAGCCAGAGTGGTTAAAGTCCTTTATCACGAAAGTTACCCCTTGATATAATATTGATTCTTTATAACTAGCTCCAAACACAAAAATCAAACTGTCCACTTGACCATCATCATCATCAATATCATCACAAAGGCTCTGGAATAAAGATCAGCACAGGACTGGAAATGCTTTCTATAATCTGCCCACCTAATCTTTATTTGCTGATGATGAAAAGAAAAGGGGTGTCAGTGTGTGCGTGTGTGTGCGCACGCCGTGGGGGCGGGGGCGAGCGGAACAGGGAATGTCATCTGAACAAGTAATAATAATAATAATAATAAAAGCTTGAGAAAAAGACCATTCAGCCGCCTTCAAAAGAAACCAAATGATGATCACTGAAGCTAATGATAATGGTTCGAAGCCCACTCTGCTGAAGGAGGGGAATCAAGTGCGAAGGCCCGACGTGATAATATACTGGGGTGCCCTTCCTCCGCCCCCGAGCAAAGCGGTCTGCCGTGAATATAGAGAGTTAGGTAAGAAGCAATCACGGCAGGAGTGGGATCAGGCAGCATTCTCCTTGGTTAGAGTCGGGACTAAGAAGTCGTCTTCTCATTTTCTCTCCTTTCGCAGGTCCACGAAGGGATCCATCATTTCTTTTCAGATCATCTGGTGATCCAGTAAAGAAAAGCAAAAGCAAAAAAAGAAAAAAAAAATTGCAAAAAAAAAAAAAAAAAAAAAGGAGACTAGGAAGTGAGCCGCCGATGTTTGGGTTGATGCTTAACATGCAATATCTATGGAATAGATATTATCCTATATCTAGGTGTAGAGAAGAAAAAAAACAATCCACATGTATATTGCCCTAAATTAACGGTATTTTCTTTGCCTTCTCTCTCCGTAATACCATGACGTTTTTTCTCAGGGTTGCATTAGCACAATTACCAGTAATTACATGCGTGTGTACACTGGGAGAAAGAAGATTGGGAAGGTGGGAGGTAGGACGTGATTCCCCTTTGGAGCAATCAGGACTGGGAAAGGTTTCAGTCCATGCAAACGGTACGTTGATCATATTTAATGGGCTGGTTGGTTAGGCTGGCGCGCAAGCCGAGGTGCCATTTCAGCGCAAGTTTGCTCTTTTCAGGCGAGAAGGGGAGGCGGGGGGAGGGAAAGAAGGGCAGCGATGGAAGCGGCCACGGCAGCTGAAGTTATATTCAGTTCGTCCAGCGCCCGAAGGGGCACGGCTCCGGGGGGAAGTCGCTCCCTACGACGGGCACCCTTTGGGGGAGACGGAGTGCGGGGGGGCAGCGCAGGGCAGACCCCCATAAGCGGCGGCCGCGCCGGGGGAGGAGCGGCGCCGCGGGGCTCCGGCCCTGTCCCGCTGGTGGTAACCGGGCCTGGTTCTGGGGAACTGCTCGGGGCCGGGCCCTGGGGAGCCGAACCGAACCGAGCCGGGCTGGGCTGTGCCGAGGCGCGGGCGCTGCTCGGGACGCACTTGAGCGGCGGCGGCTGTGTCCGCCCGCCCATCGCAGACACGGCTGCGGCGCATCGGCCCCTGCCTGGCCCCACGCTCCTCCGGGGCGCCCGGTTCCGCCCGGAGGCTGTGGCACCCTCGTCGCCCCCCGGGGTCCCGCTGCGCTGCCGCCGACTTCGCCAGAGCGAGGAGGTTTAGCGCTGCCTCCTACCCCTGTCCCCCGCAGCAGTCTCAGCCCGGGCAGCCGCTGGGCCCCCGCTCCCCCACGGGCCTTTCCCCGGGGGAAAGCTCCCAAGGGGAGCTCCCACCCGCGACTGTGGCTCGGGCCGGGTCGAGGAGGTGGCAGCCGTGAGACCCGGCGGCTTCAACACTGGGAATCACGACCAAGCGCCTGCCCGTGGAAGCAACAGCGGCAACAATTACTGTAATCGCGCTCTCAACCACTCCACGCGTCAGGCTCCGCTCGCTTCATGACAGGCTCATAATCATGTATTTGAAAAACTTTTCTCCTTCCCACTAAGTTCTCAGCACCCTTCTCTCTCTGCTCCTGCTCCCCACTGCTAAAAAAAAACAGGGCGGGAGAAAGATGGGAGAAATATCGAGATCCACCACTGTGGCCTCAGTTGCTGCTCCTCGTTAGAGCACAGAGACCAAGACCTCTCCTGAGTCCCTCAGTCCTAGCGGATACCAGAATTGTTCACTGACCTTTGCAGTAGAGAATAAAACCAGTCAATCAAAATTTAAAAAAATTGTCTGGATTGTGACACGTGGCTTGAAATGAATTATAAAATGGACATCACAAGTGCACACAGGTGAACAGAGGGTATTCTTAAGATTTTGATGCTTTTGAGAATAGCAAGAGGCAGGGTTTCTCAGCAAATGCAGTCTAATCTGTGGTGGTCTCTTCGTAAAACCAGATGATGAGAAGGACAAAAATGAAGAAGTAGAAATGGACAAATGCATCATACAGTGGCTGGTGGGAAAGGGAGGAAGGGTGCTTTCACTACTGATATGTAGAAAAAGTTGATAAATTGATGACAGACACTATTTTTTTTGGCTTTTTTTTTTGTTTGGTTTGTGGGTTTTTTTTTTGATTGATTTTTTGTTTTTGTTGTTGGTTTTTTGTTTGTTTGGGATTTTTTGTTTGTTTGTTTTTTGTTTTTTGGTTTTTTTTGTTCGACAGTGATATGACCTAATGATATGTGTGCTATTGAACTTCACAAAATGCATTCATGCTTCCCTTGGCAGGTCTAGGTGTAAGAGTTGATGACTAACAAAAGTAATATAGATTAGAATCAATTCCCCTTATCTGGTAACAAAAAATAACATCATGTCAGCACTGTGTACAGCCTATCGTCAAATGGCACAATATAATTTGATTAGTTGAATAAATAATCAGCTATGTCCAGACATATAGGTCACCTACTTGCAAATTAGATTACTCTGCTTAGGTACAGGCAGCACCTGATTAGGAAACAGTTTCTCTCTGTGTCAGTTGAGCTTCTCCTTAGAAAGAACATTTGATATTTTCAAATGCAAGCACTTCTGAAAATGCTTAGATATTTTGCAAAACCCTATGTGTGTTTTTACACTCACTTGTAACATTTATACAGTTTGTGCTAGAGATACCACCTTTAGTACCAAAGCTAGCTAAATTGTTCCTGGTTCTCTGAATATTTGCGTGTTTTAAAAGATAGCCCATGTGTTGTGATCTGAAATAAGGATAGCTGAAATACAATCTTTTTGAAAACCAGGCAGCATACATTTCCATAAATGATTTTGGCTAGCCCACTCAGACTGCACATCTATATGAATAACAAGAATGTGAGAAAGAATAAAGTGTTAGATAAGGAAACATTTAAATTCTGAAGTCCACACTGATGAAGATTGCCAAATCTCAAGATAAGTATGTTGGCCTTTCAATGTAAACTGCAATGTCACGCTGCAGAAGCAGGAGAAAGAATACGTAGGAGCACTCTAAGTATGTGCTAAGGTTTTTTAAGGTTGGGATTTCTGCTGGGTTTGAATCTTTTTGTAATAGTCTATTGGCCAGAGGGATCTGGAAAAGACTGACATTTTACTTTTCCCATAGCTTGTGAATTTTCACATAGTAAGTAAGCAACATACTGGAATATAATTTTCTTTCAGAGAATATATGTTAGTTCATATAATGTAACTTGAGTTAGAATCGTTTGGAGTTGTGTGGAGACCAGGAGGAAGAACAAAAAGCTCAGCCTATAATGAATACTTGGTACAGAAGCTCTATTAAAAAGGAGGAAAAGGAACAGTTTGGGAAAACAGAGAGAAGACTGAGACATTTGAGTAGAAAGAGAGTTGTGGTGAGGACAAAAAGGTGAAACAGAGATGTTGGAAAGGGAGATTACATGGACAGAGAGGGAAGAGGCCAGTGTGTGACAGTGGGGACAAAAGTGTTGCAGAAATGTTACTGCTGAGTTCACAGAAGCTAGCAAATGAAAAATTACAGCCTCTATTTTACATAAAGAGTTATGCAAGGTAAGATTCTGATTTAAAAAAGCGTAAGACTAAGTAATACGACAAGATTCTGGAGGGTTTGGATATATCAAGGCTGTGGATCCTATTTCAAACCACTCTTCTTTGAATGTAGAATGAAACATCAGTTTGTTTGAGAAGTTTCTAGGTATAAACTGGCACAAAGGCTAATTTCCAAGATAGCAGTGTTGCTCTCTTTGAATGTGCCATTAACAAAATGAAAGAAAAAAGAATTAATTCTATCCTGCTTTGCTTTCTAAAACCTCCAGCAGCTGACAGTGAGTTATATTATTGTATATCAGTTCCATATATGTTTTATATATAAAAGGCACTTGCTTTAGTTTAAGTACTCATAATGGCCATACAATAACATACCTTTTCAAGTATGTGTATTTGATTCCTTTGCTAATGTCACTTGACAGCCCTTTCATTCAAGGTAAAGAAAAATTGCAGTGGTAGTATTGACTTTCTGGTTTGGTTTTTTTTTGTTTGTTTGTTTGTTTGTTTGTTTGTTTTTTACCTCTGAAAGGTGTAAAACAGTGGAATGGTTATAGGGAAAGGGACTCAGAATAAAAGTATAAAGTATCACCTTTGAGTTGCAAAGATTTACTTAAGAGTACAACAATGCTCACAACTCACAATTTTTATCCATTATAGTAACATTTCTGCCATTATCGTGATCAAAATAAATTGATCAACCATCCTGCCTGCCTCTGTCTGCTAACTGGAATGATACTTCTTCTTGATACTATTTTTGCCCCTCTTTGTAAGAGTAAAGGAAAAGGTTTTTTTCAAGTTTGGAATCTGTTTCCTGGATGCACCAGCTTTTTCATGTGTGCACATGCATGTGTGTGTGTATGTAGAAACATAGAATCATTTGGGCTGGAAGAGACCTTTAAAATCATCGAGTCAGATATGTGTATTTAATAGTCACACATAGAACTGTACAGATATATCCATATAGATCTGAAAACTGTACTTGCACACCTCTATTCTCTCCCTGCACAGTGGGCTTGATTTTAAAGTAACACCTGGCCATACATGCCCCTTTGCAGAAATGGTTATCTTAACAATGTATGCAGGTGATTGCAACATCCATCCATGGCAGTAGTTATGCTGTATATTATGCTGTATTTGTTGCTCAAGTATGTTTATTTTTAGTGTGCCCTCAAAGCATATAAATACATCTATATCAGGTGTTACTAGGACATTTTCTAAGTGTAGAATCTGACTCTCAGAGACATTGTACTAAATTAATAAGAACAATGAATTCAATCCATTAGGTAGGCTTCTGTTAATTTTACAAATATGTAATGCATTAGGTTTACATTTAATATTAGAGAGGAACAGAGACATTCACAAACACAGGGGAGGTTAACTGGAAGGTTGAGACCAACTACTGATTGCTTATGGTTAGAAAAACATTTCCGTGAAGGGCAGGTAATTTTACAGCCAATGTCAGTAGTGTTTCTGACATTCCTCTAAAGCACCTGCTACAGGCCAATGCCACAGACCAATAACAAGTAGGCCAGAAAACTGTTCTGTGCCAGCATGACAATTTGTATGTCTCTCTATTCTCTGGCAAGTGTGAGTTACATCTGTATATCTCTAGTGTTTCCTCTCATCTGCTTTCCTGTTTCTGCTTCCATGAGAGAGTAATATCAGCACCGTATAATCCAGTGCAAGTTGCTCTCTTTGAAATAGCCTTCATTTTAATAGTGGAGGAGACTAGAAAATGGAGAGGGAAGCTGCACAGTGACAGGAGGGACTGCTGTGATGACAGTGCTGCCCTGCAAGTCCGTCTTTCTGTGTGTCAAATTCTGTCTGCCACATGGGGCTTATCACTTAACTGCAGCACAAGTCTGGTTGCTCAGTTTCATCATTGCCCAGATCACAGAGTGGGACTAACACTCTCTTACCTTGCAGGTACTGGACATTACTTCGTGCTCCAAGATGGACATTGCCTGGGTATGGACAGTGCCATGTTGTGAAGCCAGGCACTCCTGTCAGAAAAGGAAGACCCTGACTGCTTTCCTCTTCCACACAGAACATGAGCAGCTGTCCTCTTAGTTTATCACCAAAGAGCTGATTTATGAAAAGGGTTTGCTTTTGAGGAAAAAAAAATCCTTTTGAAAGCCTTGCTGCAAGACATTGACATACAGGGGAGTTAGGCAGTCTTGTGTTATTTTCATGTACTTGACATCCATATAATTTATTTTAACAGTCAAAAATAGGATAGGTGAGGTCGTGCCACATACATGTTCTTGCCTATTTCATTAGCTGAGTTGTTTGGACCCTGCTGTTTTCAGGGAAAGATTTTGTATTTGACACATCATGCTAATGTTAGTCATTAGGTACAACTGCCTGTGATTTGTGCTTTATAAATACCTATGCACAGGTGGTTTGTGATTGTTGCTGTGTAAGTACCTACCAGAGGTAGCTCTGTGCTGGCCAGGAAATAAATGAATTGGATTGTCCTACAAGAAACACATAGATGTAGGCAGTGAGAGAAAACTGTTCTAAGCTCCTTTGCAGTTTCAGGGAGATGTGGCCTCACCAACCTGATCTCACCCAGGGACCCTGCAGATGCTGCTACTAGTGTCAAAGACTCCTGCAGCTTTGCCTGACTTCCAGGTGATGCAGCATCAAGGGATGTGCACAGTGTGGTTTCTCCACTGGCTTTTCCTTCCTAGTGGGGACCAGACCAGGAAGGAGGGTCTGCTGGAAAGCTTGGTGTCAGATGGCTGAAATAACTACTCAGGGGACTTCTACCATGGCTGATCACTGACGTATGGAGTTTGCCCATCCTTAGCCTCATTACTGAAGTTCTGCTGTCACTGTTTGACAGTTTGTCCCTACCCTCTGTTGTCTTTCTAAATCTTCAAATCCACATGTAAAACCTTTAGACACAAACTGACTAGCCTGTGTAGGGGAGTGATTGGAAATCAGATTCAGATTTTCTTTTTGGTGGCATTTTCCCTTTTTGCATTGAGCATGCAAGGTAAAAAAACACTCTCATTGTTGGTTCTTCCTGTAATTCAAGGGAGAGATACACCTTCACCTTAATGCAGGAAGCATGGGTCATACCTCTAGCTGAACAGGAGTAAGAACAAAAAACACTGAAAGGGTTTGACTTTCTTGATACAGCTGTGCTGAGAAAACTTTTGGACCAGGCCAGGTGAAGACAGGAGCTCAGTCTTAGGCTTATTGGATAGTGAAGACAAACCCTGAGTTTGCACAGAGCCAAATATATTCCTGCTTTCAGAAGTCAGTAGTCTGATACCCCTAATTGTGTGGACCTGCTGATTTCAATGGGAATTGCATCCTGATATAATATAGAATCAAACTTGGCTGTTACATCAGATTGGTGTATGTTACAGGAATTTCGAACATCTGTTGAATTGCAATTAAGTATGATTATGTACTTCACCCCCTATAGTAATTTCCTTACCTAACTACATCCAACCACTTCACATGCCACTACTGAATTTGCCCAGGTATATTTCTGAGTCAGTACTCCTATAGCTCTGCAAATGTATTGATGTTCAGACAAGAAAGTACTTTTTTAAATTAAGAGCAATTTACAATATGTTATGCTTTCAACATTCCATTAAATAATAAAGATATGAGAATAAAATCCTTTTGCAACTCCAGGGAGCCACTGATGGAATAATCTGCAAATAAGATTAAAAGATTTCAGTACAACTAAGATTGCCTTTCATGACCTTAAATGTCATCTACATCAGATTTAATCCAAACACTGAATTTTTTGTTTTTCATTATTCAGTCCAGGAGAGAGATCATAATGCTTTATCATAGTGTAGGAGATGGATATTAGTATGTGAATAATGCTTTATTTTCTAGAAATACATACTGCTCAATTTAGATTTCCATTTAAACAGTAAAACCTTTGCTATACAATGTATGTAAAGTTCCCACCTGCAAACATGATTATTCTGTGTTGTTGACATCACATTATTATCCAATCAATACTTTGTCATGACTTGCATATTTTTCAGTTCCTCTGGAGATGTGCTACTTTATAATTCTGTTCGAATAAAGAATTATTTGCTACTATCCAAGTGCATTTTTGATTAGTAATTACACATTTACACGTGAAGAGCAAATTTGATGAAAGAACTATTCTGCTTCCTGCCATGTATCACAAAGGTGATTTGGCCTAAGTGAAATTTCAGTCTGGCATGAGAAAGTCTGAGGGAGGTGAAGGAAGAAGAATAATTACTTTTTCATTTGGTATTCAAACAAGCATTTGATATGAATTAGTTTCATAGAAAACCTAATTTTGGGCTATGAGCTTCTGAGCATATTATCTGAAGCAATTTAGCAAAGTCTCCTAGAGTATTATCTGAGTTCAGGCTGAAGGGCTGTATTAGAGTTTCCAGGCAGACCACCTGACAAAATTTTATTAGAAGATGACCATGAACCATAAGAAGGTTTAATCAGATGCTTTTTGAGAAAAGATTCAGAAAACCATTAGACTCACTAGAAAAACTGATTGCCTTGAGTGGGGTATGGGTTTGTATTGTTTCACATTCTACAAAAATAATCAGGCTTAGTCAAGCATTACATATTTCCTTCTTGTTTAAGGAAGATATTAGCTGGCAGCATCAGACCATGCAATGGAAAAAGAAGCAAGTTTCAAGAAGTCCTCTGCAAGAAATTAGTTACAGAGACCTACATTTCTTGCAGAAGGCTAGTAAGGGAAAGAACTGAAAGGACTTCAGAAATCCTGTCTATGCCTTTAGGAGCCTAGGTCACTTGGATTTCTAACAGGATCTTTCCTGGCAGGGAGCTCTCCATCAGAACCACATGTGTGATTTAATTAGGCTTTATCAAACCAGACGTATTTTCACAAAACTGATTTTGCTATGATAAATGGGTGTTTTCTGATAAAGCTTGGGTCTGTCAGAGCATTCTTTGGTTGGCAACCTCAGTTCTCACACCCCTTTTACCAGGAGCTATGATAAGTCATATTCAGATGCTATATCTTCCATCAACTCCAAGCATCTAGAAAGCTGCTTGCCGATGCTGGATAACAAATATAGACACAGTGTTTCTGTCTGATGCAGTTTATGCATCAGCCAGATGCATAAGAGTTCCAAAACGCACTAACTGGCATAAACTTCAACAGATAAGGTAGTAATGAAGTTTGAATTAGGACTTGAGTTTTCTGTGTGTCTTCTGCAAATATTCTCTAGTGCCTGCATCTGTATTTATGTGTAACAATTTTATGGATACTTTCTTTGATGGATTGTAACAATACCAGTGACACTGTGATGCTCCTAAATCTCATAAATTAATATTCAAGAACTGATTAGAAGTAGTCTGATCTGATTTGTTTAAGGCAGAATATGTACTTCTTAATCAGGATTCAAGGACAGGTCCTTGGCTGGTGTGAATCTATGAAAGATACATGTTTGCTAACATTACTTACTGAACTGAACTTCATGACAACTCTGTGAAATAATTTAACATTGTTCTTCCCATGGCATTTCAGATGAGATTGAAGCCAGATGTTAAGATCATTCTTTTCCAGTGACAATTGGTGGGCACAGTCTGTGGGACATGTTTTCAGAGGTGCTGAGAAAGTAGAGCTGTTCTTTGTATTGTAAGGCAGACAACATTAGAAGTTGTGTTGCCTGAACTTCAGCCTGAATTGTCACCAAAAGACCACTCTCTTGACACTAACCTGTTCCATTTGTCTATATCCAAAGGGACCATCCAGAAACAAAAGTGTAATAAAGATGTTTGGCAACATCTTCTAACTACACTGTTAAAATAGCAGTTTAGGTAACTTTTCTTTTTCTATTGCTTTCATGTGCAATTCCTGAAGTTCTCAATAACTTGTAAATTGTCATGTTTTGGAGCCTCCCTTTGCCTTGCTCTGTTTGGTATGTGTTACTCACTCCAGAAGCTGAAGCTATGAAGTGTGATCTAAATCAAGGAACCAGATGTTTTCTGTGGAGGACATCCAGCTGTGAACATTTCAGAAGTTTTTTCATCAGAATACATTGATTTCTTTCTCTTTTTCTTGAGTATTTGTAAGGCAGAAATATCTGACTGGTTTTAAGGGACACACTGTTCAGGCTGTGATATATGAAATTTCTCAAAAAATAACAGCAGTTCACTCATAAGAGCAAGCGATCAGAGCTCTTACACATGCTAATACAGAAGGTCAGCATAAGACTTCAGGGCAATGGAAGAAAGAAGAATTTGGTTCTTTATAGGACCCAGCTACAGTCATCATGACTGAAATAAAATCCTATGTGAATATGCATCAATTTCTTTAATGAGGACACTAATGAAGCACCGTAGCATGGAACCAAAAGCAAATGAATGAAGTTGCAAAGGATACAGAATTTCCTTTTCACAGAGAATTTCAGGATTTCAAGATTTATTTTGCTTCTGAAGCAGAATAAAATCAAATCACTTTAAGTGACATATTCAAAACAGTTTCTTTTTAAGCCCCAGTCTTTAATCTCAATTTAAAATATAACACAATCTGAAGGAGTAATTTCAAAATGAAAAATGGCATCACTGTTCTGAAAAGGTTAATTCAGGGTATTTTAACCTTACTGAAGGAGTTTAATTATTTTTAGATTTTGTTGAAGTTGACACTTTCTCAGAAGAGCTTTGTTTTAAATCAAACAGCAGCTTTCTATTGAAAAAACATTTGGTTGGAAAAGTTCCACTCAAGCTAGAAGAAGCATGGGAGGTTTGTAGATAAGGAGAATACAATTAGCTACAACAGAAATTTTGTTGGAAGGCTGAGGCTAAGAGCTGTCACAAACCAGATAAATACCACTGCACTCCTGAAGAGAGGACAAGCAACTAGGACTGTTAGTTTGCTTTCCTTCCAAAAGGTTGCTACTACTGCCTAATCATGCTGGTTTGACACTGACACAGTGGGGATAAGGAAAGACAACCGCTTACAGAGGACCTGTTTTTGGGAAAGGATTTGATCATATGCTCTGCGTTTGGTGCATTAGCAGTTACACTGAGGTTGGTGGGATAGCTCTTGCAGCAGAAGCTGGGAGACAGCACCAGCACTGCTGAACTGCCTGTGGTCTGCTTTTTGGATACCTCCTTTGCAAGGTGTGATCTCATAAGAGGCTATTGAGGGTGCTGGGATTACAAAGCATGGATTTATGCAGTAACAGGCTTTCTTTTTTGGTGGACAAACAAAAGACAAAATTGAAAATATATCTGCTAGACATATTGTATGAATGTAAATGGAAAAAAACATTTATCCCCAATTTTGAAGAGGATATTATTCAGGATTTTTATACTCTTTAATAGGTGACAGGAAACATTGATATGCAGGTCTGCATTATATTTTGCCAAGGGAGGAATCACTTCCTCGAGGCAAAATTCTTAATCTTGTTGATTTTACAAGGACACACACTTATTCCTGGAATGTGAGAAGGATTTTCCTTCACAATAAAGTAATACACACCAAGAAGCATCAGAAAGGAGCTGGGGTAGAAGGCAGAGTATTTCCTCTACTACAAGAAGCAGCGCAGCGGAGATTAATTGTCAAAAAATGTTACTGCTCAATTTCTCACTTAATCTCATTTAGCTAACAAGGGTCAAATCCCATTTTCATATTGAAAGGGTAAGTTGACTTTTTATTAAGGAAAGTATGACTTTACTTGTTTTATCATTATTTCTACCAAAATAAAATCTTCAGGTTGAAGATTACTGTATTCCAATTAGCATTACACTTTGCAAGGAAAGCATACAATCATTGTAAGAAAATTGTGTTTCTCTATTAAATTAGTAGTCTGTGGAGGCTTGGTGTTCATTTTGCTTTAGTGCTGGCATAAAATAGGTGCCAAAATTTATGTAGGTTCAAAACTCAGGCACATTTAGCACAGAAAAAAAATTCACCAAGGGCTATTAAACATGAAACGTGTGGCCCAGGATGGTTTGAGGCACAGGCTGTTGAAAGATGTGTTACTATGTCAAGAAAACATAACTAAATTTTTTTCCTAACTCTCTTCCCTAGGCATCCTTTCTCTCTGGTGAAGATTGAAATTACAAAGTTGAAGCTCTATTTTTAATAGACAAAAGATGTTTTAGCTGGCTGCAAAAGGCAGTCCCAAGAAATCTGAATGTTGCCAGATTAGGCAGCCATGAACCCGTTGCTACATTTTAGCAATGTGTATTTATGCTGGTGAGGTGCTCATGTATGCAAAACCAGGTTATTGCTCCTTGCTTGTGAAAGGCGGTTGATTGAATATTTGCTGCAAGTATGTAGCAGTGCAAAATAAAAAGCTCAAAATCAAAACCAAAACTAAACCAAGCCAACAAACTCCAAAGCTCTTGAAAATGAGTTTTCCTAAAAAATTAAAGTCTTCACAAACCAAATCTGAGCAGGGCAGGGGAGCAGACTGTCTGAGCTAGGGCAGCAGTGATCTATTAAAACATGCTAACAGGACTGCAAGCAACCCACCACTTTCCTCAACTATAACATGGGAAGAATCTCATAGTGAAGCTGAATTACTCAGACCAGATTCCTGGCACCCTTTAATAGTAGGACTCTGCATTTCATTCAATCAGCTGAAACTGATGTACTCAAAGTGATGCTTCTCTGTGTCCTTGGTGTCCTAGGCTTCCTAGGATTAAAAATGCCCCTAAATTAAGGCCCTAAATTTAAAATGCCCTTAATTATTCTGATTTTGCACTGCGTAAGGAGTGTTTCTAGGACTTCCAGACTGGCCTCACAATCTCTGAGAAAGAATTGAGCTGATCCATTTTCATTTTACCCAGATGAATACACAGAAGTGATACTTGTGGTCTGACCCCATATTCTCCTATCTGCTCCTGTTTGCCTAAAAAAGGCATCACAAAGCTTCTCTCATCCCCACTGGTGCATTAGGTACATCACAAGGCATCAGTGGAGTCTGAATGCAAAAGAAATCCAATTAAATAGTCTTTCTTGCATCCCTATGCAGAGTGATGACTGGAACCAATGGAAAATTAACTGCAGGTTGCTCAAAATCACTGACACTTTATTGCCTGCTGATTTCTCATTGGCGCACCTCAGTCTCCTTTCATTTACACACATTTCCTCCTTTCCCATGGAAGGGGCACTTAGGAGCAAATAACTTTTCTGTAAATTGGGCCATATGTCTAGTTCTCCAGGGGCCCACAGTTTCAGCCTTCATCTAGAAATTTCAGATTAAATCAGAATACGACAAACCCTGCACAAGAAGTACTTTACTGTGTGTGTGAGAGCTTTTTCCTACAAATGAACTGACTACTTGAATTTGAAATCTTTTGCTCATCTTGCAAGTCTCTGATCCAGTATCTGATGGGAGAAATGTCTCTCCTATCACAGTCTCAAAAGATTTTCTTGCTAGATCTTTTCCTGGAAGCCATGTCCAGCAGAACGCCACAAGTCGTCATTTTTCTGTCTAGCCAACCATCGCCTTTTTCATTAACTTGGCTTTCAATAGGTATTGTTTTATGTGAATATGAAGTAATAGCAAAAAGTGCAAATGTATTAATATACATTGCAATATATTTTCAAACCACCAAAGCCATTTCCTCCTTTTTTGTTTCCTTTTATGACCCTGATGTCATTTGGGATAAACTTTAATTGGGTAATTTTTTCATCTGCTGAGCAGCCTTCATTAACAAACATTTACAGCAGTAAGTGCTGGTAGCAGGATCTCTGTCACAGGCAGTTGCCACTTAGTGAAGTTTCACAAACATATCTTCATTATTTATGCATGCTGTGCTTTATTACCAATGCCAGGTGTGAGCCAGGAACACTACACTACACACAAGCAGCTGAAGAGGTCAGATGTCAGCACTGAAGTAATAACGATATAAAACTGAACAAGAGAGGTGTGTTCTCACATCACTGTCAGTTGCCCTGTGCCTTGCAAGGTGCTGCAGTCATGGTCTCACTTTATAGTGATACCAATCCATCATGGTGGTTATGGAAGATCACAAAGATCCCTGCTTTCAGATGAACACAAAGGCAACGTTTTGACCTTAAGGTTTGTGTGCTGGTTTAAAAGTAAACCGGCAGGAGAAAATGGACCCACCACTAGAGAGATTATAAGTCAGAGTTACAATTT
>JAWWTY010000077.1:57204657-57228512 GCA_035222235.1 Margarornis squamiger
ACTGCCTGTTTCAGCCAATCTCACTAGCCAGTAATCATGCAGCAACATATCATCGTGACAATTTGTCAGGGATGCTGACAAAATATTTGATTATAAATAAAGATGAGTGATTTTTTTAGTGTTGGGCTTTGTAAAATCAACATGTTACATGACAAAGACCAAATGTTGAGTCTGTCTTGACAGCATGCCTGTAGCTTCTGCTGTGCTTGGAGAGCTGCTCTGACTACAGATGCTCAGTAGATATTCTTGTGATATTTACTATCAAAAGCTTGTGACTGAAAGTTGTGTGAACTGCCATGGTCTGAATTTAGAATTAACACTGAATTTTTCATCTATTTTTACAAGCTTCTATTTGCCCTGCATGAATTTTTGCAGCTATCATATGGGAAAACTTTGGTGTGTCCTTCTGTGGATGAGGCATTTAACTTTGTACAGGGTCATACCTTGTGGCTGAAGAAGTACATTTTTCCATATTGGAGAAAGTCCACATGCATTTGAGCAAATTATATACTTCTCAAAAATTATATTTGTCCATGCTTACTGGTTTGCTTGTCATATTTTGGCATGAATTCTTTGAAGATACCATTTGTAATAGCTTTCTTTTCAATAGCGCATAAAATAAATAAATTTTCCATAATTTTTTAGTCTATTTTGTTGCTGAATCATTGTCATTATCTGGTATTTGATATAGGAAAATAAAATTATAGGAAAGGAGCTCCTATACCAACAGACAGCTCTGGGGATACATGTACCAAAAAGGGGAACATCATCATCATCATCATGAATACATGGTGGCTTTTTTATTCTAGCAATATCGCTTGTGCTGCCACAGTTAGAAGTCTGTGCCAGCAGTTCCATTACAAATCCACTGTTCATAGGGATTTACAACATTGCTCTAAACATTGCTCTAGAATGAAACTTGGCAAATGGTTCTCAGCCCAGGAGCAATTTTTTTACCCATCCCTCTGACTGCTAAGTTATAGTGGCATAAAAATATAATTGTACTACTTGAATAAATTCAAATGGCTTCAAATTAAAAATAAAAAAAAAAGAAGTTTGTGGCACGGTGTAATTACTTATGGTATTCAGTAGAAAGAACATAACCAATGAAAGTAAAATTACCTAAGATATTGTAGGATAGAAACAGGATATGCTTTTTCTCCATGATTTAAATAAAAATCAGATTATATGCAATTAGTTGCCTTCACTAGATGACGCCTGCCATTATGAGGAAAGCTGCTAAAAATGGATGGGATCTTCTAAAGATAATGCTCTGTGTGAGAAGAGGCAGTGTGCAATAACTCCCACCAAGATGCTACCAGCTAGAAAGCTAATTGGTAGAGAGATGACAGGGAATGAATTGCGTTTGGAGAGATTTGTGTGCTGCGGGTCACAGGCTCCCACAGATTAGTGCTCTGTGCATAAAAGCGAGTTACAGTGTTTCCATGCTTGAGGAACCATTGCAGCGAAGATGCTTCTGGCTTGTGGTTAGGGCAGAGTTGATTTCCAGCTGCCTGTGGGTGTCTGAAGAGGAGCTAGGCATGTGGCAGGAGGGGAAGAGGAGTTCTGCAGAAATGAACCAAATGAGAGGTGAAATGCAAAGATAAACTGTGGAAAAAAAGTATTCTGAAAAGAATGAAATTAAGAGAAACAAGTTAAACAGTGAGACACTGTGAGCTCTGGAAGAAAACTGCTGAGTTTCTTCAGGTTGGGCTCTGCAACCCTTGCTTTGGCAGAGCTCTGAAGGGTTTTATGGGATTTAGACCAAGCAGGAGGAGCACCTATGAAGTACCAGTCTGAGTCTCAACAATCCTTTGCATTGTGCTTTCTCTGCTTAGCTGGAAGTCCCATTGATAACTGGTCAGAAATGTATGAGTAACAAGGCAAATAGATAACATACCCTTTGTGAAAAAAGTAAGTCAGAATAAAATAAAATAGCAATCCTGAAGAAAGAATAAAAAAATTAGTACTTCCCCTGGAAAAAGAGGTGTTTGGGGGTGAAGAAACAGGATGTGAGTCCCATATAGAATAATGAAAAGCAGGGGAAAAGTTAATAAGGGATAATTATCCACTGTTCCAGTCAAAAAGGGGTTTAGGATACAGTCCCTTAAATTACATCAATAGACTTAAAACTAAACAAAGATATATATTGCTTGGGCAAAAATGTGCTATACTGTGGACTTTGCAGCTGTGCAACACAATGCTGAGCACCTCATTGTGCAACTCACTGAGGTGGATGCAATCTCTGACGGAGAAAGTCCCAAAACTATCCATTCTGAGGTGAGTTTCAAGAGGTTTCACCATGTATATTTTACAGTCCTACACTGTTTCCACAAGATCTTGCAGCTGACCCCTGTGCTTGGTGTGGTCACATATAGGCTGTAGTATCCAGACAAACATCAGGTTTGCTCCAATGGAGTACACTTGCTTACAAACACTGCCCAACAAATACTGAAGAGCTGTTTTATATTTTCCCCTGGAACATGTTTTGAGGATCAGAGCCTGTATATGTGTGCACATAATATTCTAAATATTCATAAAAATTGTATGTGCAAACAGAACTATATGTGCAGCTACAAGATGCTGAGTGACTAAGATTGAACACTGAAAAAAATCAGAGGCACAATTGCAGCAGAGACCCTGTGAAAGCTTCAGAATAAAGTCTAAGAATCTCAAGCCATGTGCTTTTGCCATACATTGCTTGAGTTGTGCTGGGTTCTATTATTTTAGTGCAGAATAGCTTGTTCAGTGTGTAGACCTCAGGCAAAAGTAGCCCAAGAAAGCTCATGAGCTCAGCACTATCATGTGTTGCGGGGGGGGTGCAAGACCAGAGGGAATAAAGGAGTCAAAAGTGGTGGAAATGAGACCTCGAAGCTGCTGTGTGATCCTTCTCAGATGTGTTGTGAGCATGTTCATTAGCTACATTAGCCTGGGGCAGGCATGGGGCAAAGCAGGGGTGTTCAAAGAGGCTGGAGTTCTGTACAAGCCCAGAAAGAGAAAAGTGAATGTATAATGACAGTGGTTAACAGAGAAGAGAGAAAGAGGAGGATAAAGAATGAGCTTCCTTGTAGAGAAGGGCAAGCTTAGCTGCTAGGTGAAAAAGAATCTGGACACTTGCTTGTCCTCTCCACATCGTTCTTTCATGTGACCCAGCAAGGATGTACTTAGTGAGATGGGAACTGCCTCAGAGAGTACCCTTCCACTTCCCCTTTCCCTTCCCCTTCTTCTTCTCCTCCCCCTTCCCCTGTTCATATTGCCAAAGACTTATTTGTTTTTTGGGCACACTGTCAGGTTTCCTTCAGAAAGTTTTATCTGGTGCCTTCAAAGTACTGGATCAGTACTGTGGGTTTGGGAATAAAAATCTTACAGGTATTTTTGCAGCACAGTCTAGTGGCATCCACTGGCACCAAAACCTGAGGGTCAGGTCTCCTGCATGAACTACTAACTTTATGTAGCTCACTAGATGCAGGTTAAGCACAAGACAGAAACTGGCATCATCCACCAAAAGCAAATGCCCAGAAAGGTGGACATGGAGAAAAAAAAATCCAGGTGAAGGCATTTACTGCTCTGCCATTTCTTGAAGTTAGAATTCTTCCTGAATTGGTATGAGATCAGCTTTCTTGTACAGACATTCCCTCAAGTTTTACATAATGACATTTTGATTGTGAAATTATTCACAATCCACTTCGGTCTTTTACATGTCCCTCTGAAATCAAGGCATCCACGTAAGCTTCCTTTGGGGTAAGAAATTATCTTCTCATGTATTTGTTCTATGAATCCTGCTACTGCCAGATCTCCCTGCTGTCTGCTTTGTTTCTTAGTTCTCTGATACATTTTTAGACATTGATTGGAAATTGTTAAGCCATGTCTAGACCTGAAAAAACAACATGAAAAGATAATAAGCCTGATCTTCAAATGGTATTTTAAGTGCTGATTTACACTGGCTAAAATCTAGTCTGATGGGGAGTGACATATTGAAAATTAAATACAATACACTAATTTTGATCTTGGTTGTATAAATCTCATGATAATGTAACGTTTATTTCCACAACATTTTGTGCATACAAATATTTTAGCAAATTCAAAATCTACCCACCTAAAGGGAAATACTTGTTACAAACACAGGCCAATTTCAACTCCTATCTATTTCTCACACATATGCATACAGATAAATAAGCACACATATACCATATATGTACTCATTCTCTAAGTAATCAGAGACACAGATAAAATAAAGCTTCTAGAGTGACAGACATTCTGCAGACAGGGTTGTTAGTTTATGTAGGGTATAGGCAGAGTAGACTGGAAAATTTTGATCACTTTAATTTACTATATCCAGCATGCCTGCTGTACTTGTACAGCACTTTTATCAAGCCCTGTGAGGTGGTATTGATTTTTTTATTTTCTATGTAGGATAAGAAGACAGAGAGTTAGGAGCAAGAGTGAATGAAGAACTTGCCTCAGATTACTGCTATTCTCTAGCTTATTGCATCCTGTCGTTTGTAGTTTCAGATGATGTCCAGTATGTCAGGCTTGCTTGAAGCAATAAACAGGGTGAATAACAATGGAAAGGCTAGATGAGAAAGATTGAAAAAGGAGAAAGAGGCAGCAAAGAAAGTAAGAAAGTGAATGTGAGAAATAGAAAAAAGGCGGGGGGGGGGGGAAGGCAGAGGTTGAGAAAAAGCGTGCTAGGTGTAGAGAGCTTGATTCCTTTAAAAAAACTGCAACCAGTCTTGACAGTTTTTTGACCAACAGCTACACATGAAACCTATAGAATTGTGAAGGGCTAGAAACAATGGCTTCTGGGCATTACTTTTTTGCTACAAGAAGAAGCCAGAAAAATAGACAAATGTTGAGGGTAGATATGAATTTAATTTTTCTTTCCTGAACGATTCCCGAGTTACCATGAAAGGATAAATCTATCTTTTGCATCCAGTTTAAGGTGTGGTTCTAAGAAGAAGTAATACCACAGAGAGTTTGAATCTTGCCTTGACCTTTCTCCTATCCCGTACTACTGCTTTTCCAAGACAAGAATGAGGTCTTTTGCTTATTCTGTTAAGTACTCTTGCTGTGGCATTGTAACCTCTAGCTCAGCAGGTAAAAGGAGATGATTTGGGCTTGTTGATAAGAGCTGCCTCAGACAGCATGGCCTGTGGTGACCCAGGTGGCCCTGTTTGCCATGTGAGCTTGGCCAGCCACACAATGTTGTGGGGTTCAGGCTTTCCCTGTGGGGAGCAATGCAAAACTGGGATCTGGGCTGGGCAGATTTTGTCATCTAGAAATACTGATCTGAGAGGCAGATTTTGTCCTTCACTGTTGAAGGGTGTATTTTTGTCTTTAGAAGTAAAATCTTACAGGAAATGTTAATTACGGTTTCCCTTGACGTTAGATGGATAGTGACTTCTGGAGGGAAGTATAATTCTGTCCTACAAAATTGTTTTCTCTCAGCTTTCATTGTGAAACTTGTAGGCACAGTCGCTACAAAGGGTAGATTTTGTATTATCCTGCACACTCAAAGCCTGTTTGTTAAAACAGGGCAATTATTTACCACTGGTGGCTCATAGAGAAAATGGCCTTACAGAAGCAAGTAACACTGCAGACTTTTGGACTTTGGTAATCCTGACTCACAGCAATAGATTCTCTGAAGTCATTTAAAAGGCTTTTGGTTTTTTTGTATGTTATGGCTATGGTTAAAATCTTGTTATTTGATAGTCTATCTTACATCATTTATCCATTTACATGGGGCCAATTGGCTTCAAAAGCTTCCAGAGATGTTAGTGTGAAAGTTCCCTTTTCCAGGGGAACTACAGAGAAAAGGTGGGAAGCTTGATCTGGTGCCTTTTCTGTATTTCCATTAGGGAATGGGGAGGAGATACCATGCCATCTTGGGAATAGAGGGCCTCAATGGCCTCTGTCCACTCACTTCTTCATATGGGGAAGACCTTATTCCTACACAGTGTAGCTCAGGCTGGGGCATGATCTGGTGACCCCAGCAGGACTCTGAAGCCTCTCTTGTCCATTCCTGACAAGAACCTGAATATGAAATGCCAGATAAGGATATTTGAAAAGAAAAAGGCTATTAACAGTCTTTTCATGATTCTTTCTGCTCAGTAGCATGAATTTGTGTCATTATTTCAATCAATGTAATTTGCTTTAGTTACATCCTAGTTGTCAATATAGAAGTTATGTTCTTTATTTAGCTTTAACTTTAGAGCATCTCCAGGGAATCCGTGCAAAGAAACATCAGTGCAAAGTGAACACCAGTAAGGAACAAAATTGCATCTTTCTGTGGGCAGATTATGCCCCAGAAATTCACTATTGCAAGAAATATCATTTGACAACTATTACCAAAATTGAAGTGTAAGGATGTACCACTGCTGCCTTGGCTCATGCTGGTGGTGCCTTCTGTGCTAAAAATGACACCCATAAGGGACTATGATAGCTCAAATATATACTGAATTTAGATTTATTAAAAAAGCCACAAAAATTTATTCTTTGCTGCTGGAACAATTTCCAGTGTAGAGAAAGATTGTTTACAATTTAACATTCTAAATATCAAAACAGCAAGATGCAGGAAATCAAACTCTGACTGACAATGGTAAATTTTCTTTTCAGATTTTCCTTTTCCAAACTGAGTTAATCTTGGAAGTTAGAAAATAAGGGAGAGGAAACTGTAGTTATAAAACTTAATAAATATCCTTGTTCCAGTAATACCTCAAATTACATGTAGCCCAACATTTTAGATGTAAAACTGTCCTTTTAGCTTCTTTTTCATCTGACATTAAAACACAATAGATTCATTAACTTCCATTTAAATTCTGAATGTTTGCTTGGTTCAGCATGTTTATCATCTTAAGCTGTTGCTACTTTTGATGACTTGAGGGGTACTGGTTGTGCAAAGGTACGGATGTGGCTGTTCTAACGAATGGATATTCTGTTCTCTATGCCAGAGGAAGCTGAATACTCAGTGACCTGGGCATCTTGTGGTGTGCAGAGGACCCTCAGCATGCAGCAGGCAACCCCAGCTCCTTGCAGGATATATTCTCTGACATCAATAAGGTAATTTGCTTGTGACTAAGAAATTGCTTGTGAGAGAGAATTCCCAGCCCACTGCTTGTTAGATCCATTTGTTTGCTCTTGTTTCATATGGAAACTTCACTCAATCAGAAAGTCATAAAAAATACTGTATGACACTTGTGACTGATCCCACAATGGCAAACAGTAAAATCTCCTCCTCATTGAGGGGGGTTTCCTTATTTAAATTTCCTTATTTAAATTCACAAAATAGGTTTTATTTTCAAATAACTGGCTAAGAAGAAATCCTTGACTGAGTCAGTGGGACACAATTACTAATTTAATCTCCTCTCAATCTTGTGATTGTAAGGGTGTAGCCTGAACAACCATGAAATTCAGCATAAACAGTCCATTTTTATTTAGTAATTTTTTTTTTCTCTTGATAGTGTTGGAATTTGGGGTGAAAGAAAGAAGAGCAGTGTTTCACATTGCTGGTGTGTGACAGTATTTTTGATTCTCTCTTCTTTTTGATGAATTTGAAGCTTCTTAACATAGTGTATTTGTGTAGTCACCAAAAAAAATCTCAGTCCAAAGAAAGAAGAGTGAAAAAAAATTCTTCCAGTGACAGAAACCACATAAACTTAATATCTCAGAAAATCTGCTGCCTTTAAATGGGTATCAAAGTGGAGGACTTGATGCAGATTGGGAATTGTGTTTGTATTTGTTTTGTTAGTTCTCATGTAAGCAGCTTTTAAATCCCCTATAAAGTGAAAGTGTCAAGCAAGCATCCTTAACTTTGACTGTCCAAGATTTCACTAGGCAAGCTCCTTTCTCTACTGAGTATCTAACATATTTATGCGTACAGAGCAGAAGCAGCCAGAGGCATGAACAGGTTAAGCTGATGGAAACTGCATAGGGTTGTTCAGCTTCTGATTCAATGAGCCAGCCATTCCTCTTACTCAGGGACCGTGTGCCTGCAACCACGATCACAGAATTACAGCAAGAGAACTTTATTTCAGTGCTTTAAATCACATGTATGTGTGTATTTTTTTGGTCAGAAAGGCCAGTTTCTGTCTCACAGGAAAGAGACACTGAACTTGGTAGGTGCTTGTATATTGCTGGAGTGGTGGCAGAGATACCCAAGCAGGGAAAATAACCCAAGTATTTACTATTACAAATAGTAAGAGACATTCAGAGAACCAAAAGGTTACGTACAGCAACTACTACTGCTTTATCAATGAATCACAGGCTGGAACTCTTTTTAACCTGTATGGTAAGCAGAAATTCTTTCTTGAGGATTTGAAGTTTCTACTATTTTATCATGCTTTCTCAATATGAATGAAGGATCAGTACTTTGAAGCAATTAACTTTTAAAATTATTATTATTTTAGGGTGATTTAGGGTTTAAGTTTTCATATTTGAACTTTTATTTTGACATATTTAAGAGAACAAAAAAAAGGAAACCAAATAATTAAAAAATACCACCCCTTTAATTCATTCTGACATAGCTGAAGCAGAATGTTTTGTTCCAGTCAGAATTTATGCTTTCCAGAGCAAAGTTTCTGCTAAATTGGAAATATTTGTAAGTCAGGGGAAAATATTATTTCTTTAGGGTTTCTCATTCCAACTATGTCCAAGGGACACTTGTGCCACAAGTGTCACAGCCACGCAAAAGCCATGGTGAAATCTGAGTAGAAGTGATACCATACAAACACACCCACCCACCCACGCACCCACACACACCCACACCCCCACCCCACAATAGTAAAAGTGGAAGCTAACAAGTCCATGCACAGACCATATGCATGTGGTACACCCTGCATGCTCAAACTTGCAATACAAGCCAAGAGCTGAAGAGAGAATGCAGCGTCCTGTAGGTCTCAAAATCAAGTACTTTATTTATTTACACTTTTATAGCCATTTAAACATCTAATTCTAGAAGATTTTGTGCCTCAATTTTTATAGTAAAACAATGGAATAGCAACAATATCTCTTTTATTTGAGAGGATGCTGCGACATGGTTATTATCACTACACAGTACCTGAATACTCACACAGACGTTACTACTTGCTTGTGCATATTAAGTAATCACTGCTCTATCTGCATTAATAGCATCCATTTCAACACAAAACCCTTGAGTTTGTTCATTAGTTTGAATACCCTAAACACTTCAATATTATGCCCATATTTTCTTTTTTTCCCTGTGTTTCAGTGGTTTTGCCAAAAATAACAAGAGAGTTAGTTACAGAGGAGTTTTACCAGGTAAATGGTATCAAAGATTTGGGAATTTTAATAGCTTTGTCTGTTGAAAAATAAAAGTGAGATCACATTACTTGAGTAAACAGCATTTTAAAAAGATAAAAATTAAATAAATAGTTTCATTTGATTTAGGTTATTTCCAGACAGTAATGCAAAGTTGTAAAAGAAAATTTAGACACAGGTAAAGAACCTTCAAAATCAATAGTGCTGGAAGAAATGAAACATATGCTGATGCAATCAAACAGAATTGAATTTCATATAAATGTTAGGAAATCTATATCAGATTATCACTGCAAAAATTTCATTTTCATTGATTTATAATGTATTATTATTGTTTCCACCAAACTGCCATAGACAGCCATTTAAGCAGCTGCCAAGTGCCTTAAGGGTAAATAAAGAGTGTCACTAACAGTGCTGGGTTATAGAAGTTTTAAGAGACTAATAATTCACAAGTGCGGCAGGTGTGACATTCTGTATATTCATTAGTCTTTTATTTTAATCCTGTTGTCTAAGTCTTTTATAGTTTTTCATGGAAGAAGGGTCAGGTGCAGGTTCCAGAGGGCAACAATAGAGGTTAAAGTCTGTTTGTCCCATCCTGTTTCCCAGAGGGATGGGCAGCATCCTTTCATTAAGCAACCAAATGAGAGAAAAATACAGTAAGATGTGAGCAGACACTCCTGTGCTAGAGACATGCTGGCTGGTCTGTTCCTCCGAAAAGGAGCTGAGGAATAGTCTTGAAATGTAACCACGGCTATGGGTCATTATACATTTAGTTAATGCAAAGCACTTCACCCTTGGAAGTTTTGATCATCTCCTACAGTCAGATGAGTAAACCAAATATGGTTCACACATGTTTGGTAGAACAGACTGTAGTGCACCCTATTTTAACATGTGATTAATACTATTGTTGTCACTAGGGCTATTTACTCTCAAAACTGAGACCGGGAGAACATTTTTTGAACAGTGTTTTATTTGCTCTGAGATGCAGCAAATGCTCAGGGACTGACTAAACTGCTCCTAAACTCCGAACAAGATTTCATTCAAAGCTAAGGATCAGAAAAAAGCCAATCTGTTTTAGTAGAATATTTTCAAAGTCCTGTGGTTTGATTTTCCATTTTGAAGTTAATGTTTCTCTGAAAGGAATTGCAAAACTTTCATTAAAGATGACTAAAAACCTGAAAAGTGAAATTTATCGTGCTGAAACAAACTTTCCAGGTCAAATAGAACAGCAAAAAACTATGAGGTCAACCAATAAAAATTGTTAAAAGACTGAAAATTATTTTGGGTTGGTACAAGTTTCTACCCACACAACTTTTTGTTCAGTCAGCAAACTGAAAAAGAAATAATTTTCACTAGTCTTCTTATGCCTATGATTAGGAGCATAATTAAGCATTGTGATGGACCAGACTCTCCTTGCTGCTTAGAAACTGAGCACAGTAATTCTAGACTCCATTCATTTTCTATTGTTTCCTACATTCCTTGAATTAAAAGTACAGTTTTAGTGTTTTTAAAAATCATGTTCATCTTTAGGCATCTGAAGTCTTTCTTTTCAAAACAGGCTTGAGACTTTCATGTTCACATTCACAGATAATAAACAAAGCCCCCCAGATCTCTTTGTTTTCTCTATGGTGTCTGATGACTGGATATGCCAATTTTTTATCCAAGAGGAAAGATGGTGTATTTGTTGTTTATACTTTATTGGTGAGAAAGGAGAATGAATTCCTGGGAAGTAGCACCCCTTATTTCACTAAATTTGCAGTATTGCAATATATGTATTTGCATTTATGTATCATATGTGCTGGAAAAAGAGGCGCTATTGACAAGCTCCCATCCCAATGCATGCCCAGAAGAGATGCAGAAACCTGCTCAATAATTCAGGCAATGGTGATCTCAGAAGTATATGTGTCTGTTATCTGCTTTGGCTCATGGGATGTGATTTTTGGCTGAAGAGAAAGCTTATGGTAAAAATCATATCAAGTTCGCCAGGCCAAAGTAAACACACACACACAGATTTTGAGGTAATTTTTGGCTATTGGGATCATTCAGCCCTTTAAATATTTAAAGAAGAAATAAGATTTGCCATGATCATAAACATTTTATTTACTTTTTCCTCTGTTGCAGCATGATCACTTTAGGTAATAAATCCAGACCCCAAGGAGCTAAAGGACAATTATTGCACACTAACAGCATATGTTTATTGTCACACTAGCAGGGTTCTGTGCAAGCGAAGACCCGACATGCAGGCTAAAAACATCAAGAAGTACAGCAGTGAATGAATGTAGTGGTCTCTGTTCACTTTGATGTAGGTGCGTGTTCTTTACCACAAGAAGCAAAATCTCACCTGGTTGATACTGGCCTTACAGAACGGAAGGAGCAGCAACGTAAGGCACCCTCTTAGACTTGCTGTTGGTGTTTTATGTACAGCGTTTGCATAGTGAAACACAGGCTGGCATCACTGCCACTGTAAAGCACAGTGCTCCTTTTAGGACAAGTCCAGTGTTCAAGGGTGCCCATTGGTCATATTTCAGTTCTCATGACTTCCAAATTTACTGCACCCTCTGCCAACCCAAACTCTTCCACAGCAAAACAAAGACTCCTGCTTTTCCTGGTCCCAGTCCAGCATGGTGACTCTTCACATATATTTGCACTGATGTTGATTCCCACTATTACCAGTGAACAGAAGGTCCACTTTACTTGATTCCAGCCTTTGGATGAAAAGAATCTGAATTATTGAGTGTATAAAGCTCCCACAAATGGGAAAGGAACCATGAATGTGAAGGCTGATTTAGAAGACAAGACATTAGATGGATGTTGGTGAAGCTGAGATACAATGTCTGCTTTGGACAATTCCTAAACAATCTCAAGTGAATCATATAAACTCAATGATGTTTTAATTTCCAGTCTGTCAAGTGAAGGTAATATTTTTCTTCTTGGCAGAGTTGAAATCTGTTAATGATACAGAGAGACTTAGATAAATGATGTCAGACTCAGGAAAAGGGTACTGTAGAATTTGTGCTTTTGGAGAGTGAATGTATAACAGGAATACCAGAAAGAAGCTGGAAAAATTTGTCCTGGCAAAATACATGTATTTAATTTTGGAACAGAGTCTCCTTACTGCATAAAACACTGAATGGGGCAAGGAAGGGCAAAGCCATGAAAGATCCCCAGAGTTCTCTGACTGAGAGTCATATTCAGTAAGTTTCAGGATGCACATCATTTTGTATCATAAAAAATGTTTATTAGTGTGGACTTTGGATAGAAATAGTGCACACAGGTAGGAATGAATGCATACAGCAAAACAGTTGGTGCTGAGGGCCTGATGTCCATCATATGTAAATGTTGTTTTTACCTCTTAGTAGCTTGCAAAGCCTGAATGTCCAATTGCTTCTGGTGTGCATTAAGTGCACTCCCAGGCCACCTATTTCAGTTTATTGCCCTCAGAAAAGAAACCACAATGCAAGCCAAAGCCCACAAAACATGGACAACTGCTACCAAAGTACACTCCTGAGCCAAATTAAAATAGTCATACAGACCTGTTCAAAACTGGTCTCAATCTGGAGCTCTAAGTCATTTAGTTTGGTGAGCAGAAATCACTCTCTAAACCTTCATTCTGCTTTATACTCTTTATTAATCCATTATGGTACTTTGAATAAGTATGCTCCCTTACTAGCTGATTTTCATGTGGAAGTCCTGCAATGGAACAACAGCATACATCATACTGGCACCTAAATTGTTGTCTTACTCTGATTATTGTGGGTTATCCAAAGATAGGGTATTATAATAATCTGTATTAATCTGGGGGTGATGATGTGGACCTTCAGCTGTAGCAGGCTTTGGAGAGGTGTATTTCACAGGTCTCAGAGCTTAGTGTTTAGTGAGGATCATTCCTGTGTTTTTAGTGTCTAGCCTCAGAAATTTGATTGTAGCCTGATTACATTGCAGAGTTACATTGCTGAAGAGTAACAACAGGAAGAATGGCACATAAACTGGATTTCTCTCCATCAGATGTCTCAGACATTTCAAAATACAACATATACATCTAAAATTACGTGGACTGAAAAGCAAGATCTGTAACTACACAGGACAAATCAAATGTAAATGTTGTTTGATTGTCTCAGTTCAGGGTCTAGCACAGGAGAATTTGATTCCGAGGGGTGACTTCATGGTGCCTTGGGAAGATGGGCTATTCTAGATTTGCAAGGATTTCCTTGCACAAGCTGGACTCTGAAAAAAAACAAAATTAGCTTTGCTTTCTGCCATTTAAATTATTTTTTCTAATGACATATATAAGCATTAACAGCATAACCATGCAAAAAATTACCTAGGTGCAGAGTGCCGTAATTTTCCTTTAGCAAAACAAGCGAGAACATCCTGCTGTCCCCAAGGCTCCCATAAGGAAGCACACAGCATACCTTTTTGTTAGATGAACCAAGAATATTGATGACAGATTAGTAAAAATGAGACCTAAAAGTTCCCAAGTTTGGTCTGTGTAAGAATCTCAATTAAAAACACACTTCCTGAGGACCCTAGGTTGTTTTTCAATAGAGAATCTAACTCTGTAAACTTAATTTCTACAAGTATCCTCTCTAATAATTTTTTCCCCTTTTCTTCACTAAAATGAAGTCATTAATATTAGGAAGAAGGTTTGGATTAAGAAACAAGCTTTTTTTTGCAATAAAGCTTCTATTTACACCAGTTTTTATACATTTCTGCAATATATAACCTATTATCAGATGTATGTAAGATATCTGTACAGTACAGGGCAAAGATAGATACTGATTTTTTTTAAAGGAGTATTGGAACATGTTGACATAAAATGTAGAATTTCCTGGACCCAGGGATTTAGCCATCAAAGTAAGAACATGTTTAAGGTTTGATTGTCTGATCTCCTTACATGAGCAGGCCTCCCATTAATGTCAGTAGGAGTTGTACACACAAAAAGAGAAGACAGTATACATAAGTAGTGAACAGGGTAGGAGAGTAGAAATGGACTCCAGTGGAACTAGAAAATGCATTGTTCCCTTTTCTTTCCTCTGCAGAGTCTGCATCATTTTGGTTTTGTGCATTTCCAGGAAAGCAAAATTTTGAATTGTGGAAACGTATTTTGACTAGTTCTCACCTTGAAGAAATAGCATGTGAAATGAAGGACAGATGGATGTTAGACTGAAAGCCAACATATGATAAAAATAAAGCAGTTAACAAGCTCCAGTGAACACAGGTGGGCAGTGAATCAAAGTGTCTTAACATATTAACCTATACAGCATGACTCCTGTGCAGTTTTTCAAAGACATCTTGCTTTTTTTCATTACTGATGGAGTGAGAATTACTTTTCAGTGCCTTTTTTTTTTTTTGTTTGTTGCTGAAAACCTTTTTTATGTGTTCAGCAGAGAATAGCTCTTGCAACTGTGAAAGCTCCATACTTTTATCTATTGTTGATACTATTGATAAATAGGAACAGTGGAGATAATAACATTTAAATAAGACTGTGGGGTTTCTCATTAAATGTAATTCCCTTCTTAGTCAAACTTCTGTTTTCCTGATGGATGCTCATTGACTTTGGTGTTACTCTTAAGTTGTCCTGAAATGGAGAATCAAGCTTATTGGCCTTAACCTTCAGCAAGTAAATCAGTGTTCATGTAATGGTTATTTCTGTGTTAGAGTCCTTTCACCTTAGCACAATACAAAAAACAATAGTTCTACAAATGGTCTCCTAACTGAGAGTCCCAACCCATTTTATTCTTATCTTCAAAGGATTTTGTGCTATCGACTGGATGGAACTGCAGATGACACTGTCTAGTTAAAGCTTAGCAGGCAATGTGCTAACAGCCTCACTGCTATTTTTCTTATATTAAAATCTATGCTTGAAAATAGCATCTGCTTGTGACTTTGCACAAGAGACAAGGATCAGAGTGGCTCTTGTTCATCAAAAGCGAGTAGTCCTACCATTGTGCTTGAAGTTTGGTCTGGACATAAATTACTGGCACTGTGCCTAAGTTCACCTCCTGTATATACAGTGGGAAACCCTGAGGTCTTAGCCTTCTCAAGACACACATGAGGCAAGATTTTGGAGTATTCTGTTACTCCAATGCTACCTGGTTGCTTAGTCTGATTTCCGTTTAAACCAAGATAGTTGAGGAGAGGGTGTGGTACCTGTCTGAGTTTTCTTATAAGAGGGTCATGGCCAACACAAACACATTAGTATTGAGGCACTGTAACATTCCTGAATTAAGCACAGTCTTGGGCATCATTTTCATAGCAGCCTGCTAACCTATTCTGCCTAAGGTATTTGCTCCACTTTGTAGCTTCATTAGTTCTTTTTTGTGATTTTCCCTCACAAGCTGAGTTTCCTTTTCTCTTATACCTTATTATACTTTATTCTTTTTTTAAAAAAAACCACAAAACCAGATGTAATCATAGTTTATTTAATGATATTTCTTGTCTTAATAGTAATTGAAATCTTATTAAAGTATTTATACAAATACTGATGGAATTTCTATTTTCAGAGATTGCTTTGTCTTTTGCCAAAGGACAGAGTTAAGCAGGCATTATTTAGACCTGCAGGTCATTGTTTAGTATTCAACATAGTTCTAAGCCTCCGACTTGACTCCTGGAGGGAGAGAAGAATTAATGGAAGGAGGTTTTGAGATTCGTTGTGGGCACTAAGAAAAAGGAAGAGGTGTTGGCAATTGAAAAATCGGTTAGAGATGAACTTGAGCAGTGAACTTGAGCATTGGAGCATTCACAATGTCCCATTTTAGGGAGTGTAACATGCTCAGAAATTGTGTATATTTCTAGGTGAGACTGAGAAGATCTGTCGTGTAGACTGAATTACGTCTGCTTATTTTTGACAATGGTGTTCTTGGAACCACTATATTCTCAGACAGCATTGACTTATTACCTTAGAGTGAACAAGAAGGAAGGAAGGAGCAGCCTCACTGCAACAGATTTGTACAGCAGTTTGCGCCATTGCACTAGGTTCGAATCTATCATCCCTCCAAACTACACTGCCTTCAGCTTTTTAATAGGAAAAAAGATGTATTAGGAGCACCTGCCCTACTAGTCCAGCAAATGTTGATATAGATGCATTTCCAATTTTGTTTTTCTACAGACCATGCTTTCTTTTTGAATAGCGGCAACTAAGCACTCCTTACAGTACAGCTGCTAAATTATGCACATATCACAGACTGTTTTGCAACATCTTTATTTGGTTTAGTATGAAGACTGGAATTTCTGTATTTGAGGTTTTCCATTATTAAAAATATTTGTTGTTCATGTATGCTTCTCCTGTTCACTATACCAAAAAAGGGAAAGAAAACCTGAAAAGCTCTGAAACTGAGTCAGATGCTCATTTGATGTACCTGACAGACTTAAAATAATACTGCTATTCCTGAGAAGCTGGACAGTCTGGTTGGATAAAACCCTTCTGGATGACCTGGTTTAGGCAGTCATCTTGCTGTCATACTTGTGTTCTTTGGTGTCTATTCTGCTGCCATATAGAGATCAGAGAACCTGATCTTGTGCCTTCTGAAATCATTGTCAGTTTTGCAATAAGCTTCATTGAGAGCAAGGGCAAGCCCAGAGCACATGGCAGAGGAGGCAATGGGTGGGTATGTGTGACACAGCCACTATAGCTGAGATTTACACGACTGGATTCAAGGACAATACAATCATCTTTCTAACAGGGCTGCCATAATTTAGAGCTGCTTGTACAAGCAGTCAGCTGACACAAAATATCACAATACATCCTTGTCCCTCTTGCAGAAGTAGTCTGCAGCCCCAGCAGATAATAAGGGTCCAAACAGTGCAGAAGTTGTAATGAGGTGATGTTTTTTTGCATTCCTTTTAACACAGTTATGCTAAACTAAAGCATCATGCACGCTATGATTTCTGTGCAGGCTTGGAGGAAACATTTAATGAAATTATGGAATCATAGAACCATAGAATGGTCACAGTTGAAAGGGACTTTAAAGATCATCTAGTTCCAACCTCCTTGCCATAGCCATGGACACCTTCAACTAGACCAGGCTACTCAGAACTCCATCCAGCCTGGTCTTGGGCACAAGCTGCCATTTTGGGGTCAACTCTTTGAACGTGTATTCATCAGATATGAAAATCATTCTATTTCAACACACATCAATGTTGCAGAGGCAGCTGCACATGAACTAGCTGCATTAAATTTTCCAACATGGCTCTACTATGCTGCAACAGCAGATCCTAAATTTTTGCAAAGTCCTATAGAGGAGTAGCATGTTCACATGCACATAGGTGTGGCCATATTGGCTCAGATGAAGGATCTGTCTATCCCAGTATATTGCTTAGCAATGATCATAAGAGGTTGACACTGAGGGGAGGAAAGGTAAACACTGTTATTTTAAGCTCAGAAGGTTTCCTGGTCATGGTGTTTGCCTGTTTAGCAATCTTCAAGGCCTTTTGCCTGAATGTGCTTGTTCAATTTCCCCATTAAAACTGTGAGGAGCTTTGGAGTCCCAAATGCCCTTTGGCAAAGTATTTCCCAGATGTGTAACCTGCAGCATGAAAAATGTTCTTCTTTCTGAACCTGGGTCCCACTAGCTTCACTTGATGTCTGTGTTAAAGTCTGTATTTAAAGCTCAGATGCTGGAAGAGGCAATCAACAGTCAATGGCTATTCACCATCCTTGTGTCACCACCTAACATTGCTGGTTTTGCCTTGCTAAGCTTTATTCTTACAAAAGAAAAGGTTCTAACAACCAGTGAGCATCCATCTGCTGAGCCTAATCTGTACTGATTTTAAGTAACTAAATTCTTGATAATCTGTCTTCTTTTTTCCCTCCCATCACCCAGGCCAGCTGGATGCTCTAATACAATATAACCCCACAGCAGCTTCCACCACTGCATTCATACAAACTTTGAGTATTAACTTAGAGCATAAAAAGTCTTATATAAGTGATACCCTTGGTCTTATAAATAGACCCAGGATATGTGATATGAAGCACTCCCTTTCTTCTTTTATTGTGTAATTTAAATGTATTGGAATCCTTGTTTGACAAAGAGATCCTTCTTTCACATGTTGACTCCAAGTTCTTAAGACTGTGCATTGTAGCTACAGAGTGGTTCATTCTGACTGACCCTTCACAGCTATGTTTTCAGAAGAGATTGAGGAATATATCTCTGTGTATCTCAATTTGTAGGCATCGAACTTAATATATTACAGAAATACCTGATTTATTTGCCAGTGTCTACTACTCTCTGGAAAAAAATGAAGTTAGTTGACAATGTCTCAGGCCAGACACCCAAAGTTGTGACATTGTAGGTTAATTAAAAAGTAAAAAATCCCAATACTAAACCACAGAAACTCTTGTTGAATAGGGATCTCAAGGTTCAGTATACAAGTAAGAATAATTAGAGATGAGGATTATTCCAATAGCCCATCAGACATTTTTAAGGGAGATCTTATAAAGCTTGCTGGACTACTTCCACAAAAGCAGCTTGAATATGCAATAATGCTTCTGATAGTTACCGCTACTAACATCGCGGATGGCTGGACTCACACTTTGTCCATTTGCTGAATTCTGTGTTACTATCAACTTGTGGAGTAGTGAACACCTTTCTGTTGAGTAGGTCTTAGATTCTGTATCCTTCCATCCGTCCACTACTTTTCAGTCTTGGCAATCACTTCAAACAGCTTTTTTATAGGTGCTTCTTAGATGATCAACTATAAATTCTTTCATTGTGAATTCAATTTGATTTTATTTGCCTAAACTGAGGAAGTGAAATTTAATTGCTTTGAATTTTATAAGTAATTTTAGTGTGCATTAAGACTGTCTGTGGGTATGCACATAGTTCTCTGCTCATAATTGTCAACGTGGTGTCTATTATGAAACTCCTGCAGACATACACACACTCTTCAGGGGGAAAAGAAAAAGAAAAAAAGGAAACACTGCAAAGTTTTGAGTTATCGCAGCAGCCAAATACCTCCTGAAACCGGTTAACTTACATGCGTCTTGCATCTTCCTTAAGGTTAAAAAGAGCCACTTCATTTTGAAATAATGTAATAAAAACAGTGCTGTCAGGCTGAGACCTTGTCTGCCAAGCCTAACCCTCAGATGAAGTTTTACAGCCAAGCTGTAAATCCCTAAAAAATGGAGCTAGTAGTGAGAGTATTGACAGAACCTTATCTAAGTAGTCCTGTCCCGGTGGCAAGGGCAGGCCCAAACAGAGTTTCAAAACAAAGGTGGTCTGATAGCAGAGCCCCAGTCAGTTGCACAGATAGTTAGCCATACGCAAACAACATGCTAGATTATTTATTTGTTTATGAGTGTGTATTAACCACCAGGGTTTGTATATTCTCAACCTCCCTTTGATCCTTTTTTTAAAAAACAAGAGTTCTGCCATCTGTAAACATTTCTGTGCTGACCATTCCTTTGGCTTAGTCAACATATGAAATCCATAAAGACTTATTTTTTGATAAAAGAAATGGCTAAAAACAATTGACATTATTGTTTGAAGTTTGTGACATTTCATGTTAATTTGGTAATGTAGAAATAGAACAGAGGCCTGGATTTGTGTAAAGAAATTGTCCAAAGTTGTAACCCTTAACATATTTGGTACATACCCTCCCTTTCTGTTTTGGTCTCCTATGCAAGAAATTTAGTATGATTTTGATTAGTTTCTGATGAGTTGAAATTTTGCTAAATCCAAGTCCACTGTTAGAGTTTTCTGTCATTGCTCTATTTGACAATTACTTAAGAAGATTGCTGTATTTGATTTATTGTTCAAATAATAAAAGACTCTATTTAGAAACATCACTGAAAGATAAATATTCCTACTCTTTGCCTAAAACTGTGTTGATCCATGTGTAATATTTCTCAGGACATTCTGGTCCAAAATGTCTTTAATACTGAGTGAAGGAAGAGCATTTGAGACATCTAAATCCCTTTCTTGATTTTGACAGACTGCCACCAATTTATGACATGACTTCAGTTAGTCATTTAACCTTTCTGTAGTTCACATTCTGTAGTTCACATTGACCAGCTGTCAAATGAGGATTGAAATCCATAAGAGCTAAAGAAATACTGTGGGACTTCACTGAAAAAAATGGAAGGAGTTACAGAGGTAGCTTATGGTTTGCAAAAGGTATGAGCAGATTTCTGAAGGAAAAAATGGTGTTCATACATCAGTGATACCGAGTTTACTATGGTGAAGAGTGGGGTTTTTTGTATAAGTGTGGTTAGTCTGTGCATACCGATTCAGAGACGTGGGAGAAAACTCAACATGCCAAAGTAATGCAACAAACTGGGCCACTGTAAGCATCTAAGTGTGATAGATTTGGGCAGTTTCTGTCTATTCTATTGTTGGATCCAAGGTCTTCACATAGATAGGGTCATAACATTGGGCCAGTCAAGTGTAATAATAGTCACTTTTGCCATTTACACAATGAGAAGCAATGATAATATCCCTATATGTTGATGTGATATGGTGATTCCCTCTCTCAGACAAAGCAAGACTCAGGCACTTTAGACAAGTGAGAAGCATATGTACACATGATGCTGTTCCAAAAGCTGTATTCTGTAGTGATCAAAGATTTGTTAAACGCAACAGTGAAGGACTCTAAGCAAGAAACTGAGCAGCTGCATTTATTTTTATGAGTCTATTTCAGAAATAACTCACAAAATATAAACGGGAAGCTACAAATTGGGAATTGTCAGCATTGAGTCCTGACCTGCTGGGAATTGAGACTCCCAGAATCCCTCAGTGGAGAATAACAAAAGCAGTAATACCTTCTAGTATGCTGAAAAGGACTAACTACTGGCCAGTTGCAGCAACACAGATCCACCCATGCTCAGCCATCAAGCTGAGCACTCTAGCTCTGTCTGGCCCTGAGCGGTGTGCCTATTCCAGCGTTACATGTTACTGCAAAGGATGTTCAGACCTCAAAGGTTATGACCAAGTTTTCTACACTAAGATTTAGAAAATGGGAAACCTTGATCCTCTAGTGAAAATCTCTGTGTATGAGGGACTTCAATCCAAAAACCTCTCACTCCTCTGTTCTCTCCATAACTACAATGAACATGAGCATGTTTGCTTCCATTCTGTGCATCTGGTAGTTCCTAGGACTTTTGAGTGAATCTGAGTCAGTGGTAATACCACAGTAGCATTCTACTGTGTTTAGAATGTACACCCAGCTGTGTTTGTAATTTTTAGAGCTGAAACACAAGCTGCAGCATCTCAAGGAATAGCAGGGGAAACAACAACGCAGCAAGCCAGCATCCTTCATGTGCTCTTCCTTTTGCCTCCCAGAGCTTTCATTTAATTTTTCAGAGAAAACATTTTTGTCTGTTAATAGAGATTCAATCAGCTATTTGAATAGTAAACCCAAAATAGTTAGCACAAGAAGAAATTCTACTAATAGGACAGTGGAGCAAGTCCTGAGAGCTCAATTGAAAATCTACTTGTTGAATTGCGTTCAGAGTGTACCATACTGCAAGATGTTTCTGCAGCTTCCTAGCTTGCAAATATCATATTTTCTATGCTTTCAGATATAAGGCTTAGTTCACACTTTTTGTCTTCAGGCTCAATTCAAAGCTGAGAGTGAGTGTACACTGCTATACTGCCCCATAGCAAAAGTCCTTCTAGCTCAGTATCCTGTCTCCAGCATGGGTAAGGAATACATGGCTAGACAAGACTTTAGGTTTATGGTAAACATTCATCACTGCCTCAACAATTTATTCTCCCAGCTTGTAAAAAATTGTGTCTCCTGAACCTCTTAAGCCAGAACTTGTATTTTTGTGCTCTAATTCTCTGGTTAGGCATGTGTAGGGAGAGACTTTTTTTCTACAACTAGGAAGGAGACTTCTTCCCTATTAGATACAGAATAGATACATCATAGTCCCCTACATTTTAGTTAGTGGCCTCAGATACTGACAGTAGCAAGACTGAAGTAGTGCAGATGTCCAGCCTCAAGTGAACAAGTCTTTTTGGGACAATGACAAGTAGTTGCAATGAATGCTGTAGTCACGCTTCTTCTATAGGCTATAATCTTTGAAAGCTAGAATGGTGAATGTAGACTTAGAGCTTCAGTCTTAAAGAGGGGATCTATGCATTTCATAAGGGATCTCTGCATTTTAGTGCTTTCTGTGAAATTGTATTCAAGCTTAGGAATCTAAAGTTAGTCCCTGAAATCCGTAAATCAAATATTTCACTTTTGAAAATATTCTGATTATTCTGAAAGTGATAAATATTATGAAAATATTCTGCTTTGAGAAAATCCAGAACATGGATCTATGCAGATGAACTATTTCCATACAGTTCTTCAAAACTGCCAAGAAAAGAAGTTTGGAAGGGATTAGAACTGGAAATGCTGAGCCTGGGACTTTACTTGTAGTGGCAGTAGCCTTCTCTCTGCCTGTTTTAAAACACCACATTCTTAATATTTAATAAAGGCTCCTCTGTTTAATATTTGAGGCTTTGTAAGTAGCATACCATTATTGTGAAATCTAGCAACTGATCCTAGCAGAATCCCTGTCTTGGTGAGCTGTGGGACATCTAGCTCTCAAGGGTTTGTTCTTCCAACCAAAGTCAACCTGCCAATCAATCTCTTTCATCCATTTGATGTGTGATGTTAAAACTCTTCTAGAAGGGACCAAGCAACGGCATACTATGGCAAGGACATACGAGATGCACAGATGCGGCACATTCAAGCTCATTGGTATTACAGATAAATGCATCTTTTGGCCTGTTTTACCAGGCAACAAAAAGGTTGCTTACTGCTTTGTGTCCGGACTTGGATTAAGGATTATGTTTAGTGAATGTGGATGCAAAGGAACACGTGTTTGAATACCAGCCTAGTTCTCAAAATGAAGTGTAGATTTTTTCTTAATGCCCAATAGTAGTGGAATAAACAACGGGATCAACATCTGTCATAGGGAGGTTTTACTTCTTTGCTCTTCCATTTGAGAAGAATATTCTGTTGGGTGCTTGTTTTTTTGTTTGTTTGTTTTTTTGTTTTGTTTTGTTTGTGTGTTTGTGCCTAAATAATCACTCAGTGAGCACTGACTGCCCAACTCTGAACTGGTTGGAGGAATGTGCTCTACATTTTGGGAAGCAGTCAGTCCTATAGTATTGGCAAAGGAATTTTTTACCTTGGACATGGAACCTCTTGGTTGTCTACAGTGTTGGCACTTTTAAGGAGGAGTTTGAATGGGGGAAGATATTAAACCTGTAATAAGGAGAGGAGTGTGTTTGGTCCAAACCATCTGATCTTGCTCCCTTGCCCAGTTCCTGATGCTCAAATCATCATGGCTAGGCTTGGCGAATGAAGATTCGGGAAGGGCTTTACCCACGCTTGCTACAAGCATGATGGTGGCTAAAAAGGCCAATGTGAGACAGGCAAGTCCAATTGCAAAATGCACAGTGGAAAATCTCCGTCTCCTCACTACTGGTGAGGCACAGTTCTTCCTGCGTTGTCTTTTTTCCTCCAGACTGATTCTGCGTGTGTTCTCAAAGGAAGCTGCAGCATTATGGATGGTGTGTCTCTGTTTCTTCTGACTGGAGGCTAGAGTGGACCATTGATGGCAGTCAACATGGCCAAAACTGAGGTATTGT
>JAWWTY010000077.1:57228612-57293509 GCA_035222235.1 Margarornis squamiger
GGTCAGCTTGGAGAGTTGGGGCATAAATGCTGAAGAGAACAACATGTTGCTTGTTGTGTAGTGGGAGGCGTAAGGAGAAAACGTGATCAGAATGACCTGTTGGCAGATTTTCAAGTTTGGAGGCGATGGAGTTTCTAATCATGAAACCAATTCCTGAAAGGTGACTTTCAGTTTTGGGTTTGCCTAACCAATAGAGTGTGTAGCTGGCGCCCTGTTCTTTAA
Source organism: Margarornis squamiger (assembly GCA_035222235.1). NCBI lineage: Eukaryota > Metazoa > Chordata > Aves > Passeriformes > Furnariidae > Margarornis > Margarornis squamiger. The sequence goes on from JAWWTY010000077.1 coordinate 57,228,835, forward strand.
GGCTGCCTACCTCATGGAGACGAACTTCAGTGAGAGCAGCAATGTCGATGTTGAGTCGTGACAGTTCATGGGCAATTAGTGCGGAATGACACTCAGGACATCCACCATCCGCTGAGTTGAGCATGGTTCTGATGTTCCAACATGCAACTGCTAATTTGGACACACCTTTGGAGGCAGGTGTATGCCTTTGTCTTTTTGTCTTCGTTTTTGTTTTTGTTTGAATTTGACTGCAAAGAAGATGCTTGTTGGCCTCAGTAAGCCAACCGGGTGAAGGGTGGAGATGAGCTTTGGTTAGACTGCCTTTTCTAGCCCCTCTCCATGTGGAGCAAGCAGTGCTCTCCTTGAAAAAGGCTGCTTGGTCATTCAGGATGCTGCTGAACCAGAGTGTCATCTCTGGGTCAGTCTTGAGAGACCAATGTCCTGAACCGCCTGCATGCAGGGTTGGGGCTGCAGCTTCCAGTGCACCTTATCACCTGCCGTTTTGCCCCTCACCTGGCACTACAGGGCTTTGCAAATGTGGGTGAAGCCTTAAAGCCTGCACAATGGATTTTTTTAGGTGAGGCACAGCGTGTGCAGAACTGGCCCCACCCTTTGCTCCTAAGGTTCATCTGCTGGGGCCAAGCGAGCTTGGACAGTGGCAGAGAGATCCTCAGGATATAGATTTGGTTAGAGTATCCTTCTCTTAGATGGATGGCCTTCCAGGGCTAAGTGAGCTCCATCTGCCCAGGTTTGGAGTTAGAGTTGTCCTTCTCCTGGGATGGTTGCTGGGGAGCTAGCGAGCCCACCCTTCCCGTGGACACACTTTGTCTGACCCTTCAGCTGAGACCTGACTAGCATGGGAGACCCTACTAGAGGCATGTACCACTGCCAGCACAGCTCCCAACCTCATAAGGGCATGTAAGCTTCTCCCCCGTGACAAGGGGGTGTCCATGGAGAAGTGATGCTCAAATACTGCAAATGAAAATACACTTCTCCTGTTTACCAAGTACCTGAGAAAAGACTGTCATTGAAATGAATGGTTTGCTGGATTATACAAATACAGAAAAAAAGACATATACCTAGATGAATGAATAAGGGCTGATGTCGAGATTGCAAACTGTGTTAAAGAAGCTGCCGCAGATAGGTCTCACTAGGTTAACTTTCATGTGGAATTGTGTAAATCAGAAATCTTCTATTTATTCCACAAGACCTATGGAACAGAGTATCTCTGTTTATGAAAAATTCAAACTCAGATCTCAGGAGCCACCTTTCAAGACCAATGAAGATCCACATAGTTTTGTGTGAAGGCAATCAGATGCAAAAAGATTTTTTTCCTTTTAATACTTTACTGCAGGTTTAATTGCAGCAATATTTCAATGCCAAAGAGAGTAATTTGCAGCTTGAATACAGCATTAGATCTGTAATACCCAACATTTTAAAATCTCAGTATAAAAATGAGCATTTGGTACTAGTACCACAAGAATTCTCATTTCCTGTTCAACTTTTAAAGAAATTGAAGTTAAATGCCTGTATTAACATTTATAAAATTTTAGGAGTGATTCCCTTATTACATAATTAGCTAAAGCACTCTGCATATCTGCCAATTAGAGACATTACTCAGAGCCTGCCCTGGAACAGCTGCATTCCTAGACAGAAAAAGATACTAATGTGGCCCTGGGGGAGAGATCTCCATTTATTTGACAAGAATAAAACCTTCTTGGAATACAGTTATTACAATTCATAATTGTTCACTTTATGGGGAAAAATGCAGGGAAAAAGTATCTTGTTAATAAAACAAAGATTTCTAATATCTTTAAATTCATATTTGAAAACTGTTTGCAGCTGAGAGTGCAGGTATATGGAGGGGAGGTATATACATGCTATGTATAGTGAGAAAGTAAAAGCAGGAATTCTTACTACATATGGCTCCCCAAATGTGATCAGATAGTGACAATAAGGGTAGTGACAACAAGGATAAGGCTAGCAATGTGATTCAGCTGATTGAGCATGAACCCAAAATGCGTGGATTTAGAAGCAGAAAACCATGAGAGTCTATTTGGCTGCATCTGTGACACCATTACCAGGTGATGGGATTTCATCAAACGAAACATAGGAAAAAGGAAATAAAGCAGAAATTCAACTTCTCTGGAGTTACCACAGCAGTTAATGACTTCCCGAGACCAGGAACTGCTACACTATTTAAAAAATCTTTTAATTACTACAAATTGTTTTCACTGCTTCTCTATCAGTGTGACAGAGAGAACTACGGTGATGTCTAGACTGCTTAGGTCAGATGGGTTAAAGCACAAACACTGAAGTCTAACAAAGCATAGTTGTGTGGTTCCTAAAAACAGCTCACCTAGGGTAGGGTTGTAGCAAAATTATCCTGCTGCACAGATCTCCTCATCCTGAAAGTCTGGAAAAGTGGTGGCCTGTTCTGCAGTGAAACTCTTTGTACTTCTGGATTATTTCTGACTCCTGGGGAAAAAAATCACCACCGCATTACAAGCTAAATGAACTCACATTTAATTGAAAGAAACTTAAAATTTTGTTCCAGAGGGTCCAATGTCTTTTATGCAACTTCAGACTCTCTTGAGAAGAGGCAAGGTAATTGTAGCTCTCCTTACACTTTAAAACAGTTCTGAAGATCTGTGTCCCAACTGGGTGACCTTTAACAAAGCAATTATCACTCCAGTTTGTTTTCCTATTTCCTGACTGCAATTCAATGTGGTAGAAGCTACCGAGAAAACATAATAAATCTTTCTGACTTTAAACTCCTTTTCTTAGAAAAATGTAAAAGGCCCGCCCAAAATCATCATGCTTTCATACCCTCCAAATTGGTGTCAAGTGCTTAGAATGTTGCCACAGTGGCAGAGAGTCAAAGCAACTCAATTCACCACAAACCAGGGCTACCTTTCCTGCTGAGGCATTGGAGAGAGAAGTTACAGTGCTAAGTTAGGTATATCACAAGCTGTAGGTGCTTAATTTCAACAGTTCTTTTCAATGACTATGCATAGAGATGAACGAAAAGTGCTTTGGAGACCAAGTGGTCTGAATACCTCTTTGAGTACTACAAATAGTCAGTGACTCAATTAGATATTCTGAAACTAGCCTTGTCTACTGTCTTCAAAACTAGAATTGGGTTTTAAACTTTTAAACCATTATGTAATTCATATAACATCCATTAGTTATTACTGCAGTTTAAGAATGAGAAACTAATGTTTTGTTTCATTTCAAACCTGCTTTGACACTGACTTCTAAGTCTAACCTGAAACTCAATGAGTTAGTGTGCGGTTAAAGAAAGGTTGTCTAAGAAGAAAGAGAGATTGATAAAATCAATGGAAAAACTAGGGTGAATCCAGTAGTGACTCTACATGAATGAAAAGTGAAGATTGCAAAAGAAGCAGAACACAGAAGAAGGAACTTGATCAGAATATCCAGTTCTGTGAGAATTGTGAACATTCACACTGGAAAACACAAAGGTGATGTTATTACATTGGTGGATATACATTAGATTTACATTAGTCTGCAGACATCCAAAATCATATTCTTTCCTATTATACACCATGAGTGCTGCTAGGACTGATCTTTTTGTTCATTGCACATGTACATAGGAAAATTACATATGCTTTCACAAAAGGGATCTTGCTAAATGTATTTTGTTCATGTGATTGCTAAGCATCGCGGCACTCAGATTATTATTTGTGACAGCGTGGTGGAGCACTCCCCCTTCCCCTTCCCTCCTGGCCATGTGGTCCCTGAGATGCCCCAGGAAAGAGACACACACAGACCGCAGGAGGGCAGAGCACATGGTCAGTGGTATTTAAAGGGCTTTAGGGGATGTGGGTCACAACCAATAAAAATCGAGGGTTAACAGCAAATGGGGAAAGGATTAACAAAGGACCAATAAGGGGGGTTTTCACATAGACCTGTCAGGGCCCATTCTTACATACTAATCTAGGAAGATAAGGGTTTTCTCAAGCGGTCTTCGGAAGAAGAAAGGTAACTCAAGGAAGAAAAGGCAAAGAGTCCATTTTACAATACAGTAAAAGCCTCAGTTTTTAAGGCATTATGGCTAGTTTCTTCATCTTCTTCAGAGACCCATTGCTACAATTACTGATGTGTCCATTAATTCTGCATCCTGGTTACCTTGATGGATCTCTCCAAAAATAAAGTTGAAAATCCCTGAGTTTTGGTTAGTGCAGGAACAGAGGAGGGCTTAACAAAGACACATTTGCACACTACCTAGTCAACTCCATCACAACATCTTTCATTTTCTCTCTTTCTAATGTTTAGATTGGGATTCCTTTCAACATTCACAGACTAAATTTTTTTTGCCCTATCCACAAATCTTTAATCATTTTCTTGGAAGGAAGTTAGAAATCTGAAATTATAGCTTCCAATTGTCACTGGACTGGATTCTTCGCTTACTCTAGACATAGATCAATCCTTTCATTTTCCCGTTTTAAATCTGGTGTAGATTTTCTGTAGAAAACATGACCAATGGTTCAGGAATAACAAACAGCAAAACAAAGGGCTCTTCAAACTGACTGGTGGCTTCCAGGAACTTTTTTCACATAAAGAAATAGACCTACAGAATTCAGAAACACACTGTGGGACAAAGTATTTTTCTATGCTGCTTAATGGCAGTAGATGGAGAGGGACTGGATTTGCTGTGGCACAGTTATAGATCTCTACTGATCAGACTGGTATATCTAGGAGGAACTGAATTGTCTCATCAGTAACAGAAACAAGGCTGGTCACCTGCACAGGCCAGTTCTCAGAATGGTGACTTAAGTGTATGCTGCTGAACTTAGAACTTATTAGACACTTAGTGAAATGTTGCCATGTGGATGGTGATGAACAATATATTATGGTATTTATGCAGTGCATTGTTAATTTTTGCTGCAGTATTAGCACATTTATACTTAGATACAGAAGGGATGTAAGCAAGATCTTGCCAGTCCTGTATTTTTTGGGAAACAAAAAATTAACAACCCGAGATACAAATTCTGACTGTTACCAGCTGAATTAACAGGTACTAGGGATGAATAAAAGTTATGAAAGCTGAATTTATACATTATATGGTCAGCTGAATATTATGCATAATTCACAGCAATCAAGTAAGTGGGAATGGTGAGATAAGATTTTGGGTAAAGTTCTCAAAGCCTTCAGGAAGCTCCGTCCTTGTTGATAATTAATTGGAATTATCAACTTCTGGCAAAAATTCTAGCAGACACCCTGCAGGATGTGGTCTGTAAGATTATTAGCCCAGACGCAGTAAGCTTGGTAAATGAATGGCTACAAACAGAGAATTACAATGAAAATACTGAATATTATCTAAAAAGCTAGTGGCATGCAGGAACCCTGGCATCCTACACAGTCAATGATAAAATTACCTTTGACAAAATAAACTTGCGGTTTCCTATATGCCCATTAGAAGAGAAATCAGGTATTTATAGGCTGCTAAGAACTTTTATATGTGGTTCTCAGAATAAATCGTATTTTCAAACTACCTCTGCTAGGAAGCTTTTTCAGTGGAGGATGATGCAAGTCGGGTGGATGTCTCAGGGTTCTTTTCCTTGTTTTTTAATATTTTTGAAAGCAGAAAAATAAACGTACCATCAGGCAAGCAATAGAATTGCCGACTGTATCAATATGACTTTTAATAGTCATATAGGCAGTTTACAATAGTTAATGTGAGTGTCCATAGTTAAAAGACTATCAGTAGAAATAATATTTTAAATGGAAGCTGTCTGTGTGTTTAATTGCATCTCACCTCATCCTGTTTGTCAGAAAGTTCTTATTTCCAAAAGGACATATTTCCAGAAATATGTTATTTTCTGTTTCATCTGCAATGCCACCACAAACTTAACATCCACAGGAATATACTCAAGGTAAAATAAAAATAGTGTCTATACAAAAGCTAACCATCTTTGGCTAGTGAAACATTTACTACCAAATAGTAGTAGAATCTGGAATAACACCTTCAGGAGAGCTGAAATCAAGTGAAACATACCCATAGATGGGTAGTTTCTACAAATTATTTTCCCATTTCTTTTATTGACACAAGCCCAGTATGTGAAATTTCTTCTGTGAACTGGTCTGCAGGGCCACTGATACTAAAGTTGATATTAAAGTCTCTTGAATGCAATAATTTTGCCATGACAATTTTCAAAATCAATCCAATTATTAGATTTCTCACACAGCTGAGAGATAATGGAATGCTAATAAGTAGGAGATAATACCTGATACATACTAAAAAGTAAAGAAGCCTGTTGCCCATAGAAGCTGTGTATGCACCGTCCCTGAAAGTGTTCAGGGCTAGGTTGGATGGGGCTTTGAGGAACCTGGTCTAGTGGGAGGTGCCCCTGCTCATGGCGGGGGAGTTGGAAGCAAAACTTTTTGTGATTCTATGATTATCCATTCCTTATTTTGTAATTCAAGCATCTTATTCAAAGAGTTTAGTTTTCTGGGAAAGAAAGTTACTTAAACTGTGTTCCTGAAAGTCAGTCAAAATATCACATACAACTTGATTCCAGAGGCTGATTTTGGTGAAAGTCAATCTCTGGCTATTTTATTTCACAAGAACCAGTGTTTCCATTATTAGACTGAGGTAAAGGATACTGTCAGATATCTTGAAGTATGTCATAGGTACTGACCTGAAAGTTATTTCTCCTAACATGTAAGTCACCAGTGCCTCTAACATGATTTTGCCATGGGTACTGAGAGATATTCTACCTGAAATTACACTTAAGATGCCTCTCAATTGATTTAGTATCACTTGCGATAAATGAATATGACCTGCTTATGAAATACCTAGGAAGGACAGGAAGAAAGAATAAAATTGTACTCTGCATCCTGTGATCACTCCTCCAGGCTGATCACAGAGGCTGAGGAAGGGAAAAAGTTCCTCCAATCTAAGAACATACAGGAGACTATATATATAAAAGTCCGGATCATGTAAAAGTAAAGACCATTCCAACAGCAGTTAAAGACAGCATCAATCCAGTTTTGCAGAGTAAGAATGAAACTGAGTATATAGAGAAGATTTCAGCAGATTCAGATTAGAAATTGGACATAAACTTTTATCTCCTACTGTATTTAGTCACTAAAAGAATTTCAGATTTCCTTCTTACTTAAAAGCCCTAAATCAAAACTGAGAGTCTGAGCTGCCATGTTTAACATTGGGTGTCCTCTGCATGGACCTCTGCTGCTGGGTATATCATCCAGACTTCCTTCAGATTTGATAGAGAGACATAAATACCTGCAAACAGCACTTGGTTCATCCAATTTGTTATGGGAAGATTTAAAGACAACTTTTCTGTAATGGCTGACAAAAGTACACTATTTCCTTTTTCATTACGTTTTCGTGAAGAAACTTCAGGACTAGCTCACAGGTGGACATGCCATACGAACCTCACTCTGCTTTAAAGTCACATGCAGGAGAGCAATTGAAAGACACAGAAAAATGGAAAATCTCTGATATCTTAAGGCCAGTATTATGCAGAAGGCTAGAGGAGTCTTTTAAATTGGCCATTCTGGCTTTAAAATGTTAATTCTAGGAAATAAAGCCTTGTTAGGAAAAAGACAATCAAGACTGAAGTTATGGCAAAAGTTAAAGACACTATAGTGATAGTTAATTTTAAAGTTAGTTTCCTAGTGTCCTTTCAAAAGCCAAGTAATACTGGCAGAAGAGGATGTAATGAATACCGCAAAACTTAAAATCTCCTGGAATAGCTGAAACTAGTAAATAAAATTGAAAAAGGAGCACAGATATGACTTCTAAAAGGAACAGTGACAAAACCATAAAAAGCAGATCCTCAAAAAAATGCACAAAATGTACGTGCCAAAATTATCACTCAAGTCTAAATATTCAGGCCCATTAACAGGTACAAGGGGAAAGAAAAGGAATTAACCTTCACGGAAAATGTCTTTTATATAGTGTATATATATATATATGTTTTGCTATGTAGTTGTTAGGAAGACATAGCTTTTCTTCAAATGACACTGACCTCTCTAACCACATGTATGTTTAGGCATTATTAGTCATGGAATTTGAATGTGGGAATGATTGCAGGATTACCCTCTAGTCAGAGAATGGTATGCTCTGAATTGTATTAGCTGGGTAGCTGTGCAGCTCTAACGTCACTACTCTGTGCTAATATATCATACCTCCCATTTTTTAAAGATTCTTTTTCTCTATTTCCTCTTGCAAACCAGACACCTATTCATTACATAAGAATAAATATGGTCTGCATATTTTGATTCCATGATCAAACAAAGTTTTCCCATGAACGAGTGTGTACTGCTTATAAGTCTTCTATATTGCAGTGTTTCACGACACTCTTGACAAGCCACATCATTTCCAAGGTTCTGAAAAGCAGTTAAGATAATGTTCATACTAGCAATAATTAGCAAACAGACTATATGAATAATCACAGTCATTCCACAAAGATTTCTTGTTTTCACAGACTAATCCATTACCTGCTTCAATGAACCGTCTTGTTGTTAATTTGCAGGGCTTTCACCCCTAGGTGATGGAAATACCTGCCCTCTTCCCAGTCTCCCATTAAGTATGGTTTTCAGTAATATGTATAATTCATGAGAAAAATTTGTTTGTCAAGCATTCCAGACAGGTCACTTAAATCCTAGATCAATTGATAATGTTCACACCAACGTGGCCTGGAATGAAAATGACCCTTACACTGGCTTCAGTATTTCCTTTAAACCAAGGAGTTGGCCTTCAGCTTTTAAAGATGCATAGGAATCATTATTATTTTAAATAATGATTAGCAGCAGAGCTTTTTTTAAAAAATATTTTGCTACCCTGAATGCACATCTCACAATACAGCAACAAATGTAATGCACTGTCACAAATGCATTCTGCTTTTCTTGCACTAGCAGTATGTGGGAGGTTGAAAGAAGAAGACAGTTAGATTTTAGCTTCTAATCCATCAGGGTAGAATCTATCTGGAATAGCGGAGTTGTCATTCAACCTATGTTGAGGCTCTAGATTAAAATTTCCATCTCTGTTGCATCTCCTTCACGTCTCAACAAAAATATCCTATCCTCAAATTGTTGTGAGCAAAATCTATATATAAATATAAGTACCCTTGGTAAGGGCAGATGGAATCCACTATATGTGTAATTTCTTCTTGTAGCTAAAGGGTCTGCTTTTTGTTTCCATGCTTCTTTTTCTCTTATGCCTCTTTATGCCAGCTCTGAGCAGAAATGCAACATTTCTGTTCAGCATTGGATACTTAATGAAGAAGACAGAGGACAGCTGGCCCAAGGTTTGGATTTCTGTATATGATCTCCTGGACCTGCTGATGTCAGTGGATATTTTCCCAGGGATGTCTGTGGAAGAAAGGCTCAGTAACTAGGGCTTGGTCTGAAATGCAATACAATTGGACTTCAATGATCCTTGTGGGCACCTTTCAACAGAGGGATATTCTATGATTCTGTGATTCATTGGATTTTGGTGCACATCAAAAAAACCCTGCATTTTTGGAAATTGTGTATTAACTATTTCATCATGTCTTCCTAGTTGCACATTCATACTCGATTTCTTCTTCCACTTATATACGAAACCATCAGTCAGTACTTTGGATCCACTCAATGTAAACAAGTCTGAGTACTACAGTGCTCATATATAATTAAAAAATAGATATATGCAAATGTGACATTTGACTGAACAGGTGTAAATATATCAGTCTGCTACACGCTAGCATCTTCTGCTCATAAATATTATTCCCTTATTGTTCTGTGCTCACTGTGGTTAATCCTGCAGAAATTATGATGTTTGTTGTTACATTTTGTAATGTACACAACTTTATACAACTGTATGCAGATAGCTCTGATGTTTGCATAAATACTTCTGAATAAATGAATGCTTAAAAAAACAAAGGGTTTTGCAACTCTGATACTAAGAACAATTTTTTTGTATTGCACACTGGAAACCTACAAATAGACATTCTTGCTTAGGTCACCAAAAATTCTCATTGAGACACACTTTCATAAAGAGCTGATTGCTGAACTCTCACTCAGTTCGGCAGAAGTCAGGCTAGATCCTTTTGCATATCCTGCTGTTGGGCTGTTTGTGCTTAGGTGCATAGATGAAAGCCAGGACAAAGGCATATCCCTACCTCACTGAGGAGGTCTGAGCCACTGCAATGGACAACACTCCTAAAACAAGAATGGGACATGGGCAAGGTGCACTTCTGCAGGTACTGCACTGAAGCCTCCAAGTCTTTTGTTTATATGTTTTGCTTTTTTTCAATGCAAACTGTTTTCTTTCTTCCGGTGACAAGTGGGATGAGTCATATGAGGAGGTGCTTGTCCATGGACTGCATAGGCAGATGCTGAATTTTTTGTTGTATAGCCCAGAGCTTCAGATGAGGTTGCTCCTGCTCCTTGCTCCTGCTCCAAGATATTAATCTCCTTCCTCCTTCTTCCTTATTTAATGTAAGTCACTAGAAGTTGGCAACTCACTGTTTTCCTTCCCAGTAAAGTCACTGTTAATGCAGGTTCATGTATGTACTGCACCTTAATATGGGGGTAAGCAAGTGGTCTGTGGTCTGAATCACTGCTATTGTCAGACAAGGTGATCTCTTCTAGCTTTGACATCCACCAGGCTGGGGAACTAATTCACTCCATCACAGTCTTGGCCCAGTATTCATAAAACAGTGCTTCATAATGATAAAGAGAGGCAATGTTCAAGTGAGTGACAGAAGGGACAGATGGATGGCTGCTTTCCCCACTCCTTGCCATAAGACTCTTACAAATGCATGACACAGATGAGGAATTGTAGTTGCACAGCTTCTTGTGCACAAGAACTATGCAGAAAGAGTTAATTACTTACCTTCTGTGGTACATAAAAAAGAATGCACTCATATGAATGTTACTTCTGACAATGCTTTGAGAAATAAGTAACCTTTATCTTTCAAAACTGCTAAATTCTTCATATCTCTTCATACCACCAAATCCCTGCCTATCTGACTTTACCTCCACCTACATGTTTATATGCTCATCATTAATGCAGTTGTCCTACTTGAGGGAGCAGTGGCTTTTAGCAAGGACAGAGTCATGGCCCTGAAAAGCTCTAGTTTCTCTTCCTGTAAGAGAACATGGAGCATGTAGCTCAGCAGCTACTGCTGGTGGAGCATTCCCCAGCACTGCCTCACCACAGCAGCTGCAATAGCAGCTAACCTGACTTTCACAGGGCATTTGCTGCCAGCATCTCTGCTTCTCAGATCTGCCTCACCCTGCATCTGCCTCTTCCTGTGATTGGAGTCCTGGATCCTCAATCTTTTGAAGACAAATCCCCATTTTGCCTGTGCTGCGAAAAAGGCTTGAGCCAGCTCAGGCAGGAAATTATTCCATGAGCAAAAAATTAAGGATTTGTTAGTATGAATGATCAAACATTTTGGGCAGCAAGAATATCATGTACTTCTATATGGGGATACAAACTGCAAAGAGCACATTAATGTTTGTGCTGAATACACAAAAACTGCATTTGCATGAGCCATTTGGGATGGTTGCATGTGTCAGACAAAGCAGGTACCAAGGAAGATACTTAAAAGTAAACTCTTCAGGCATGTTCTTCATCTGGCTTAAGCTGGTATATCTACCTTCACTTTAATGAACAGATGCTTGCTTCTACCAGCTGGTCCCAATTTACTTACATTTTAAATCTTAGGCTGTACTGCTTGTTGAGAATATCAAATACATTTTCTTGTTTGTATCTTGGCTTTTTGATTTCAGTAAACTTCTAGCTATATGATCATTTAATTGCCAAGACTTCAGATCATGCGATAGCTAAATGAGGGGGGACGTGTGGGTGTAGATACCCAGTTTCCTTCCTGAAATCTAAAGAAATCTGAGCTGTCTGTCTTTATATGAAAGAACTGCCTCTTTATTACCAGAAGAAGTAAGCTCTGCAGGGCAGGAGCTATCTTTCTCTTCTATTTGCCCAGTGGCCAGGCAAATTCTTTTTATTGTGTTTTGGTTGCACCTAGAGGCTAAGTCACAGACCAGAGTCCACTTGAGCCAGACACTACACAGACGTTTGACAAATGAACAGTTTTTACTCCCAAAGCCTGCTGATTTATATAACCCTCCAGTTACATAAATATGAATTTAGCTATCAAAGTGTCCTTGTTCCACAGGGATTTTATATGTTATGTTTAATAGTCCCTATACTCAGATGAGCACGTGCAGTGCAAATTGTGTGGTGTTGACCAGATTGCTCCCATAATGCAGACTCTCCTGCTCCTGCATCCAGCTGGGCACAGAAGATGACTATGTCTATATTAGCAAGTAATGCAGCACCATAGAGTGGGTGAATGGAGTGATACACCTGGTGCTGAGGACCTGGCATGCATGCCATGTGCATTTTGGGGAGGCTTCTTTCAGAATAACTCTGATGTGCCCTAGTGGTGGAAGTGCAGTTTCTGGTACAGTTTTACCCCAAAGGAATGCAGTTTATTTCTCTGAGATTTTGCCACAGTTAGAGACGGGTACATGGCATTGATTGAAAGATTTGCCCCACAAGTTCGCTCTTGACTCTCATTTAAAGACTAGTTAGGTGGCTGGGGAGGTTGTGCCTGTCTCACAACACAAGCTAGATGTGCCCAGAGGCTGCACAGTGTCCTTTCCACTCTCTTTAACTGCCTTCTGAGTGAGAAAATAGGGAGAAAAGCACATGAAAAATGATCAGCTGTAAATGAGGAAGAAAAGCACTCATTTTCTTGACTGTCTGAAATGCTACAAGCAAGAAATAACATTTAATTTTATTACAAGAATGCATGTGTGTTTCTTCTAGAAAGGACCTTCTAGAAACCTTGGAGAAAAAGGAAGCCTGACCCAACTATGGCCAACCTACATTTCTACAACAGGCATGATATACCGTATTTACAAAAAGTTGTCTTCCATCTTTCTCATCTGAAATACACATGAAATAATTGTGTATCATCTGTTAACACTGGCAAAAGGACATTGGCAATCTTCAGAGTTTAATCTGACAATAAGATGCTCAAGTTAATTCCTAAATGGGTTTAACTGATTAGCTGCACTTTTTTTTTCCCCCCCAAGGAAAATGTTTCGTCTGGCACCATGACATCATTGAAGATTAGATGCAATGTCATATAAATTTATAAGAAGCCCATCTAATAAATTTTAGTATTCCTTAAGCTTTTTTTAAGTGTAAAAAGTAACATACATGTAATTAAGTAAAAGTTATCTCTAAGGAAAAATGGTTCTCTACGTATTTACTCTAAATATAGCATATGTTTGAAAATGTTTTGTCTTTCAGCCATCAGCAAAGAAAAAAAGTTTCAGGTGACAAATACATTTTCAAACAAGGGGAAAAGCTCTTTTTCACAGAAGCACCCTACTGTGCATATGAACACATGGGGTCTAAAGAAAATCAAACAAACCAAAAAGTCCTATCCCATTCACAACAGCTCACACCAAATATTATTCTGTAATTTTTCAAGGTCCTCACCATGCAGTGGTCAAAGCTAGGGTATCCTTCCTTGCCACTGATATTTTTAGACAAGGCCAAATGTAGACCATCTCAGGAGAGTAGACTCTAAGTATATACAAGGTTTAGATTTATCCCTATAATTGTATGAGGAATCAGTGGATTAGCTTTCAGCCACAGCCACTTTATTTGGAGAGAAGTAGGTTAAAAACCAGCAGGTGGCAAAATCACAGCTGTGAAAAGATGAGCCATGAAACTGTCTACAAAAGAATTAATTTGATTCCCTATTTTTTCTCTCATTTTTCAACCCTTTGACCTATCCATATTCCAACAGGCCATCAGAGACCTGTAATGGGATAGATACCAGATACCCTAGGAAGAAGTGGGGCATAGTCTCTATATTTACTATATATTTGAAATATTGTACTCTATGCCAGCAGGTCCTCAGAGGGCCATCAGGAATCTACATTGCCTGGCTAACAGCCACCTGGAGATAGAAATAAAACATACCTGTGAATGGTTTCACGTTTTCTTTCTACTTACTTGTGAGAAGAACTAAATTCTAGTTCTTTGTCAGATGTGCTCCTGAGAACATTTTTTGTTAATGTGAGATGTTACTGGCTTTGGTACATGGGCTGTCTCTTAACAAGAAATAAAAACGTCAAAGCCATCCAGATATTCCACTCAGCACACAGTTTATGATGTCTTAATCTTCCTGGCTCTGCCAAAGTTTAGGTCTCTCCGCCATTATGATTTGCTTGGCTAAAAGCATAAGGAAACCATAGACTGATATTTGGTTTAAGCTTAGGCATTATCCAGTCTCTTGGGTAATAAGTAATCCTGCAGAAATGTCAATAACAACAAATAATCCAGTACTGTATCATGGAGAAACAACTGCAAAGAAACAAAAGGGAGGCAAGAACATAATGCTTCTAACATTTTTATTTCTGGTCTATCGTGTCAGACCAGTTGGGTTTCTCTTCTGTTATTCTTCACCTCTGCATGTTTCTGGAGGTGAGAACTGTGTCTGTGACACAGTAAGGCCCATTATACGTAAATTTCATGATATTGTCTTCTTTTCTCTGGAGTGCATTGAGATTCTTGAATGCTGTGTAAGAATATTACTCTTCCTTATCTTTGTTACACTTATTAAGGGACCAGCCCTGTTTATGCTTAATAAAATTGTCCAGCTTTGCTAATTGTACTTTTCTTGTCCTTGTGTGGTCATGGTCAAAGGTAAACTATTTGGCTTAAGTACTATGTGGAATAAAGGGGTAGTGAGTTGGAACATAACTAAGTAAAATTCCTTTATGAACTTATTTTCATTCAGTATATCATATCCTGACACAGAAAGTTGTATATTAACCAGACTTGTGACTACATGCTACTTTAATTGTTTTTATTTGGTGCTCTGATAGCCAGAGGCTTTTTCTATGTATTAATAAACATTACATTAATTTTCCATTGTTCCTGGGCTTAAGATATCACAGGTCAAATTGGAGCCTCATGGATCCCACTGGAAAACAAGAGCAAACAAAAATGCCATATTGTGTCAGGAAGTGATGTCAGTAGCTGGAGTTTTGCTTCCAAAGTTCTGTGTTTTACTTGACTTGCAAAGTTGTTTTCCTGTGGAAACCCATAGGTTTAATACTTGTGGGAATGACTGAGAACAAACATCTTGCAGTTTTACTGACTATCAATGCATCATTCTTTGACACACTATTAACAATCTGTTGACCTACATAAAAATTGGAGTTTCAGGGAAAAAGAAAGTGTCCCATGTCGGCTTATCGATAAAATGCTCACGCTGCACAGATACATGAGTATATTGGATTGAGCTGCTTGTAGTTAACACATTCAAGATCCTAGTTATTGTCAATATCTGACCCAAAACCAATGATTCATGTTCCAAAGAAAATGCTGCTTTTATATTTTTCCACCAGCCCAGTCTCTCACCACAGACCGAAGTTATTCCCCCAACTACTGCTCTACATCTGGGTGACATGAGAGATAATTGCAGGACGCTTACAGTCCTGATAAACTATGGTTTCCCTTGCTCTGCAGCTCTTTGAAGTTGCAGACAGTTTCATGATAATTGATAATCTAATCTCTTCCTGGTCCGTTTTTTTTAAAAAGGCTGTTCTGAAACAGCAAGAAGGGGAAATATTACAGCATAAGTACTGATTGCTGCATGCAGAGGTCGCCATGTGGAGATTACACTTTTATCACAAGGTTCTTGTGAAAGGTGAAGTTTTGGCAAGATCCTAATAATAACTATGGAGTGCTAGTTAAATACAAGGGGCAGGGGGAGGAAAATTATTTTTTATTCTTAGTACCTCAAGGCTATACATGGCAATTACTATTGCAGAGGCAATAAAGAAGTTGTTAATTACAGGTTTTATACCCTTGTAGCCCAAAGTAAGAATGAAAGGACTGAAGGTTACAAGTGGTACTGAAGAAAGAAAAGGACAGAAGAGTTGCTGGAGGTTTTTTAGTTTTCAGTGAAATGAGTTATTTAAGTTACGGGGGGATAGGACATGACAGAGGGGTAATTTCAGTCTAGTCAGGATAAGTACATGAAATCTTGCTTCACTTTCCTTCATAGTTTTGCTATGATTGCATGATTAGCTAAAACCTTCACATTGACTGCTGTCATCCACTTGAGCAAAGTCATTGCAAAAGGACAATATGAAAATATATGTTAGTGTGTGTCAGCACTAAATATGTTTCAGAGCTATTTTAATGTCTGAAATTCTGACAGTGGTTTTTTCAGGGACTCTTTCCAGTACTACAGGAGAATTGGTAAGTAGAACAGTTATACTTTACAAGTATAGTACAAAAAAGCACAGATAGTAAATAGCTGTGTATTTAACAGAGGCAATTTGTTTGAAAATGAGAAAAGTTTCAGCTCCATTCCATTTAATGAACTTATCCTTTGTGATAAGTGATATTCATGAGAATTTGTAGTACTGTACAATATGTTAACTAGGGGCATGTAATTTTCTGAATGCTGACAGGGATAAATATATGCGCCTGCACACACACAAGACTCACACATACTTAATGAGAGCAAAATTAAAGTCTTCTGAAACAAGGCTGATTGATTAAAACTCAACAGACCCACACAAATATGAACACTAATATACATGGCTCATAAAGTGCTTTAACGCCACGTCTTTAAAGGGGCAATGCAAACACTAATTTTTCACCAGACCAAACTGTCAATGGTGCCAGATGAGAAGTGGGATAACTGGTGAGTCAAGGGTGTAATTGACTCCTGGAACATTTCCTCTCTCCTTTGCTTTTTTTACCCTGACTGTACACCATTGCAAATTACAGCTCTTTAACTTTGAGCCAGACTATATTTCCCGATTACTGGAAATGGCAACACAGTCTGACCTTATCTATCCTCACCCTGCTGGCCTTTAAAGTAAAGAACAGGGCTGTGGTAGAGCTGTCTACACTGGTATTGCACCTTCTGAGAATTCATCAGTTCCATTACACTTGGCATGGTTGTTTGTAAAATTGGACCTAGGCAGTGATTTATTTGCAAAAAATCAATAACACTGAATTTGACAAGGAATAGGTTTTATAAGCCGGGTGGAATTGAATACAACTGGGAAATACAGTTGTAGTCCAGCATTCTCCTTTTTAATTCCTTTTTCTGCTCTCTTCTCCAATCTTTTAGATGTGTGTCAGTGTCTCACTTGTAGGTATTTAGATAATACAGACATTGCTGTTGCTCTTTCTACTCCACCATCACCTCTTCTGATCACAATAATTGCTGTCACTAACTGTGAGGAGAACCTGATTTTCAGCAGGAGAAGCTTCTTCACTCACTCTTCACCCTGTTATTATCTACTTCAGTTGTGGTCCTTCTTATGGTTTCTGCAGGCTTCTTTAGACCACCAGGCATATGAGTTTATGGAGACTCTTTTTCACAAGAAAATTAAAAGAAGAATTTGGTCTCTAGCACAGTTTGGTGAGATCTGTGATTCCCTGGAAGCCCCTAGACACTTGCAAATTCTGTGTTTGACCATTGTGAATGCACAGATCATTTTTCTGGATTATGTTCTGCAAGTTTAGAGTCTCCTGAATGACTGAGATGGCCTGGAACTCTCAGACTCCGCACAAAAGATCTCTTACCATGACTCACTTACTGTACCTTGGCCCTGGAAATCCCAGACATACATATGGGATCCTATCATTATTATTCTTTCTCTGATCTCTCTGTTATGATATAATCTTTGTTTTCTCTTTCCTCCTCATACTTGCTGTGCTTCTATATGGTTTCATTCCCTAGTCTTCACTTTCCCAGCTTTACGCATTTGGGAATCACTCTCTTCCCATAGTGATGTGAGGAGACCTCTGCGTGTAGTCAGCCTCCCACATTTTATGCAGAAGAGAATAAAAAACAGAAAAAAAAATAAAATAGCTCAAGAAATCCACTTAGCCTAGGCATGTAAAATCAGATTTCTTTGACTCTCAGAGCAACATCCCTGTCTTGGATTCTCTTGAACATACTTTTTTTCTTCCACTACATGTCTTTCTCAGTTTCCCTTGTCCCTCTGTCCGGGTTCTTGACAGTACACATTTCCACCCGCTACTCCACTCTCTCAGTCCATTTTCCCCATTCTGTAACAGATCATACATGTAGTTTGAATTATCTGAGGACAAAAAGGGCAACTAAATGCGTGCTGGCTGATTGACCCTCATCAGCCATTCTGAAGAAAACACATGGCTTCTGTGTCTTTTATCTCAGAGGTAGAAATTGCTGTGGAAAATTATTATCTACTACTGTGGTCTGTGTCAAAGTCAGGTAAGGAAGCATGTAGTAGCTTTATATACATAAAAAATTTCAGCGTGCCTACTTTTCCATTGTCTTGTTTCTGGCCAGAAAACTCTATCCCATTTTTCCTAGGAATTCTGTATATCAGTAATGTTAGCACAGAGCTTTCCCCATGACTGAACTTTTGTGTTTACTTATTTTAAATATGCCACATTTTAGAAAGTAATGGAGGCAGGGGATGGGGGATGGTGGGTGGGAAGGAAATACTGCACTTCATCTGTTAAAGCACCAAACATACACTTAATAAAATGCAGAAATAGGACACATTTTTGTCCTCCACCACGAGAGAACTTTTGTGTATATTTATGGTACTAAAAATTTTCTTCTTAATTTAAAATGTGGATTGATCTTGGCCTGATTTAATGTCCTTTGTTTTCAGAATAAAAGCTTTGTATCCCAGATACTTTGACTTCCCTAGGAGTTTTTGTGTTTGTTTGTAACACTCTTCTATTGGATGCTGTTTCTTCTGTTACATCTGCTCTGTGAATGACAGAGCTTTCTTTGGTGAAAATTCAGGCTGATATCGGAGTGGTGAGGCAAATTACTTTTCAGTTTTTCTCTGATTCTGGAGAGCTTTTATACAGTTTTCTTCAGTGTATATTTCCTTTGTATCTTCAGCAGATTTCATGTCTCATGTAGATGCACCATTTCTGCTAGGCTGGGACCTATGTCCCTCTTTGAAGTTAAAAATTACAGCAAAGTCTTACACTTACCCTTTGGTGCCTGCAAATGAATTACATTTGCAGCAAGTTTGAATTACATAAGCAGTAAGGTCACCCATAACAGAAAAGTATAAACAGTGTTGGTTTTGTGTCTATCGGAATGAAGGATTAAACCCCCCCAAAATTAATAAACTTTCTATGGGAGGAAAGAACAACTTTCAGTCACAATGTATGTGACACAGAGTTATATGCATGTATTAAATATACATTGAACATCTGTGCTTCAGTCTATTTGAAAATAACTAAAGAAAATTCTGGACTGAATTTAAAAAAAAAAAAAAGAAAATGAAATTGTAGTACAGTCTGTCACCGTTTCCATCACTAGTCCTTTTGTGTTTAGGTATTAGAGCTCATACGGTACATAGGATCTGAGATCCAGAAACTGATAGACTCTCAGTAAAGAGCTGTTGCAGTAATGTCACTGATGCTGTACTCTTAAGCTGCCGTTCTTTGTTTTTTTGTTAAGCCCTGTGAACAAAGAAACATTGTTACCTGCATGTGTCTTCAGAGCATCCTACAGAAGAATGTAATCTTGAATGTTAGTGTTGCTCTTATTCTATCCTTGTAGATTTAAAGTAGGCACTTGAGAAAGCATCTTACTGAAATCATCTGCCTAGCTTCAGCAAACACAAGTGATGGAAAACACTTCAGCTTGACTTCACATAATTTCTTAAATTTATCTTTTTCTATAACAAGAGTTCATAAATGTCAGTTTGTAGCTCCTTTAGGTGTCAAAGGAAACACTTTATTTTCATTAACTATGAGTTTATGATTATGTGGCTAGATTTTTGAACAATGTAAATGTACAGTTGCAAGGAAAATTAGTATCTCCTCATGCAAATAGAAGACGCTTATTGACAACCTCTGTTAGCCTTTGCATCTGCAATTGAAATAAATCTGTGGCCGAAATGATTCTGCATGTTGTAATCTAGTGTATACACATCTAGACAGAAACTAGAGTGTGTATGAAAGGGATAGGTGGCTATGGAGGTTTTTATTTTTATGGGTGAGGTTCTTTCTTTCCTGGGAAATCCGATTTATATTCTTCCAAAACTGCAGATGTTTCTGCCCCTTTTGCAAGTATCTGTATTCTGATCTGAAACAAGAGGCTTGAATGTTTTTGAGTGGTGTGAGAGGCACAGACAAAATGCTGTTCTCACAGCTACCTCGCTACAGCAGAGGAATCAGCCAGTGTTCTGTGGGGAATAAACTCAAGCTGATTGTCTGAAACTATTACTCTAATACTAAATTCCTTTTAATTTATCCTGCATCTTAAATAGGTAGGTAGAATAGATGTCATTTAATAGCCAGGATATTCATGGGAATGACCTACATGTAGAGGACAGAGACTGTAAACAAAATTGCATTTTGTTCATTAGCCACAGTACAAATCAATTCTGGGTAACAGAGACATCCTAATAAGACATTGTTTTATACTTCTATCATAGAGGTGAACCTTAAAATAGTTGTGCAATATATGCATATAATAATAAATTATTAACCACACAGAGATAAACTGGATCAATTCAGAAACATCCAGCTGCTACTTATAAAAAGGATGTTCTGAGAATTATGAATACGTCACACATTTAAAATTGTGTTGCTATAGTAGTGTGTAGAGAAAATAGATCTGCTTATATCTTCTTCACTGAGGTTATTCCTAAATACACAGTGTGTAACCTGGAAAGGGTGGTGCATTGTATTATGTAGACGTGGAAATGTGAATTTTCAAGAGGATTACACAAGGGCTTTCTGTAATTAATTTTTCTCTCTGACAATGACTGGCATGTATTCACATGTGGGTGTTAAATGCGATAAATTTGTAAGCTAGATTCCAAGCCAATCAATTAGCTACATGAAGACTACTAATCTTGGATTACTTATGCTCTGGATATATTTCTACCAGCTCTAGATGCACTAGCAATCTATGAAATGATGGAGTCATGGTGAACGCTACAAAAAATATGCAGTCTATATTCTGAGACAGGTCTGACAAAAATGCATCTAGAGATTAACAATGTAGAATCCGTCAGACAGATTAATGAGACTATCTAATACTGATCTAAATTAGAGGAAGCAGCAAAATTTCAGGGCTGAATAAAGGAAAAAACCTCAGGAAGCTCTGGCAGAGGAGGGACAATGAACATCTGGGCAAGAGAGTCAAGATCTATTGGCTCAATACATGTGTTGGGAAGGGAAGAGATCAGAGGAAAATGTTACATGCAATAGACTTTGAATTGTGAATTTTAGAGGTTTTGAAATAAAATTCTGACAAAGACATAAAAGAAATTGCAATGCATGAAGTTTTTCCTTTCCAAAAAGAAAAAAAAGAAAAAGAAAAAGAAAAAGTGGGGGGGAGGGGGAAGGTAAAAAAAAAGCAAAAAAAGCAGCTAGAAATTCTGGATGTCCCCAGAATCCAACATACTAGCAGTTATAGAGTTAAACAGATAAATTATGGCCAATTAAAAGCAGTAATGTGCAGTGAGTGCTTTGTATGTCTACCTGTTTTTCCCTAGCAACATTTATTCTTTAGAGTTGTAACACCTTTATAGTGGACGAGAGATGGCCCCAGATGGGCTACAGAAGCTTTCACTTCTTGGTCATGGTTTGAGTCCAGTCTGGGTTTTCTGAGGCACACGAGAAAAAGCAGATGTTGCTGCCCTTGTATAAAGCAGCTGTGCAGTTTTCATTCTCTGCCCCTGTGTGGACAATCCCCCTCCAGATGAAGCCCAGTCTTGCTCCTGAAACCCTTCTTTTCCTGTGTCTGCCACACTTGCAGCCTGGCTGTCTTCAGGGCATTTCACAGTAATTCACCACCACTGACCATTTTTAATTGGAAGTGAAATCAAAAACTTCTGAAATCAGCCAAAGGCATTATAGAAATTACAAGCAGTTGCTTGTAATCAGAGCTTAGTAAAAGAGACACTGCAGATTCTGAGGAGAATCGTGAACTAAACTAATTGATGGTACACTATTAAATAGCCCAAAAAGGAAGCATTGCTTATGGGACATCAACTCATCTTTATCTGTCAGCAGTGAAAACACAAGAAAGCTTGCCCTTTTGAAAAGTAAACAGAAAATTATGCCTCTAACAAAAACCAAAGCCACGAAAAAGGCAGCTTTTATTCCTTCTCATAATGTTCAGGAACATAAGGCAGTAGCACTGATGTGGCTCCACAGCTGTTGCCAGGGAAAAGTAGGAATGTAGCCTGCCACATCTGGGGTGACATCTTTGAAGAGACACTTAATCTGCAGTGCTGAGGTATGCTAAGCCTCTTTGCTTTTCTTTGTCAGTTCTCAAGCTAATACTACTCCTGGAGAGCAATGCTGATTTCAAGTCAATGGATGAGATGAAAGAACAATTAAGGACAGTGACGCTTTATGCAGTGTGGAAAACATAAAGACAGGACAATAGCATAATTCCTTGATCACTCCAGCAGAAGATTTACTTTTCCACCCTTTAAAGTTGTAGGTTCCCTGCTTCTAAAACAAAAATGACAGGAATTTTTAATCACTGAGTGTGTGTTTTGTGAATTGAAGGGGAGCATTAAAAGACTGGCAAATAAAAGGTATCTACTGCTATTACACTGATATGTTTCTATTGGATCAAAGCATTTTCTTCTCTGTAGCTCTTCAGAAACAATTTGCCAGTATTGTTAGGCAGGCATTACACAAAGAAAGACATCAGGTAAAGAAACACAAGAGAAGCTTTAATAAATAAGACCCCCTTTATGGCACTATTCCCATTTCCTAATAATTGAAAAACTCAGAATCCAGACCTGTAAGATGGTGTGGTGGTTTGAGCCTGGATAAACACCTGATGTCCAGCAAAACTGCTTCAAGGTATTTTGCTCCTCCTTTTTTGCCTTCCAGAGGAACTTAAAAAAAAAAAAAACCAGCTAGGAATTTATGGCTAGAGATAACAACCAAAAGAGGAGCTTTGATTAATACTATGGGCAAAGCAGAACTTAGAATAATGCTTAAATTTATTACTAACAATATAAAGACTAAAAATAAGAAATAAAAACAGGCTAGAAACACCTTTTCACCACTACCCCTCAGTCTGTCCATGCTCCCCTCCTTCTCCTGACAGCGTAGGGGACAGGGAATGGAAAGTTTACAGTCAGTTGTTGTTGGGTCAGCCATTTGCAGATGTAAATCCAAGACTTAAGCAGCACTTTTTCCAAATGTGCTGTCTCAGGGGGCTTTCTTGTGGACTGCAAAGGGGACAGCTTGCTTCACCACAGTCATCAACACGGTCACAGGGGAATCATAACTCTGAGTCCTTCCCCGGCATTCCGTGGAGTCCCCCTCACGAGAGAAATCCTCTGCTCTCTCGTGTTTCATTCAATGGGGTGCAGTCTCTTATGAAAAGCTGGCTGTACCTGCTTAGCGTGGGCTTCTCCCTCCATGGGTCTCGGCTGCAAATCTTTGCAGGACTCCACTCCATCTTGGGGTCTCCCACGAGGCAACAGCCTCTTTCACGCATCAGGGGTCTTTGCACCCCAATGGGTCCCATGGGCTTTGAGGGGACAGCTCGTAATCACCATGGTCATCATCACAGTACTCAGGGAATAATAGCTTGAAGTCCTTTCCCTGATCTGTGGAGTCCCTCCCCCTCCATCTCCTCCGGCACTAACCTTGATGTCTGCATTGTGATGTTGTTAATCCATGGCTGCCCCTTTCTAACTGCACAACAACTTCTTAAATATGTTTTCACGCAGGGGCGTAACTTAGTGTTCAAAAGCAGGAAGTTTTCTTCAGAGCTAACCCTCATTGGCTCTGCTCTATAGGATGGAGGGAAACTTCCAGAGGCTTCCAACAGAAGCCATTCTTCCTCTTACAAAAAGAACCTAATCAGAGAAACCCACAACAGATGGCTGCTTAAAAAAAAGGGCAAAAAAAGGCAAAATGCAAACAGAAAAATGAGAGAGAAAGAAAAGACAGAAATTCTGATCTCAAATATCTAGTCTAAACTTTCCTGTAGTTTTTGGGGATAGCATTTATTCCAAAAGCAGAATACAAGGCTGAGTCTTACAATAGGGTAACCAGACATTAGAATCTTCAGATTGCTGTGCCACATTGAAATCTGGCTTGTTGGATTGTATTAAATGATGAAGTATGAAATTAACATATTCCTAGTTAGTGCAGAGCCTTGCACTTGAACTAGATGTTCTTTTAGTATTGAAGAGAATATTTTTTATTTCATCTTGATTGGTGAAATGTCTGAAACTTCTTTTCAAGGTCTTAGGAACTTTTACATCTAGGCACGTGATACCTAGACACTACTGGTCAAGTTATGAAGGTAACTTTCTATATGCCTGTTGTTTGTATATTCATATAACCATATATATCTTGATTTCTGTATGAAACACACAGTTACATACACAGAGTTTATACTTCTTTTACCAGTATAAAAATATGACCTTCTCATGTATGTGAGCCTTTAGTACTAAGGGAATACACTGTAAGCAAGTACTGTTGGGAGAACTAAAACTTTGGGCCAAAACTCATGGCTCAGTCCAGTCTTTTTGCTAGACAAACTTAGGAAAGCACCAAAAGTCTGGTACTGTTTACAGGACTCAAAAACTACTCTGTTTAAGCAGACATGTCAGACTAGAAATTTCTGAAATTTCTCAGAGTTGTACCTGATTTAAAAAGGAAAATAACCTCAGAAAATCAGAGCAGTAAGCCATTTTTTTAATTTATCAAAAAGTGTCATTGAAAATGTGTAGCACAGGTCAGGGCCTATGAAAAAACCTCAAGGGAGTTTTTAAGCATGCTGCTATCCAGTCAGTTTCACTGGAAAAAGTAATTTGGATAGCAGTCTCCTGTTTCCCTTCTTTCTCTGATGGGCTGTGCGACTGCAGACAGGTCATTCAGGGTTTGATCCAAAACCCATTAATGTCAAGGGAAAGACTCCTTTTGACTCCAGTGATCTTTAGATTGAAATCTGTGTTCCTGCTTCTTGCCTGGATGCTACTAACTTCCACTGTGTGTGCTTGAAAGCTGAAGTCCTCTGTGCATCAGTATTCTCGCATCTAAAGGGTCTGTGGTGGGACAGTCTAATTAGTATTATCTGTGTTAATATTTTAATGCATAATCTTATTTAGAGAGCTAAAAAGATTAAATAATAAAACATGATATAAAAGATTTGCAAGGTTATGCTATGAAAAACAAGAAAAACAAGTTGTATTAATATGTGAAAGCTGTTAAGCATCTTCCTAGGCTTAGGGGGCAAAAATCAGTCAATCTTTCTGTGGTTATGGTAGAATTTGTGTGTTTAAGTTGCTGTTGCTCAGTGTCTGAGTGATGGTCTAGGAGAATGACAAAGGGGAATATGACATAGAAACCAGTGCGTTGAATTTTTGGGATGTGCAACAAGTTTGTTGGACTGGTAATCAGTGTCCATTTCTCAATGAACCGTTCAGTTCTTTCCCCCGCCCCCCCCCCCCCTCTAGTTTTCTTTTTCTCAATCAGTATGGAATTCAAAAGATAGTGGTCCTGACAGGAACCACATGCCTAAAACTGGCACTCAGTCTTGACTCTTGTCCATGAGGTTTTTTTACTGTAATTTATGCTCATCCTCAGTGCCACATGAGGCTGGTAGAAATTGCTCATGCATAAAACACAGAGGGTGATAGTGAATGGGGTGACATCAGACTGGTGACCTGTCAACTCATGGGATTCCACAAGGCTCCATCTTAGGCCCTGTGTTCTTCAACATCGTCATCGATGGCTTGGGCACAGGACTGGAAGGTATACTAAGCCAGTTTGCAGATGACATGAAACGCAGAGGAGCTGTTGACTCCCTCAAAGGCAGGGATGCTCTGCAGAGAGACCTTGACAAATTAGAGGACTGGGCAGTCACCAACCACATGAAGTTCAACAAGAGATAATGTCAGATTCTAGATCTTCATGTGGATATTCTTTTGCTTGATTGTCTTTGTGTTTTGCAAATTTCTGAACAAGCTCTCTTCCGGTGATAACTAATGACACAGGTCCAACAAGAAAAAGCATAGGAGAATGGGTTTGACTGTGCCTCCTATATAGAACCTTAGAATGATTAGTTTGGAAGGGACCTTAAAGGCCATTTAGTTTCAATCCACCTGCTGTGGGAAGGGACACCTTTTATTAGACCAGGCTCCTTAAAGCTCCATCCAACCTGGCCTTAAGCACTTTCAGGGACAGGGCACCCACAACTTCTCTGAACAACCTGTTCCAGTGCTTCACCACCCTCACAGTAAAGAATTTTTTCCTAATATCAAATCTAAACCTACACCCTCTCAGTTTGAATCCATTCCACCTTGTCCTGTCACTACATGTTACTGTGAATAGTCCCTCTCCATCTGTCTTGTAGGCTCTCTTCAGGTACTTGAAAGCTGCAATTAGGTCACCCTTCTTTTCCTTTCTCTTTCCCAGGCTTAACAATCCCAATTCTCTCAAACTTTCCTCATAGAAGAGGTGCTCCATCACTCTAATCAACTTGGTAGCCTCCTCTGGACTTGCTCCAACAGGTCTGTGTCTTTCTTGTGTGGGGGACTCCAGAGCTGAATGCAGCACTCCAGGTGGGGTTTCATGAGAGCAGAATAGAGGAGCAGCATCACATTCCTTGACCTGCTGGCCATGCTGCTTTGGATGCAGTCAAGGATGCAACTGACTTTCTGAGCTGCAAGTGCACATTGCTGGCTCAAGTCCAGCCTTTCATCCAACAGCAGCCCCAAGTCCTTCTCAGCAGGGCCTCAATTCATTCAACCCCCAGCCTGTGTTGATACCAGGGGTTAGCCCATCCAGGGGTAGCACCTTGCACTTGGTCTTGCTAAACCTCATGAGGTTCCCATGGGCCCACTTCTCATGCTTGTCCAGGTCCCTCTGGATGGCATCCTGTCCTTAGGTGTGTCAGCCACATCACTCAGCTTGGTGTCATCTGCAAATGTGCTGAGGTTGCACTTGACCTCTTTATCCAAGAAGATATTAGATAGTACTGGTCACAGTATGGACCTCTGAAGGACACCACTTGTCACTGATAGTCATCAGGTCTCTGAGACATTGATCTCTACCCTCTGGAGGTGACCATCCAACCACTTTTCATCACAGATGACTCTCTGAATCACTAGCACTTTGGTTAGATTGAGTACATTCCTTTTCTGCTTCTTCCTTACCTTTGGAGGCCGCCTTTCTGTCCCTTTTAGGAATGTTAAAAACAATATAATTTTCCATATTGTCAAGAACCAGTGGAGCATTGGCTTTTTTGTTCTATTTTGGTACCTAAGTGGACATCTTGAAGAAGTAAAAAGACCTTAAAATGTCACACCTTAGATATGTAAAATAAGGTGATGGATGCGTGAAAGATACAAAAGAGCAGGGCTGTACAGGAACTGGGAAAACATGCTTTAGAAAATGAAACAGCTTTTGGCTCTCAAAGAGCCACATCTGAGTGCTGGTCCCAGACTTCCTGTGGTAGTTGGCTGTTAGTATGGAACACTGCCACTTAAAAAATTTATTTGCAGGTGCTGTGTCTGTATGGACAAATTATTTTCGATAATTTCCTGCATTCTTTTAAAGAAAAGAACCCCAGGAGTCCCTCAGATGATAACGCAGTAGAACAATTGAGCCACACAACACGGCATCTCCCTCCTCAGAAGCAGACATTGAAGTGGGGTGAGCTGAAGCTGCCCCAGTCACAGCAGGTAGCTCAGTGCACTCACTTGCCTGAAGTGTAGATGTCTAAATGGATACCAGTTCCCTTCTCCCTTCAAAATAATACACCATCCCACTGCTCTGTGTGTGCTAGATTGACTAGCTGTATCTTTTTATGCTTTGTATACACAAAAGTTTCTGCAATAAACAGT
Source organism: Margarornis squamiger (assembly GCA_035222235.1). Lineage (NCBI taxonomy): Eukaryota > Metazoa > Chordata > Aves > Passeriformes > Furnariidae > Margarornis > Margarornis squamiger. Next base: position 57,256,723 of record JAWWTY010000077.1, read on the forward strand.
AGTTCTGCTTCCACACTATGCACATTTTCTTTAAAACATATATATATATATTCACAGAGCCTGCAGCTGGAAGCCCAACTGGATAAGCTGTTGGACCATGAAAAAACTACAGAATTACACAAGTGAAAACAGCAAGACCCAAACTGCCACCTTCAGAAGATGTGGATTGCATTAGGTCACAGTGAGTTAGAGTATTCCTTACTCCCTATGTATCTCTTGCATAAGATTTGAAGTTCCTCTTCATTTTAAATTGCATATGGCTGATATTAAAAGATATTAGAGTGTCACCCTTTGCTTTTAAATGCTCTTACCCAGTGCCTGCACATGTACACACATCTATGCATATGTACACATGCACACAACCCTCTCTGTGATGTTCAAGCGTTCAAATTTATTAGCCTTTTATAACTGTTATAACCAATAAATACAGTAAAGCAATAAATAACAATGCTGAATAAGAATAGACTAAGTCAACCCAGTATTTTATGCCTTTCCACAAAGTCCAACCAACCTGGAAATGCTTCTAAAAACGCAAGTGTAAAAATCAGTCTGGCTTTGAATAGTCATAGAATTTTTAAACGGCTTCTTAACAATTTTTGCGACTCCTGTCCCTTCATCAGGAGACAATTGCACAAGTCTAGTATTTCTAAGGTCATAGTGCTCTAGGATGGCATCCACTATGTAACTTCCCTTTCAGTCCTACTCTTTTTCCTTTTCCTAGTCTAAGCCTCTAAAATTCTACTATATGAGTCTGGGATCTTATTTGAGTCAATACCTGTGAGATCCTCTAGTAATGTATTAAGGCAAGAAAATGGAAACCTCCCTCTACAGATGTACAATGTCCCACTCTAATTATTCTAATTTCAATGTCTAAATATATTATTTTGTGGTAGCAGAATGAACTAGAGTATTAGGAAATTACCTGACATTCAGGATTGTGAGTTGCCATCAATTCAAACCCCTTTGATCTGTGTGGAGAGAACAGTTTCAACAGCTGAAATGAGTAATAAAAACAGATTTCTCTCCTCTGCAGTGTGCTATGGAAATACCCTAACAAACATTAAATAAGCTGGGTCAGAGACGAGAAGCAGGAGAAATAGATTTGTACAAGCTAAGGCAGTTCTGTATGTTGTCTTAAGCAGAAAAGTTTTGTGATCCAAGGCACTTCATTTAAAGCTAGCTGGACTATCTCTGTGCTCAACTGCAGAAGGCTGGGAAGAGGTTTTTTTTTACACAGCTTAGATGACTAAAGTAAGTACACTGTTCCAGCTAAAATTTTACAGTGCTCTTACGGATACAAATAAATATTCTGAAGAGATCCCTTATCCAAACTCTTTTAAATGTCTGTATTTGGATGATGAGGTAAACCTCACCTTTTTCTCTTGACAGAATGTTGAAAGCTTAGATTTCTAGCTTTGAGCTAGACATCTACATGTTAAAGTGTAATGCAAGGGAGATAAATCCTCATGTCTACTTTTTCAGACAGCTAGAAAAAACCCCATGTTTGTTTCTGAATTCTAAATGCAACAGTGTAATCAGAAACTTAAATTCATATGCAACAAGAACGAACACAGCTGACTGGTTGTTGCAACTTTATCTTCCTCTGATGGCTGGACCACATGAGCCTTTAAGGGGTAAGTCATTTTGTTAATACACAAGACATTGAGATCCATATGTCTCTGGGTGCACTGCTGAGGAAACCTAGGAATCCTGCATTGCATCACCATAATAGCATAATACATTACCAAAGCCAACACATGCCAGGAAAGAGCATTCATTAAAGATCTCAGTATTTGAGATATTTATACAGATAGTGACAGAAGTATCTGAAAAACAAAATACTGACCAGCACCTCACTTCCACTGTTTCTGCCCTTTTAGATTGAATCTCCTATTATGCCCACTGAAGAAGGAGAAGAAATGTTGACTACAAAAAGGTGTTCAGATATATAAACAGTGGTTGAGCTCTGAAATAAAAACTATGACAAGTGTAGGAATCCCATCTTGCCTTGTCCTAGTCTGCAAGTCTGAGAAGCCATTCCCCTTTGGACATCTCTTTGGGATGTCTACCAAAACCACATGCAGAAAGAGTCTACAGTTTCCAAATTAAGTACTGTAGTCCAAAACTGCAGAACTGTGTATAACAATTCTGTGTCTTGAGACGAAAAGACTTTAATACTTTGTTTGTATAACCCTTGATATTTTTTCTAAAACCTAGAAAAGAGCACTCATTAATCAAATAAAAACTGTCATACTCCCATGACAAGGCTTAAAAAGCCAAATCTATTTTCAAATGTTCAGAAGAAGACCATTAACTCTCATCAAGCAGGAAAGAAGGCTGCTGTCTTCCCCAAATCCTGGCTCAAATTTCAGTCAGCAATAAATAACGCACTGTGAGCTATTTGCTTTTAACAAAAAGTAGACTCTAAATTGCAGGTTAACAAATCTTAAAGTGAGATGAGGGTCAGAAAGAGAAATAATTCAGGAAGAAGGAGTTGCCCAACAGAGCAAAAGCAAAGAAATATATTTTAATGTAAAATGGTACCCAGAAACTAGTGAAGCCAGATAGAAAAAGTTCAGGTATGTTTGTACAGTTGTATAGAGTGCTGATTTCTCTCTCTGTGGTGTCTACTACCATGGCCTCTGCTTTGTTCAGCTAGTTTGAGCCCCTTTCTAATCTTACAGCTAGTGAATATTTCAAATTCTACTAAAACCTGCATCTTTGCTCAGCATTTGAAGTTTGTAGTACTTGCATTAGGCAGCATAGGAGGGAGAGATCTGGTCTCAGATCTATTAAAAAAGATGTAGTTTGGACTTGAAACTGTATCATTAGTTTATTCACCAGTTTTCATGGTGTTGTCTGGGGCTTTTTGGTAATTGGCTCAGTACCAGTGCAGAAGCAGAGGTGAGTTGGTGTACATGGAGTGAAACAAGTGCATCTGGTCTATGTTATACAAAAATTAGAAAAATACTTCAAAAAATGTTCCAAGTAAAACACTGTATGCTTTGTACTGTGGCCCACTGTGCTTTGGCAAGTGCTAGATTTTTCAAAAACAGTGCAAACAGTTTTAAAGGCTTCATTTCACTCACTAATACTGGTTAGTGGTGATAGCAAGTTTGCAATCATAGAAATTAGGGAGGCCCAAGATTTATTTGACTGCTGTACTGTGGTTTCCTCCTTGCACTCAGAACAATTCAATACAGAAAGCATTCCTTTTGGTCTCATTTTGATTTTAGTTGCTTGCATTGGGGGCTATTTCCCTGTCAGAGAAACATGTCTTCATCACATGTTCACACTGAAACTGTCTAAACAAGTCTCAGAGAAGCTGATGAATTTTGCTCGTTTAGTTTTCTGACAGATCCATCAACTTTTGCTATTTTGAGCAAGGACACCTGACAAAAACTATATTGGTCATCATCTTCCCAACTCCTGACATCAGGGCCTGCACCCTGTTTTGATTCTCCCTTTCTGGTGGTCCTTCTAAGGAATAAAATTCTCCAATATCCAAGACAGGAGTTATTGCACTGTCTCTTTTGCAGGTCCACCCAGACACACACATGACCTGATACAGTGCTCTGCATGAATCCTGCTGTAGGGTCACAATCTGATCTCTGTAAATCTCATCCTAATCTCTTATCTAGAGGAGAACCTAACCTCAAACATGAAGTTCAGTTTTTATTTTAAGGCATATATTCCAAAAATTAAATTACAGGGCTGGATAGGCTTGCTATCCACCAAGGTGTTTTAGGTTTTTTGGGTCTTTTGCTGAATTACTGTCCTCAAAGACCTTCTGTTTTAGTTGAACCATCTTTGGGGGAGCAGGTTAGGCTTCGTGAAACCTCATCCATTCTCCATTGGGGAAGCAGTTCAGCTGGAATTCCATTCTTGTCTCCTGTGTTGACTCAGGAGTGACTGTTTTCTTTGTGGGCTTTGGATAAGGGAGTCACTTGCATTTTTCAGAAAGGAGAGCTTGCTGATGTGCAGAGAAAATAAGAGGATATAAACTTTGCACTAATTGGTATCTGCAGTAGACAACAGAGAATATGTAGGGCTTGAAAAATGCTATAAAATTTAATGAATCAGTTCAAAGTTTATTCCTAACGACTCATTTACAATTTGAGATTTTTACAAATTTATTTTTGAAGCTGTGAGACTTACAAGAAATTATTAATTTCACTATTCCTCTATCTAAGGTATCATGATAAAATAAGTTCCCTTTCTTAGTTGAATGAAAACTGTATTAATAGCAGTTTTTAAAAGCTACTCTTGAATTTGCTGCATTGAAGAAGCAGCCAGTTAGAAGTAATAAAACCAGGTTTGCTGGAGGGCAGCCTGAGGGCAGCAAAGCAGTGTTTGAGGGGCAGTGTACTAGCCAAGTCCTTCAGTCTGCCATCTCCATGGAGATTGGGGATGGACATCCATGCAGCAGCAAATACACAAGGTTTATTGATGTATTAGAGATCATGGAAGTGCATGAGAATGATCATATGGTTTTGCAGGGTTTCTATCCTGCAAAAGACAGCAGGATCAATAACCTAGCTCAAGAGCATCTACACCAATACACACAGCATGGACAACAAAGAGGAGGAATTGGAAGGCACTGTGTAGCAGAAAAACCATGACAATAGTTCCCATCATGGAAACATGGTGGAATGACTTGCACAACTGGAGTGCTTCAATGGATGACTGTAAACTCTTCAGAAGGGATAGGCCAGGTAGGAGAGGTGTTGGGGTAGCACTCACTGGTAGTTACAGAGGGTTTTCATGGTCTAGAGCTTAATAATGGTGACAATAGGGTTGAGTGTTTGTGGGTAAGAAGCAGAGGGAAGGTCAACAGGGCAGATGTCCTGGTGGGAGTCAGTTATAGACTGACTCCAATTAAGACTACAGACTTCACCAACTAAGGTGAAGGGATAGACAAAATATTGTATAAGCAGCTGGGAGAAGTCATATGATATGTAGTCGTTTTTCTTGGGGGGGACTTTAGCTCCACCAGACATCTTATGAAAATACAACATAGCAGAGAGGAAGTAGTCTAGGAAGTTCCTGGAGTGTGTGGAGAACTTCCTGACAGTTGGTGAAGGAGCTGTCTAGGGAAGGTGCCCCATTTGACCTGGTATTTGTGAACAGAGAAGGACTGGTGGCTATCTTGGGCACAGAGATCATGAAATGATGACTTTTGGTTCTTGGAGAAGGATGGAGGTCAGCAGAACTTTCGTCTGTTTAGGAGCCTGGGTTGACAGAGTCCCTTGGGAGGCAGTCCTGAAGGACAAAGAAGACCAGGAAGGTTGGACGTTACTCAGGAAGGAAACATTAAAGGCACAGGAGCAGGCTGCCTGGGTGTGCTGGAAGAGAACCAGCAGGGAAGAAGGCCAGCCTGGCTGAACAGAGAGCTTTGTCTGGAACTCAGGAAAAAAAAAAAAAGATATTTTATTACCTTTGGGAGAAGAGAAAGGCAACTCAGGAGGACTACGAGGATGTTGCGAGATTATGTAGGGAGAAAATTAGAAGGACCAAAACCCAACTAGAACTTAATCTAGCTACTAACATACAAAAATGACTAAACTGGTTCCTTGCTTACCTCAGTATCTAGAGACCATCAAAGTGGCCTAAAGCCAATTCTCTCTAACACTCTTTTGTACTGTGCCGATTATGGCTTAATATTTATAAAGTTTCAACTTATGGGTGTTCAGAATGTCAGCGACTGAGAAACTCAATATAGACAAACAGGGAAGAAAGAGGAGTTTGAAAAAAATATAAAAAGCAGTGAAAGTCAAAGTACTTTCTTTCTCATTTTCCTCCTCACTCATACAGATTTTGTCTTAAGCACTTTTCATCTGACCTTTTTTTTTTTTCCCCGTTCCCCTTTTTATTTCTCTCTGTATATACTGAGGTGGAAAGAAAGGTACACAGCCATTTTTATGAGAATGTTGACTGAGGGTGGTTACCACCTGTGCAAACTGTCTGAAATTGTGACTTCCTCCTTGCCTTCTTTTCCACCAGAGAGAAAGCCTCACTTCTTAGATAATTAAAAGAATATTATTATCCACAACTTTCAGCACCATGCTTCCCTTCACTGACCCCCTTCACATGATTGGCGTTTTCCAGTCAAAACATGCTTCCCTCTTGGCTGAAAGGCTTTCGTTAATAAAATAGACATTCTGTTTCAAATTTGAGCAGTTAACTAGTTAGCACCAGAAGCTCTGATGTGAAGATCTGGGTATTGAAACAGAGAGGCCTAGCATGGTTGTTTAATTAACAAGGCAAATAATTAAATTTGCCACTTATTTACAGGATAAAGAATTTGCCTCTCCTCTTCCTTGTTTTCCCTTCATTCATTGCTTCATGTTAGAACCTCAGAAACCTCAAGAATGATGTCTATGCCCATAGAGTTTTGCAGTTTAGTAAAGCTGTATGATAAACTTGCCTAACTAAGACTTAGTAAACCTCTAATATTTGTCTCTTATACTAAGACTTTTTCAGGTACAACATGTCTGGTTGAGGACAGCACTGCCCCAAATGCTGTTCACTAACTGGAGGTTACATTGTATTCTTTTGAGTGCTCCCTAAGATACTTAAATCAGTGAGCCAAATTATTTTATTTTCATGAAGGGGATTTTGGAGCTCTGCCAGCAAAAATTAACTGATGGTGGTTTATGCCAAAGAGATGCAATAAGGGTGCTGAATGGTGGGAAAAGACATCTTAATAATCTGCACATCTTCTTTGAAATGGACTTCTGCCTATATTCTATAGACTATAGACAGACATCTTCTAGATCAGTCTGTACCTACTGAACCAGTCACTACTCTGCTTGGCATCTTGTTTCTGTCCATGTGGGATCTGGTAGCCCTTCAGATGGGCTCCCTAACCCAGTCCTGGACAAAGGAGTCAGACCAACTTCAGGAGACTGCTCTGCCAGTTTTACTGTCTGAAACAAGGCAAAGTCTGGCAACACCAAGGAAGAAGAAGTAGGGAAGACAGCCTGTTCACTTGTATTGATTACTGGCAGAATTGAGACTGTGGTCAATTAGTTTAGATTGTTATTATATTATTAGGTTTATTATTTAGATTATTTTTATAATATATCTCTCTTTAGATATTAACTGTGTTTAAATTAGGGGTTTGCAACAGTTTACTCTGTGACATGCTGTTTGCTAACACAGGCACATCCCCACAATGCCTGTTGAGTTTGGAGTCTTCTGCTGCTGAATCTTAAATCTGATGAAAAATGGTACTTAAATTTATTTTCAGCCTCCTGTAATTTATTATCGCCAATATTTTCACATGGTTTTATCACTCCAGAACTAGCAATGACCTTCTATGGTAAACTTTTGTGTGGAATTTTATAAATTCTTTTAATGCTACACAGCAAATTGGATTCTCACAATGCCGTAGGAGTAGGGCATTGTGGTTCTGGCTTTGATGTAAGTTAAGAGAATAGTCTAAGGAGTCAGAGTTGTGACTTCTGATCAGAGAAAAGTTCTCTGGAGGAGAAAGTTGCAGAGACAACTAAGAGGCTGGTTGAATAAGTAGGTGTTAGGTTTACTCTGTGAGCCTTTTCGGGCACTCTTTTTAAACCAGTCAGATGTGCATAAAGCCACCAAAGTGCTTGCAACATTTGAAATGAACACAGGAGATGATATTTTTGAAGCATGGTCCTTCAGTTTTTTCGGTCAAGGTGGCATTTCCTCAGAGAGAAGCTATTTTTTTTAATATGGTTCTTCATACTTCTGTTTCATTTTGCATTCTTGGAAAATGATGGCTATGGTAATGGCTATTTTAGCAAAGTAATTCAAGCTCTATTACTGGCTATTTTAGCAAAGCAGTTCAAGCTCTATTGCTGAAAAGAACTACTTGAACCTTCCAACATCCCTCTCTTCTGTTATAGTGAGGTTGCTGTGCTGATACATGAAGGAGGTGCAACTGCAGTCAGTATGACATCTGGTAGACCTTTCTTAACAGCACCACAGTGTCACGAGCTCTCCCTGATTGTGTGGTGTCCTGCACCCTGGCTCAGCTAGACAGTCAGACAAGCAAACAGACTCATACACAGGGATATCTCATTTTACCACATTAACTGTACAGAAGAGGGACAGTAGAACTTGGAGGAAAATGCATGTTGAAGGGAAATGGTGGGAATAGCTCTTTTAAATACAATAAGCCTGACAATTTTGACCGATGTAATTTAGCATTTGAAACATGCCGTCTGCTGTAATTTTCATTGCCCAACAGTACTATTAGAGCCAACAGCATGTTTTTTGAGCCAAAATACTTTTATTCATATCACTTCCTCATTTTTTCTCTAGGAAGAGCCACTACTGTGAATTCTGTCACCAACCTTGTGAAGCGCAAATGTGTTCTCATTAGAGTAAATCAGAATCACTTAGCAGCATAAGTGAAGCTTGTAAAAACAATGGCCTTGTTTTGCTTACCCTAATGTAAATCAGCATCAAGCTGGCCGACAGAAACGGATTTATACTGATGCAAAACTGAGGTAAGATCAGAATCAGGACAACTGACTTAAAGTATATTCTGTGTTGAGGGCTATCGATGATGAGTTTTATATTTCATCTGAATTAATCTTTAACTGCTTGCTTGCTAGACAACCAGAATAAATAGTCATTAGTCTTTTCATCTCAGCAAAATATGACACTGGCTTGAACTTAAAAAGTGTGCTGTATCATTTTATGTATGCAAAATCAAACCATCCTGTATAGCACAGAAGCCAGTTAAACAATTACTCCACTATGTTCAAGAAGGACAAAGGCAGAGGAGAAAGAACTTGATGAATGTTTGCATTGTGTGAAGGAAAAGGATCTCATAAAATTACAGTAGACACAGTTACATCTTTGAGTCAGAAAAATATGTCTTGAAAAATGGTAGTGCTTTTGTCACTTGGATACTTTCATGCTGCACTGCTTTTTGCAAAGATGATTGGTATCTCAAAGTTCTCAGTTATGTACCACCCTGAAACCAAATTGTTATCTTCGACAGAAACAAGCAAACAAACAATTTAGCCTGACCTATAGTTTAATGTGTAAAAGGAAAAAAAAAAAGAGAGAGATGGTCAATGGCTAGTGCCCCACTGTAGTAATAAAATGTCTAGACAGCAATTAACATCCATTTCCCTTAAGAATGCATCTGTGTCATCAGCAAATCTTTACTACTTTGAAAGGGACCAATCTAAATATGTTTAATCATTAATCAATTTCCAAAATCTGAACAGGATTTACTTTTCATGGGCTTTGTCTTCAAAACTGCAGACACTTTATGAGAAAAAAGCCCTGAAACTAAGGGGGGATTATTTTGGCCACAGTCCAGTGGGTGAGCCTGCTTACAAGATCACTGGTGCTGTGTCTTGTTTGGGAACATTGCACTCTTTCTGCATACGTTAGCACTTTCAGTTTCCTTGATTCTTTTCTATTTCCCTTTTGTCTCTGTGCATTCATAGGAAGCAGCACCAGCTGAAAGCACAGAGCAGGATTCTGCGCACAGATCAGCCCTGCAATAGCTGGCAACTATATTTGTCTTGTGAGCTGGCTTTGAGAAATACCTCTCTTTCCTCTTTGAGCGGCACTTCTCTTTCCCCAGAACTATTCCTCCAGCCAATGGTGAAGTCTCTCACAGGTCACTGATTGCTGCATTCACATGGGATCACACTAAACTTCCCGTCAAGTAGAGGAAATATGAAATTAGCTTCCTGCAATTAAACAAAAAAATCTCTGTGCTTCTACCACACACAACCACTGAAAGGGTTTTAAGCCCATCAGGAAAGCACTATCATACATAGCATAAATAAGGAGGGAATCTGATTGATAAAACCATGATCACTACAGTAAGCACAAACAACTTTAAGTCAACCAGTGCCAGCAGTGGATTTATCCTGATTTACAGTATCATAACTGAGTTCAGCCCCAGGCTCTGGCATGTTCATTGAATACATCAAAGAACTTACCAAAGAAGAAAATGGCACAAGCTGATATCTTTTGGAAACTCCTCTGGTTTTTTCGCTTTGAGGACTGAAAACCTCTCCTTTTAGCTTATACCCTGCTTCAGAATTCAGTGTTCTTGCCAAATGAGTAAGAAATGTGAGGATTAGTGCACTGGAGAGATGGCATTTCTGGAACAGTGTTGTTTGGCAAGGCAAAACATTTTCTACTGCACCCAGGGAATAACACAAACAATAAGCTTTGCTTACAGGTTTTATGAAGTTTATTAATAGAGAAAACTATTTCAACAGATCACAAGTTTTGCACATGTTATACAAATACCACATAAAGAAATGTCACACCTCTGTAGAAAAGAATGCATTGCCTTGGCATCTACATTATTTGGGTACTGGATTGCACATCATGGTGTTAAATAGAACCTAAAAAGAGGGATGTCAGCCTGTGGGCTGAACGCTAGGCACCAGCACACCTTCCAAGGTAGTACAGATCTGCTCAAGCAGATACTGTTCAAAATGTGTATCTGTGAAAGGAAAGTAATCCATGATGCTTCTGATGCTCATTCTGATGGGGATGTCATAGGATGTAGGTCCAAACTGGAGAAATAAACCGTTCCAGCAGGTCTTACCATCTGGTGCCTCATGCAGCAGCCGTGTTTGAGGAAGGAAGGGAGGGCACAGGATGCAGAAATGAGGCCCATGTGAAGGGCTCTGTACCTACTTCAAGAAGGTGCAAGAGTTGTGTACCAAATATGCTTTCCTCTCTGCACAGCTGGTTTTCCTTCTTGCAGCAGCCTGAGCACTCAGGGGAAAGAGGATAGTTTAGGAAGGGGCCAGAGACATGTGTGGTGCCTTTTGGATCTTGCCTTGACTTGAGGTTGAGAAGCAGTAAGAGCGTACAAATGGAGCTGAGGGTTTGGAAGGACCGTCAAACTAGAAAATGTAGTCTTCATGGTATTCCACCCTGAACTGATCTGCAATTTGTCTTTAGAAATCCCAGTGAAATGGTACTGAAAAACCTTATGCTCTCTGGAGCACAATATTTTATTATTGAATTTGCAATAAATGGAAGCTGGTGTAAAAGGAAAAAAGGGTTCAGAACATGCTTTTGGGCAGAGGAAAAAGTGTCCATTAGTTCTGAATGTTTATTTCCTCTCTTTGCATCCTATGCTTAATTGTTAATCTTTTTTTTTTTTTTTTTTCTTTTCTTTTCTTTAGGAATGCAGAGGATAGTATCTTCTCAAAGATCTTTGAAAAATTAACATAATTATCCATTGTCTTAGGCCTTTATTCTCTGCCTTTCAGTATCTGTTCCTCCTAACATTCACAATATATCAATCTCTGATCCTTGGCACTAGTACAATTCATTTTTGCACAAGATGTTATTGAGATTGTAAATAAATGCAACAGCATCAAGGGGCAGACAAGACGGAGCCTGTCAGATCTGGAAGTCGGCAGCAAAGTTATAATTACTGCAGAGTGGTGTGAGGTGAGTTCTTTGCATCCATAGATTTAATTGTCATCAGCTGCTGGGGAAGTAAAGAATGGGGAAAAGAAGATGGAGAGTGATGGGGGTAAAGAGTGTTGCCAAATATATCCCAGGTTGTTTTTGCAGTTTCCATTAGTTAACTCATATTCCATCAGCAGAACAGCAAGATGTCCTATGCTTGGTAGTGTTTCCACAAGGATGACCTTTTGTACTGAAAGTATTTTAATTGCAAAAATTCTGAAAATTAAATGCGTGAGCTGAGTTGGAGTAAAATAAAAACTAATTTTCAGACCTAATTTTCAAAGAGGTCACACCGCTCCTGCAGCCAGCTAAGGTCCATGGCACTTCACTTAGTGTTAACACATAACAGCATTCTGAGATCAAGAGTAAACTAACTCTGCTCAGGCTGAAAGCTTAAAAATGTCTGCATGAACCCGGTAAACACATTACTGCACTAAAACTAATAGGCTCTGCATCTTCCACCATTTCCAAAGCACTTTTTTTTTTTTTTTCAAATATTAAAGAACTAATTTCTATGCCACTGCTTCAGTGAGAATATGGTAATATTACTTGCTAAGGGTCCAGGTACCAGAATATGACTTGATAGACTCTGAATAACAGTGTTGTGAGTAATATTGTCTGCACGCAGACAAATGCCTAAACAGAACTCAGCTGCTTTGGTTATCTGATCTCATTGTCTTGGAGCTGAAGTTGAAAATGACTTGCAGAACTTCTCTTCAGCTGTATGAATGAGTTAAAAGTCTAAGAATTTGGATGTGAAGGCAGTACAAACTTCTCCAAAATTCTGCTTAGATTTCGATTTGGGCTTAGGACCTGATATGTGAAGCTAAGAGAGACCATTAGTTGGGGCATAGAAGTGGTTACAAATTGTCAATCAAATGATGTCTGGAACTCAAGGAAAGGTAATAGAAGATGGTTGTAATGTGTTTTGTATTCGTTTGTTGTTTTCCAAGATGAGGTCCCCTTTTTCAAAGGATTTCATTTTATTTGCCTGGAGGTTTTTTTGCACAGATTGATGAGTGCTTTTGTGGGTCCAGGAACGCAGAGAGTCAATGTGAACTCCCTCTCAGATGCCACTGGTTGCTAAGAATGTTACATACCTCAAATGCTTCTCAGTAGTGAAAGCCAGTACCATTGTTTGCAGTTTGACATAGGAATTGGTGGAACTGGAAATGGAAAAGGCCCTCTGGGTCATCAGTCTCTCAAAGGTCAAGGTTTGTCTCATTTTGTGTTGCATGGAAAGCTTTGCAAAGGTTTGTAGAAAGTGGAAATATGCAAAAATATCTATTTTCAAATGAAAGTCTTTGCGTTTTGTTTCAGATGAAATGGAAAAGTCATCTTCAGATGAGAGTATTTTTTCAGAGATATACGATGCAGTGGTCCAAAGCCCTAACTTGTCTGCAATATGTACAAAATCTCATACCCAGGTACCTCTGAATCAACCTGACTGTGGGATTCAAATGCTCAGGACAATGTCATCAGTTGCTGTCCTCATTAGAGCAAAAATTGCACTAATTTACTTCCAGACTTTTCTGAAATTCGATTTTGCATAGTACTTGAGTTTCACTTAGCTTTATACATGTACACTTCTAATGAAATAAACCCTTGTTTTTATTTATGAGGTATGTTCTATGGCATATCTAGGGAATACCTAGGTATAACTGGGGAAAAAAAATCTTCAATCAAATCATTCCAGGAATTTATTTCTGGTTAGGTACCTGTCTGAAAATAGAATAAAGAGACCTTACTGCTAAATATTTTATATTCCTCAGGTCTTACATTGAAGACCTTCAAATTTCATTACACAGTGTCAAGAAAACATTCAAAAATGGGTAGGGTACAACCATGAATACATTACTTATATTTTAAATAAATAAATAATTGACAATATAAAAAGTGACGTACAGAAATTCTCACACGGGAGTAGCAAAGCTGAGATTTCTAGCATAACAAACTCCAGAGCATACTTTGTCAAGTTCAGACGATTACATTATGTACTTGTGAACTTCTTCACTTGTTCTTTTAATTGTACATATAGCAAATAAAAAGGAAATGTGGTGTTTTAACATTAGGAAACTCACTGGAGGTCCTGTAGTTCTACTTTGCTCTCAAATGTAAGGAAATACCTGTTCTTATGAAGTTTGCAGGCTCTGAAGTACAGCTTTTTGCCCAAGATATTTTGAAGATAGTTTGTTTGCAAGGAAATATTGAAGAAAAAGAGAATAGAAATTATTTAATGGAAATTTGAAAGTGAATTTGTAGCTTGTTTTTTTTCACCACAGTAGATTTCTCCTTAACAGAACAGAATGTGTTTAGGAATTGTTTTTGTATCTTCACAAAATTTACAATACTTTCACTGGTAAAGCAACCAACTTATAAGATTCTAATTTAATTTTTCCGCAGGACAGTTTAACGTTCTCAGCTTGTGGGAATGAAAAGAACACATTTTAATGTAACTATTCTTTTAGAGAAATACATCTATAAGAGTCAATTCAAGAAATTTTGCTAAATGAAACCCAGGACAAAGATTGGGCTAGCTACCTCAGATGATTTTCTAGGAACTATAGGTAAGCATGACCTATAGTATCTTAGTACTCAGGAAATCAAGGGTTGATGTGGAAGTTCTGTGGAACAGAGTGCTGCAGATCATTGTGTGCTTTTTCAAATGGACTATCTTTTCTTTAGACCATTTTAGAAAATACCTTCTTTCATGTGACACACAGAACCTTTAAATTGTGTGAATAACAAAGGAAACTTAAAATTAATTACAATTCTATTTTAATTTCCCCCTTTTAAAAGAAATGGGAAAACATTTTACACTAATCAATAGAGAAAAATAATCTAGGTATAGAATTGCATGTTACTTAATTGTATGTAACTTATAATATGTAAGGAGACTTTTTTATTATTAATTAAATTCTTTAAAACTTTTTCACAAGAGTGTTGGATGACAGAAGAAGTAGACAATAGACATCAGCAGTGTTGCATGAATCTTGCAGACATCTCTAATGCTTTCTATCTGACTACATTAATTTAAGAGGTGTTAGGACACATTTAGGGACTGACTTCATTGTCTTTTATTTTCTTGCTAGTGACAAAAGAAAAATAGGTTCATGTCTTATGGAAGGTTGTGTTGAATAGGTTTATAACTTACATAGAAGACATATGTCTAAGTTGCAAATGTGAAAGTTTCCCAGGTCACTTTCACTTGGAGGGTGAAAGTCACCTCTTTCTCTCGGGGCTCACAGAAATCCATTTTTTTATGGTTTACATCAAATTTATGATCTCTTTTGGTAGTAGAGCACACCAGTTATATAAGTCCTGTACTTATCGAGGACCAAAAATTCCTCATACAAGTTGTGTAGCAACTAGAGTCTCTAACTCCAGTATGAGATTCTTATAACAAGATAGATTCTGTACTTGCTACATCACTTTTCTTAGAAATTAAGGAAGAAACCTCATTTGCTTCATCATTTTTGAAACTTAAAGTATTTTAACTTTCAAGTATACACTATTGAGCTTCCAAAGATATTAAACAGACAACTTTTCTGTCTAAATGCTGAACTCCATGGAAATGATCTATTTTAGCACTGTATCTTTAGATGAGGTTGTATAGCACCTCTGCCAGACAGCTGTGAATAGCATAGAAAGAGTGCAAAATAATAGTGGGAATAGCTTGAAATACAGAGGAAGGTCAGATCTGGCTGGCTGGAAGTAGCCAAGTCAGTATGTAACATCAGGGGAAAAGTCAAGTCAAAACATTCAATAACTCTTAATGGAGAGAAAAATAACAGAAAAGAGACAGTCACTCCCACAACAGTTTACACGACACTGGTGGCAAAACCTGGAAGATTTAATGAACTTTTGTTGAGGAACATGTTCCCAGGGTGGGACATTGGCTCTACATACATATCTTCCTGTTTGGGAACCTTGAGCTTAACACTGTGATAATGGGTTTATCTGCATCGAGTAGGCAGCTGGCATACAGAGCAAACAAAGAGGGTTTCCTTGGAGCCTCTGCATGGCATTTTCAGAAATTTCCATGGAAGGAATAAGGACTGACACCAAAATCTTCACATTGTTCATCACAAGCTTGCGAGCTGGGTATACTGCATACATAGACCCAACAAAAGATAGCCACTTTAACTAAAAGTGAAATTAGAGCTTGACTGGAAAATTTACTGCTTAATTTAGTTGAAAAGCGTAACTCTCAAATTTGAGTAGTTGCTAATAAATTAACTTACATGCCCTATCTAATCTTCTACCCCAGTGACCTTTTATTTTCCAGTTTCACAGGTGATGACTCATAGGTGTTGCAAGTACCCCAGGGAAGATTTAAATGAGCATTTCTAGGCCTATGCTTTTGTGAAAGTGAACATCCTATTGTGTAAGATGATTTTGTCACAATGATTTTGTGTGACTCTTTGGCATGCCATGTTCACATGAAACACAGACACACCCCATCCTACTTTACATATGTGATTCATTCCCTGAGTTGAATATTTAAAACCCTTGCTGTTCCTGACTGTGCTATTCAATCTACAATCAAGACAGAGTTGAACAAAAAGACAATCATATTTTCATCTCTCTGTAAGTATGCCACAGAATTGTGATGTTGTAGCTTTAGCAATTTAGCTAGAGGTGATTTTTCTTCTACAGTACCAACACCCTGACTAGTTTGTTGGTTTCAGTGTTGAAGTTCTTTGCCTACTTTAAATCTGATACTGTTCTATGTTTGGAGGGTCTCACAGTTCACTGAACCAGTTCAGCCTCAATCTAAATCTAAATAAACATGAGGTTGTCTTGTCTCTTATGCAACATTGGAAATGCACAAAATTCCTGATAAAAATCTGTAGGATCTATTTAGGTAACTCTCCATAGTGCTTGAAAAAAACCAAGTATTGAGGAAGCTCAAACAACAAACTTGCAAAACACACATACACAAAAAGATATGAAACAATTATTAGGCATTTCCTGAAGAGTCCTATCTACCTTGGCCACCCATGAGCTTTTTGCTTATTATTCAAGACAGCTGGCCTAAAAAATAAAGGAATCTGGCTTCTGCCTATATTTATTAAATCTGCAGGAAGGGCCCATCAATCACAACAATGGGTTTTAAGTGTTTGCAGGGTGAGAGGAGAGTCCCATAAGCAGTCTTTGAAGTGTCTTTTGCCGAAGGTAAACATCTGAAGAACATAAATAGCTGCTCTTCTTTCCAATGAGTGACCTTGTCAAAGTGGGTAGAATGGAGAGATGGGGAGGCGATGTCACCATGAAAAGGAAAAGCAATAAAGGATTCCTTATGACAGCAATTTGCACATTTACTGCTCTTTGATATGTTAACTAGATTTTGCAAAATGGAATTCTTTGTCTTTTAGGGGTCTTTGGGCAGTGATAGCTCACAGTCAAAACAATGTTTTGCAATAGGCCTAATGCATCTTCTAATTAGTAAGGTAACTTGGGCAACCTCTGTAAATCAGTGGCATTATCATTACAACAGGACACAAATGAATAGCTGTTTATAAGGAAGGAAAGATGCTCATAACAGCAGTATCATTATTTACTGAGCTCATTGACTAAAGTGAATTGTATTGAATACAATGGGATCAATAGGTTATGAGCCCTGTTCACTAAACTTTTACAAGCCATTTATGAACCTTTGATTGTAGGAAACCGTACTTCTCCATTCAGAAAACTGAGAATGTAGCACTGACAATTTTCAGTTTTCATACTTGGCACAGGTTAAGACTGACACAAATTCTCCATCTGCATCGTGAAAAAATGGGCAGGTCAGTAAGTTCTCTCAAAGGAACAGTGAAATATTTTTTCAGAATAAAATACACCAGCATGAATGCATATGACCACTGTGTGAAAACAAGCAGCTAATAAGGTAGCCTGCAGAAAGGCAATGCATGTCATGGCAATCCCATTAGGAGATGGCAGGCAGCAAACTCAAGGTTTTTCCTTGGCAGTAATCTTACTTGTTTTATTGCAAACTATGTGATGGTGAGTGAGCATTTTCACTTGCTTCAATATAAACAAAGGAAGTTACATTTCAGCAGTAAGTGAAGGGATTCACATAGATTAAGCAGAGCTCTTTGGGGATGCTATATGCATTTCTAGAGTATTGTAGTAACTCCATGATGTAGAGCAGCATGAGTACTTAGCATCTTCAAAATAGAATGTTGCCCCTTGTTTTAGTGGGTATGTCTCCTAATGTTCTGAAGGGGCATAATAATTTTTTTCTGCTGAGACAGAGTAAGGCCAGGTGACAGCAAAGGCCTGTCTCTTACCGTATCACTCCATCATGGGCTTTTTGTGCTCAATTAATGAGCAGTCCTTCTGACGGAAAGGAGAGACTTCAGCTGTAGATGATATGACAAGAAGAGGAAATGTTTGCACCTATCAAGAGCTGGGAGTGTAAATGATAGCTGAACATTCACAAATTCACTAACTGAGAAATTCTGGTTGGTCCTCAGCATTCCATTTAGCTACATCAGTCACGGTTCAGCGATACAGCCACTGAAGTTCTTGGTTTTCTTAATACCTTTGGTCCAATTCTTTAGGATTTATTATTTACTTCTTGAAATTTGGCTGAAGACTTTTTTCTTTTCTGTGTTCTGAATGTCCATTTATCACAACATGGGCTGGTGTCACCCTCTAGGGAATTGTCTTTCCATGATGTTCTCCATGTGAAATATATGTGGATTGTTTTTCTTTCTTTACTTCAGCTCCTTTTGCACTAAGCATCTCATGTCTCAGAAATATATTCTTTGTTCTGGGAGAAAGATGAATTTATCACTAAAATAGGGATGTACATAAGCTAGTAGCCCAGTATCTGTGGCTGGCTGAGTAAAGGTGATGGGTCTAAGTACCCTTTCCCATGAGTTTCATTTGCTCCTGAATATTCTGCCTCTGGCCTAATACATACCATTAAAGGCAAGAACACATAAAACTGCTTATTGTTTATGCTCAAACAATATACTCATTAGGTCACTGTCTGCTTTCTAGTTAGAGAGTTATAATTTCACTGAAGTCAGATTGGCACCAGTATCAGTGAGAGTAAAATTAGGTTTCCCCTATAGTTGCTGCTAACTTTTTTCAAGTGTCACCCAGTGGTACTGAGATGGTAGCATTAGCAAACACAACACAAGGCTGATCTTCGATAGCTGTTCTCTCATTTACTTTTTGCTGATTTATCGTTTCACTAATGACACAATAGATTTTCCCATTAGTTTATTATTATTATTTATTATCGGTGTTAGTGTTATCCTGAAAGAAAATGAAAATAGAGAACTGACCTCATCTCAGCATACCATATTATTTTCAGGAGTTCAGAAACACTACATGAAATGGACAGTTTTCATTTCACCAATGTTCAATCACTGGCATTTATCTTTTGTATCCCAGAGCAATTGCATAACTCTAATATTGACCTTAACTAGAGCCCTTTGTTTCTCACCCTAACAGCCAAAAGCATTAAAAATGTGTGTTTACTTAATTTGTCCTGGCATGCAGTGTAATTACAAGCAGTTTGTTTTCTCTGTTGTAAAATATGGGTTAGAGAAGAAATAAAGTAATGTGGAAAATTAACATTGTGATGTACTGTATAGTGGAATAACACTAAAAACACTTAGCTGTGTTAGTACTGGAGGTGCTATTTGTGTTGTGTGCAAGAGCAATAAAGAATTAAATGCCTCTTTCTAAACTATATTTGCATGATTTTCAACTGCAGTAAAATTAATCTGAGCTGCCTCCAAGTACAAAAGAAAAACAATTCTAAGTGCAAATAGAACCAAGCAGCACTCATGCAGCCTTTAAAGTTGTACTTTTCTATTTTTTTAATTCCAGTACAATGCTCACTGATGTCTGTGATTCTTACAGAGCTGGACCAGGCAAACACATTTAAAGATTCCTATGCTGTGTCTAGCACTCTCCAAAACTGTTCCTATGGTATGGTTATGACTGTGTTGACAAGACCTTTCTGATGTGTCGGCAGGTCTGGACACAGAGAAGGCTAGTGAGGCAAGTCAGTTTGCTAGGGTGTTTTCCTTCTTTGTGTCTCTATAGTAAATATTGCATCCAAATCTAGCATTTCTCCACACCTCTGTTAAATCTTTCTATGAAAAAAATCACTTTGTCCCCTCTCCATCCTCTATAAATCTAACCTTTTTTTCTGAAGTACTAAGTGCTGTCCTACAAAAGTATAAATATCAGTTGAAATCATCAGAGCAAGGAGAGTATTACCTGCTTATACTAAAATAGCTAACAGCAAAAAACAAAAAACACCTTCTTTCTCTCCTTCTTTTTTTTTTTTTTTTCCCCTCTGCTTTCCCTTTCATATTTTTTGTGGAAGAGTTTAGATAATGAAGCAATATGAGTTCCATTTCCCAACACTTATGTGCATTTGAGATGTCAAAAAAAAAGAAAAATAGCAGAGGGAAAAAGCACACCAAGTCACTGTTTTATAACTTCAAGAGGATTTCCTTCCCGTTTTTTCCTCAACAAAGGTTTTCCCCCAGGGGTATTTGTTAAAAAAATTATAACTCTGGATGAAAGCAAACATTTGACCCCTTTGTTGTTATTTTGTTATTGTTTCAAATTTTGTTTCTTCTGGTGGAGAACTGCCCCCATTCATAGAAATACACTTTTCCTAGTGTGAGATAGGCACTCTCTTTTCAGTAAGAGTTGCTCAGTGCTCTTATTCTGGCCTCTGTGCAAAAGAATTAAACCACTTTGTCATCCAACTCATTTATATATTTTAGTAACAAGTTGGGATGAATCTGGAAGAGATGGGAGCTTTTAAGAGCAGTTGAGGAGAAATCCAGCTGTACCCTACTGTAGACTGAAGTTAGAAAAGTCATAAGATTAACCTCTCTTGACAGGTCAGGCTCAGCAAATATTCTTAAAAATAACTCTTCCAGTAATTTATGACCTTTGGGAAGCATAATCAATAGTGTTAAGGGGAGAGGGAGTCAGACAACACTTCCTGGTAGGAGAAAGTTTCTTGTCTTTGTAATGTTTGCATTCTGTCTGCTTGTATGCAGTAAGACTGACTTGCCAGTGATATCATACACCTTTTACTCCATCAGTTTTGGAGACATACATTTTTATTGTCAATTCACCATCTCCTCTGTTATTTCATACAGTATCTAATGCTAACAAAAACCAATGCACAAATGTGATTATAAAGTAAGAGAAAAATGCACAGTTTGTTTTCTTCCACATTCCCTCTCTGGATTATTTGAGGGAGAATGATCTTCTGCCCTGGGATGTTGTAATGCAAAGTCTCAAACATATACTTCATTTTAATGCACTGTGAGCTACTCATAGTGCTTAATTAAGCATGTTCTTACATCCCTCTAAGTTCAGTCCCTAGGGAAATTTTTCCTCAGTCTCTGTATTTTTTTGTAAGCTTGGATAAACTACACAAGATTTGAACACGCAAGTGACAACAATATTTCTGTATTTGTTAATCATTTAAATGCATTTTATCACCAGTGAGATTTCCTCTGGTTTTTTACATAATAAAGAGCATTATCCTGGCTATTCAAACACAGTGCTTTTCCTTCAGGGTTCAGTATTGAAGTCCCATTTACTGAAACTGGAGACCCCCAGGAGGATGCATTGATTTCACTGAGGCTGCACATTCACTGCCTTCCATGCACATGCTCTAGCTCTAGCCACATGGACCTGCCCTAAGCAGGACTACTGCCCATCTTTCTCTGCAAGGACATCTAGGCACATAAGAAAGGATACAGCATGTCACACTGTAATATAGTACTGCAGTTATTTTGACACCACTGGGGGAATTACTGGATGTTGGCTTTTCCGATGTCCTTGGAATGGAAGAACAGTTTTGAAACTCAAAAGAATAAAAATGTTTCTGGACTCTTCAGAAATTTAAATATACATGCTTTAGGTCAGCTTTGTGTCAAATGCTAACAACTATAGCTAAGACAACACACCATCTTTTCTCCAGCTTTGGGAAAACTGAAAATTACTTCTTTCCTCCCCACCACTTTCTGTCTTCATTGGCAAGCTGGTGATGCAGAGTGGTGCAAAGTCCAGTTGCTACCAGTGTACCTCAACTGGTTCCAGTCCTGTATAATGTCCTATTAATAATCTGGATGGTGGGGTAGAGTGTGCCCTCAGCAAATGTGCAGATGACACAAAACTGAGAGGAGTGCCTGATAGGCCAGAGGACCATGCTGCCATACAGAGGGACCTTGACAGGCTGGAAAAATGGGCTGACAAGAACCTCATGAAGTTCAAAAAGAAGTTCGGAGTCCTGCCCCTGGGAGGAACAATCCTGTGCATGAATGTATGTTGGGGACAACCGAGATGGAAAGCAGGTCAGCAGAAAAAGATCTGGTAGTTCTGGTGGGCACCAAATTGACCCTAGGCCAGTGAAGTGCCTTTGCTGCTAAGAAGGCTAATGGTATATTGGACAACATCCAGCTGAGCAAGATGATTTGTTTAGTCTGGAGAAGGTGGCTCAGGGGGGAAATCTTATTAATGTATATAAATACCACAGTAGAGGGTGCAAAAAGGGGGGAGCCAGCATCTTTCAGCAGTGCAGTGGCAGGACCAGAGGCAACAGGCACAAACTGAAACACAGGAGGTGTTGTCTGAACACCAGGACATGTGTTTTAACTGTGGTTAAGCACTGGCAAAAGTTCTCTGGAGAGATTGTGGAGTCTCCATCCTTGGAGATCTTCAAACGCCATTTGGACACAATGATGGACGACTTGTTGCAGGTGGCTCTGGTTGAGCAGAGGGGTTGAACAAGGTATCTCCAACTTGAACCATTCAGTGATTCCGAGATTCTGCAATTCTGAAACCATGAAACACTTGGAAGCTCATCATGACTGGAAAGACTGAACACGCAGTGGTACTCCAGATCTCCTTTCTCCATACTTTATGGCATGAAACTTCTGGTACTTTACAAGGAATACAGAAGTTTTCCTCTATAAGCAGTGACATTGATAGATTTTTATCACCAAAATTAGTTCCTGACTAGGCTTTACCACACTTCTGCCTGGGATTTTCTCAACAGTACATGCCTGTTTGTTCTTTACGGCCAGACCAATGATTCTGAAAAACACCAGATCTCTTCCACATGCATTACACAGATAGTCACATTAAATCATTTACATAGGTGGTCTGCATATGTACAGAGGATATCATCAGGTTTCTAAGATCTCTACTGTAGCTCAGCCAGAGAAATAGGTCTGCCTAGATACCAGGAAGTCCTGGCATTTGTCCTGGCACCTATCAAATTTCCATTCATAAAATTAGTTTTCATTTTGTTGTTGCATTTAATAGAGTAAACTCAAATAATTTTTGTCATCTGTGGACCTTGTGACTTTTAGGAAGTCTTAAAAACTTAGATTATTCTAAAGATGCAAGAGATTCTGTCAGTTTCTACTGCAGTGTACTTATAAGGACTGGAGGAACAGAGCTCATAAGGAACTAGAAAAAGTAAACAAACAGGCACAGAAATGCTATCTTTCTCCTTATATAGTGATGTAGGGTGCAATTACATTTTATTATCCTTTGTGAGGGATTATAGAAGTCAGTTGTGACTTCAGAGTTAGTCATATCATCATCCAAAACATATGGCAACAGCAACAAAAAAATCAGTGACATTTACTGTGTTCTATAGCCCAAGTAATAACATTCTCTCCTTCCTTGTGATAAACTATAAGGCAAATACTTCATTTGTATTCCAATCCAATGTATTTCTACATGTGAATTTCCTGCTTTCTTTTATGGGACATTTGGAATACCAAATCCTAAAACACATTCTGCAGGGCTGAAGTGAGTATCATTAAAGTTTGTTCTGCAGTTCTTATTTTTGACACAAGGTTCATGGATCTTTAGTCCTTCTTTGAAAAAGTTCTCATCTTTTACAATATGTACTCAACGTAAGGTTACCATCTTTATCTGACTATGTGCATCATGTATTCATATTCTTACATAATGTTTATCAGATACAACACTGACCAGTGCAATAAGGGACATCCTCTTTCTTTCAAGACAAGCTGGTTTCTTAAGACAGAAAATCACAGTTATGTTTTAAAAAGTTGAGAAAATCAGAATTTATATAGCACCTCTCTGTCTCCTATAAACACCTACTTAACCCTAGCAGGCACCTAAACACCACACTGCTATGCACTTGTTCCTCGTCCTTTAGGACTGGAGAGAGAATGTCAAGACTAAAAATGAGAAAACTCATGCGTTGAGCTAAAGACACTTTAACAGTTAAAGCAGTAGCTGCACACACAAACAAAGCAAAACAAGGATTTCAGTCACCACTTCCCATGGGCAGCCAGGTGTTCAGCAGTACCTAGGACTGCAGGGCTCCATTACATGTAACAGTGCCTTGGGAAGGCATGCCATCCTTCAAATGTCCCCACTTCCTCCCTCCTCCCTGAGCTTTAGATGCTGGAATGACGAAGTATGGTATGGAATATCCTTTTGTCATTTCAGGTCAGCTGTCCCAGCTGTGTCCCCTCCAAATTCTTGTGCACCCCCGCCCGCCTTGCTGGTTGGGTAGGGTGAGAAGCAGAATAGACCTTGATGCTGTGTAAGTGCTGCTCAGCAATAATGAAAACATTTCTTTGTTATCAACACTGTATTCAGCACAAATCCAAAAAAAATGCCAAGAAAATTAACTCCATCCGAGTAAAATCATCACTCTTCCACATCTTCACAAGTATGTAATTGAGTATACATAATTGTAAGTTCTTTTCCCATGTTTGTATTTCCTCATGTTGAAATAACAACAGATCTTGGAAAATCAGAATGCAATTAATAGTTTTTTTTTTCCTTCTGTGACATGTCTAACAAGCAACTGTTGAGGAAAAGGTCTGCATGACTTCTTCCATCAAGGAGATAGACTCTTACTGTCATTCAGCACTGTACTTCCTGTCTTCATTGACAGTACTTTTCAACATATATTTTCAAAGAGGAGATTCTGTCTATGCACTGCAAATGTATGACTCTGAAATTCAGGGCTGATAAGTGGTTACTAACTGTTAAACTTTTCCATATTTAGCTCAATTGCATCTCTTTTCTTTAATGTGTTTTTGCCCAAATGATGAACAAAATTGTCTCAGGGAGACCTGGCACATGTCTCCTGTCTCTCCACTGACCTATTGGAAGGAAGGTTCCATGCTATCTTTGTTGATAACTGCTTCAGTATTTGCTGGTGTTTTCTTTCCTGGATAAGGAAATTCCAGACAGACAGTTTAGAAGTTTGCGTTTCCAAGAGGACATACCTCTGATGAAAACCCACACAGCTAGAGGTAAATGACCCAGGTGGGCAGTGTGTGATGTCAGTCTAGAAGTTGCATTGCTAGACAATGCAATTAACTAGGGACAGGTTTTTTTTACCCCATCTTTATTTCTATATCTAGATTCAGGCTCTAGAGTACTGTATTTTGAAAAGAGGTACAGTTATTGATACTTTCAACTCCATTTTTTTGTTTGTTTGTTCATTTGTTTTGGGATTTTTTTTTTTTTTTGTACTTCTCCTTTCCCAGTGTATTTTTGAATGCATAGGGAAATCCATTCAGTCTGTATTAAAATCAAACAGTTGTTTTTGCAAAGATTGACAATACTGAAACCATTTGATTCAAACGTCTTGATTTGAAAATAACCTGGAGGCACTTAATAGACTTTCTTTTCTTGTAAGCATTTGATTCACAGCTGCTGAAAAGGTTTCACCACATATGAAACTTGGGGCATCTGCTTTGTCATGTCAAAAAGACAGTAGGGTAGGATGCAAGGATGACATGGAATGACATGAAACAATCCATCCAGGATATTGTTTAAATGCTTCTCTTGTATGCATAACAGTATCCACTGGAAAGAGGAAAATCTATACAGACCATGAAACAGATGTTATGTAATTCCCCCTCTTCTATGAATGCCCATAGGTACAAAAAAACTGTGGGTCTTCAGATTCTACAAGCACTTGTATGGCAGCATTTTCAAAAGGAGAAAAAGTTCTGCAATGACTTGCTGGAGTTTCTATTATTGCACACTGAGAGCAAGTGGAAAATAGGAGCAGAGTTTATAGCTTTTCCTTTCTCCTTCCAAGAGTATATGTTATTTTTGCAATACCACTTTTGTAGGGACAGTAGTATCTTCCATTTTTGTGCTCATAAAATAGCAATTCTTTTCATTCCATAAATCAATTTGAAGCATTTTCAGGTGCTATATTAATATAAAGATATTTATTGTGCCCAAAAGTTTTATTAATGATGGCTGAAGAAATAGAGCAGATAGAATGCTGGAAATGTCTGGTTTCCTTAAGAAAATGGCTTAAAAGTTTTAAAGACTGTTTTGAACACCTGAGACAATCTAAATTTTCTTCATATCAGTTGAGTAGATACCAAATTCTATACAGGAACATGCTTTTGCAATGTAACCAAGTTTTGCAATACAGAAGAGACCATTCATGTGTGTATAAAACAGTCATTCACTAATGAGAGTGACATGGGCAAGTTGAAGGAACAGGATGGATAATATGTCAATTCCTAATGACAAATTAAGGTTATTTTTGCATTGCATGAGCATTAAGCACCTTATGACAATTGTGTTGGGACAAAGATATGTCCTGGTCATTGCAAATAAATTTTGCTGTAATCAAGCAAGTCTGTGACAGGCCTGTCTGTTTGCCACCTTACACTCAGGATGTAGCTAGTTTCCAGAGAGCCTTTGTTGTTTGCTTAATGAAGATCTTTGGTATATTTTTACACTTAAAGTGCTAGACATTAGGGCCTGCTGTTCAAAATGTTCAAATCAGCTGACAACTTAAAAGACAAATTAGGAGACCTTTTGAAGCAGAAACCATAGCTCAAATCTTTCAAGTCATCAACAGCATGGTCTTGCTTGGGCAAATTCCAACTTGCTTGGGCCCATGTTGGAATCCATGGCAGGACAGGATGCTGAACACTGTTCTGCCACAGCCTTCCTGCCAGAGATTGTTCTTCAACTTCTTGCCTTGATAATACTTTTTGTTAGCTTTACATGCCTAAATTAACTAAAAAAAAGCTTGGAGACATCAGGAACTCCTTGGCTTACTTCTTCCAAAAACATTTGACAGTTATGGTGCACTGTTGTTCTTTTCATATGGTTCAGTTTCTTCTTTGCTGTCTAACAGCAGCTAACAGAGCCAACGCACAGTGTTAGTCTTAGTTAAGGTTTAAATTGCTAAAAAAGAAAGGTTTTTCTTATACCTTCCATTCATGGTGCAATTGTGATGTGCTGATTTTTTCCCAGAAGTGCAAGGTGCAAGATGGTTTTTTAGCTGTATACATGGGTTGGATGGACTTTGATTTTACATTTGAAGATATTTAGTATCACTGGATGTGCAGTATCTCTTTCAGGTGCAGTATTCACTTGTGAAAGCACATAAAAGTCATACAGATTTTGTCCAAATAAAATTATTTCTTGGACTAATTGTATTTCAAAGTGCTTCTGCTCTGGATAGTTTGCCCAGGTTAATACAGAGAAACCATGTGTACACAAGTTCTTGCTTGCCCCAGGACTTTAGAAATAGCAGAAATCCGATTCTCTGATTAGCTGTTTGTCCTAACATGGTATCAACTCCTAAATTTATATCACAAATTACTAAGAACACTTGGGATGCAAGAATAGCCATAGTGTAATGTTCCCAAATTGCAGGTTTGCTTACAAGGGACTATAACTATGTGGAAACACTTCATGAGTAAATTCTCCAGGCTAACATTTGAAGTTTGCTCTTTCTTACTCATGATATGGATGATAAATTCAGAATGGAATTATAAGTTGTTTATGCTCCTGCAGCTTTTTTTTCCTGGACTTCTTACATCCATGTAGCTAAAAGTATGAGCTGGTGTCTGTGTGGGTGCATCTCATAAACAACTTCAGTTGCAGCCAGTAATTCTGAATAACAGATGTTTTTCTCCTGTTCTTTAGTCATCAGTAAATATAAGTAATGTTTAATCAAGGTATAACTCACTTGATCATTCAAATTGATCATAAGCATCACGAATGCCATTATTCCAGGCCTTGAAGAAGTGAAGTTTTATAACAGCTCTAGGAGATGCATCAACATAGAACTTGAAGAGCAGGCAGATCCTATCGCAGTCTGTAGCAAATAAATTACATGAAGGAGGCATAGCAAATTGAAAGCATTTTTATCATTACCTATTGAAATACAAGGCAGAAAATGCAATTTTGCTGCAGAACAACAGAATTTTGTGAACCACTCCACACATAGACCATTTGTGTTCACTCTTGAGCATACAGGCACACATTTGAGGGATGCAAGTCGAGAAACAGGTTGAAAAGAGGTGCCTAAATTCACCATGGTATGTCTACAACACAACCAAAAAACAGAGAATACTGCAAGAACAGCCACAAATACACTATTAAAATTAAAAAATGTACAAATGATATAAAATACCTTTAAACTTTGAATGCCTAAAAATGAAGACCTATAATATGCATTATTGATAGTTTATTCAAAATATATTCTTTCATTACTGAAGATATTGGAAAGAATGCTTGAGAAGGGATGGATTGTAACCTAATATTTTATGTTTAAGATTGTCTATGTTATAGTGGGTGAAAATCAAAAAAAGCCCAAGCAAAACCAAACAAAAAAAATCACAAAATACTCAAAGCTTAGAACATTAAATAACGCTATAGGATTGAACATATGTAACTTATATTTCTTCAGGAAAATATTTTAAAGCAGAATTCCCCAAAACTTTTCAGCTAGCAAACCACTGCTGGTTGTCAAATGTCTTTTGTGTTGCTATGCTCTCCTGATCAAACTCATAACTGGTAACATAATAAAGGTAACCTTAATGACTTAAAGTTTAATATAGTTCTGAACTGCGGCTGTGGATCACTCAGCATGTAAATTCAAAACCTGTTTTCCATTTTCTACTCTACTCCTCAAGTTTTTTCTAGTGGAATAACCCCTCTCTTCCTCTCTAAATGCCTTCATCTTCACTTTACATAAAATCACATCTGTGTATGAGAAATCCTGAAAACTTGGGCTACAGAAATTAAAAAAATACTATGGAATAAGGTATATCCAATTATACTAGGATGAAGACTTTAGTAAACCACATGAAAAATCCAGCAACTATGCAAAACACTAAATAGCCAAACAGTATTCAAAACTGAGTTAAACTTGTGATTAAATTTATCAATTATTCTACAGAAATAAAAAGTAAGTAAACAAACTGAAATTCATATTGAAAGGAAAATAATTTGTGATCACTTGAGACTCTCACTGAGCAAAACTGATTCTCAAAGAAATAATTGGGTGCCTTAGAATTTTCTCCATTACAAAATACTGTGTTAAACCAGGGGAGAAGTTACACTTGCATCCAAAAGTGGAGGGAGCTTATAGCTGACATTTCAACATCACAAGCAAAATTTCCCTCTAAATATTTGAAACCAACTATCAGAAGTGAAAAGGCAGATGAAAATAATACCCATGATCAGTTATATTGGAAAAGTTGATATAGAAACAGCACTCTAGAGTTCCTTGAAAAGACCCGTAGATCCTAGGACATCCAAGAAAATCTTAGTAGAGTCCTTTGTACTGTTCCTTGGCTTTGTAGGTCCTTAAGGATCCTGCTTTCACTGAAAGTGAAAGTCAGTACTCCTTTCTCTGCGTTAGGTCATATTTAGAAGAATTTTCAGCGTCAGGAGTTAAAAAGAATAGTTTTCTGTTCTTTATCAATTACTACAATACAAATGAAAGGGTAAATACTGTAAATTAAGAGGTATGACAGTTTCTGAAGTACAAGAGATCAAATGAAAGAAGTAATATCAAATGAAACTCAGCAAAAACCACAAAACGCATCCTGTGAATGTAAACAGATATGATCGATCAATCATTTATGGTGCCGCTTGGTCTTCCTGAGGTTGTGGTTCTAGCAAGGTCAACAGCTAGATCCAAGGGCCCTGATTATGAATCTTAGGTGTTCCTTTTCATTGCAGTACATCCAATGTAGATTGTAAAACATCTTGTTCTAACTATGTGTTTGATTTAGAAATGGGTGGGTCTATTTGGAAGGTGATCCCCACTGCTTTGTTCTTTTATCAGATTCTCCACTGGGCACTGAGATCAGTAAAATATATCTAGTTTTATTCACTGTCTTACTGCAGGAATTCCTGTTTACATTATTTAATTTTTAACCCTATTTTTATATCCCCTGCACACCTTAAAGATTCTTTTATGAATGAAAAGACAACACACTCTTCCTTACTCATGCAACTCTTCCACAGATTGTAAAGAGCACTGTGCTATATGTCAGTTTTGAATAACTTGTTACTGGTTTCTTTAAAGTTGTCTAACTGCACTTCTGTGGCAACCAGCATGGACTATTTACATTTAAGCATTTTTAGAAATAACATCCTATTTCTCTTTCATATAGTATACTTTAGTTTTCCTTTAGGTATGTGATAACATTAATATAATTAAACTTTTTAGAGACTGTATTTTAAATATGGAATTGAAAGAAACAAGGAGAGACTTGAATGCACCAAATCAGTGCACTAAATGTATAAGTTGCAATGCACTTGCTTAGTAAAACATTTTTTCTAGAATACAATTAAGTAAAAATATCCAAGCCTTAAAGGAAGCATAAAGCTTAGAAAATCAAAATTTCTTCAGTCTTTTTCAGCTTTAGTACATATTTCTTATTAAGAGTAAGCTTAATTTGAGAAACTGTAGGCTGCCAGTGCCACAAAATGATCCTCCTTCAATAAGAAAGCAGAGATCTAAAAAAGGAGAAGCTTTTCAAGTAATGCTTTTTTTTTCTCCCCCCAAAATGTACTTCCTGGTATTTTATTTAAGAATAACTTTCTTGTCACAAGAAAGAAAACAGGGCAAAATTATTAAAACTGTTGCATAAAATTTCAAGAGAAAGTGTCCATAACTTACACTCAACTTTGCTAATCTGTTTCCTATCAGAAGGAAGCAGCCAATCCAGTTGAGGGGTTAACATGGATTTATGGTTGTTCATGCAAATGAAAGTGGCCTCGGGGAAGTTCTTACCAGGACCATGGACAGTTCCACAGCTGGAGCAGCCTCCTGTCTCAGCGTTTGCCAAGTACCAGCCTGCAGAGCAGGAGATGGATTCCTTTGGGGACATGGTTCTCATCTCAGTCCTTCTGGTTACACACCCATGTCCACAAACAAAGATTCAGGTGTCTTTTGTCTCATTACTACATACCATAATTTTTCTATTCAACAATTCTAAAAAAAAACAAAAACAAAACAAAAAAATAAAATTTCTGGCTTGTACTATCTTTTGCCACATTGTAATTTAATTTTCAATTATTCATTATCCATTCTTTCTCCATTTAAAAAACCCCACCACCATGTACAACTTTCTGAGATCTTATCCTGTCTATTGTTGCTTTCCTTTTCAGTTCTTTGGCATTTTCCAGTTCCTAGACTGAATTCTTCATTTGATGGTTATTGGATGCTAGGTTCTCTTTCCTGTCCTGAGATTCCTCCCGACTACTGTGCTCCTCACCAGTAGTCTGAAAATACTTCACAGAAATTCATACACTCAATTCTCCTTCTTTGTTGACCATAAATATAAATTAACCGCAGAATCATCAAGGTTGGAAGAGACCTTCAAGATCGTCTAGTCTAGTGATCAGCCCAGCAGCACCATAATCACCCCTAAACCATATCCCCAAGTGTCACATGTTGAGATGCCTCTTGAAAATTTCCAAAAATGGTGACTCCACCACCTCCCTGGACAACTTATTCCAATCTCACTCTTTCAGTGAAAATATTTTTTCTAATACTTAGCCCGAACCTCCGCTGCAAAACTTAAGACCATTTTGTCTCATCCTTTCATTTGAGACATGGCAGAAGAGACTGACAGCCACCTTACTACACCCTCCTTTCAGGGAGTTGTAGAGAATAATAAAGGCCTCCTTTTCTTCAGGCTGAACACCCCAGATCCATCAGCCTTCCCTAATAAGACATGTTTTACCCCAGCTGATTCTCTCAACACAAATATTTGTTTCATCCAATTCCTTACTACATTTCCTCCACCACCTTGAAATGATTATTCTAATTTTTTAAATTGAAAAACTGCTGTTACTGTTATCACATATTCTTTGTTCCAACAAGGGAGATAATAGGCATTAAAATGCCTTACTTACTGGGAGGAAGTGCTGAAAAAAGCCCAAGTGCATTTCAAAGCATAATGTTTAAAGGAATACTAGAAAAACTGTGTTGATGTAGAAGGCCTTTTCTAGACTATTTCAGCTGTCTTGATAGAAGATACTAAAAATATTTAAACGTAGAACAAAACTGGTTAGTGTGCCTCATCTCCAGGTCTACTGTATGGTCTGATTGTGCCTGGAAGGCAGACTAATAGGTGGGGAGGCATGTGAGAGAAAAGCCTGGAGTTAAACCATATTAAAAGAAGAACAAGGGAATATTTTGCTTCATAGAATTTTTAAAACAGCTTGCTGAAACTCTGTAGAGGTTATTACCTTTTAATAGCTAGCCCACTATTCAGGAAAGGCTGGACAGAGTAAGACCCTATAACCCAGTTTGAGGGAGTATATCCATATAGCCTATATAGTCTGATGCATATTCATAAGAGAAGTGAAATCTCTTCTGCCAGCTCGTGCTAGTTCTTAGGACAGTTCAAGTTCTCAGTAGGGAAGATGAAGATTCAAGTAAATATAACTACAGCCATCAATATTACCAATTTCAGCCTAGTATTTAAGGACATACTTAAAAAGAAGCACATATGCTCTGCGAAGTCAGGACCTACACAGGATTACACGTTTTCATAGTTATGCAGTGTTAATCTGAAATAGTGGAGAGAGATGAGGATTTAACTGTGCCTTATACTAATATTTCACAGAAGCTGATTGGTGTGTTACCCTACTTGTAGTGGCAAATTGGATCATGACAAGCTGCAAAAAGGGCAGTATTTTATGATGAAAAGATCTTTTGTGTGGAAAAGGTCTTTGAACATAAAAACAGTGAACACAGTAAACCTTCTTTTCTTGTAACATATATGTATGCTTTCATTTTAGAAATAAACTGTTAAGTAAATCAGCTATTTTACATAGGACATATTGTGTGGCAAACTTGTTTGTTTTTCCATATAGTAAGGGTTTACTGTGGACTTGAAATTTTTATTTTTTTTCCAGGAAATAAATTCCATCTGATTTACTGTGTAGCCACACGAGATGAACTTTTTTTTTTCCCCCTATAAATAGCTATCTCATGGAAACATTTAAAGAAAACACTACAGATAATTTAGAGGTATGTCAAAATGGATGTTTACAAAGCAAGTAAATATCATATAATAAAATCAAATTCTTGTATGTTATGATTAACTACTGAGCTTCCTATGACAATCATGTGTATCATAAATCTCCAAACGCTGCTGGCAATCAGCAAAACTCTTCACATTTAGGACTAACCACACAGCTGGTGAATGTAGCGTTGCAAGCCAGGCCACTTGAAGAGAGATGGAGGGCATAGTCAGAACCAGGAAAGGTCACTTCATGGACTGTTTTCCAAAACTTTTACAGTCCTTAGCTGTGTATTGACAAATAGAATTGTCAAAAGTGTTCTCTTAAAGAAATGGATGTTTCTGCTTCCAGACAACAGTCTACTGGATCCTCACTTTAAAACTGTTGACTGGCTATCTCCACAACCTGCATTAAGAGTCAACAGCAGTGTCCAGAAGTCTCGATGGGGTATACCAGTATGTGTACACTGCGGGGAGTGCAGAAATTCATGCACCTATTTGTCGTTTGTAGTGTGTCTTTTGAAAATAGTCATGGCTTTCCTAAATCCCAATAACAATAAGAAATATGACTAAGTTTTCAGTCACGAATAGCTCAATGACAGCAATTAGTTTTCCTTTTCGAAAGAATTGTTATTATACAGCAGTGTCAGCTGTCAGAACTCTGCGTGGTTCTACTTCGTGATAGAATTTTTTAACTGAAAATACTGAGGTCATACATGGCATCACAGCATGACTATGGGGACTCCCCAAGCAGTGCTGCAACGCCAAGTATATTCTTGTATGTATAAGCCAAGTATATTCTATTCTTGTCTTCTCCATGGACACCCCCTTGTTCCGGGGAGAAGCTTGCAAGCTATGAGGTTGCAAGATATGCTGGCAATGGTATATGCCTCCAGCATGCCTCCTGACTATGCTAGTGAGGTCTCAAAAGAAGGGTCAGACAAAGTGTGTCCATGGGCAGGATGGCCTCGCTAGCCTCCCGGCAACCATCCTAGGAGAAGGATAACTCTAACTCCAAACCCAGGCAGATGGAGCTCACTTAGCCCTGTAAGGCCATCCATCTAAGAGAAGGATACTCTAACTAAACCTATGTCCTGAGGACTTCACTGTCACTGTCCAACGTCACCAGGCCCTGGCAGATGAACCTTAGGAGTAAAGTGTGGGTCTAGTTCCACGCACACTGCACCTCACCTAAAAAATCCCACATTTGCAAAGCCCTGTAGCAACAGGTAAGGGACGAAATGGCAGGTGCACTGGAAGCTGCAGACCCAACCCTGCATGCAGGCGGTTCAGGA
The DNA here is from genome assembly GCA_035222235.1 of Margarornis squamiger. Classification (NCBI taxonomy): domain Eukaryota; kingdom Metazoa; phylum Chordata; class Aves; order Passeriformes; family Furnariidae; genus Margarornis; species Margarornis squamiger. Next base: position 57,290,795 of record JAWWTY010000077.1, read on the forward strand.
CATTGGTCGCTCGAGACTGACCCGGAGATGACAGTCTGGTTCGGCAGCATCCTGAATGACCAAGCAGCCTTTTTCAAGGAGAGCACTGCTTGCTCCACATGGAGAGGGGCCTAGAAAAGGTGGCCTAACTAAAGCTCATCTCCACCCTTCACCGGGTTGGCTTACTGAGGCCAACAAACATCTTCTTTGCAGTCAAACAAAGACAAAGGGTCAAAAGGCATACAAGTACCTCCAAAGGTGTGTCCAAATTAACAGCTGCATGTTGGAATATCAGAACCATGCTTGACTCTGCAGATGGTGGATGTCCTGAGCATTGTTCGGCTCTAATTGCCCATGAACTGTCATGACTCAACATTGACATTGCTGCTCTCACTGAAGTTCGTCTCCATGAGGTAGGCAGCCTTAAAGAACAGGGTGCTGGTTACACACTCTATTGGTCAGGCAAACCCAAAACCGAAAGTCACCTTTCAGGAATTGGTTTCATGCTTAGAAACTCCATCGCCTCCAAACTTGAAAATTTGCCAACAGGTCATTCTGATTGCATCACCTCCTTACGCCTCCCACTACACAACAAGCAACATGTTGTTCTCTTCAGCATTTATGCCCCAACTCTCCAAGCTGACCCTGCTGAAAAAGACAAATTCTACACTGACCCACATTGCCTTACCCAAAGGGTTCCTGCAGATGACAAGATCATAATCCTTGGTGACTTCAATGCCATAGTAGGAAAGAACTCTGAAGCCTGGAAAGGAGTACTAGGGAAGCATGGTGTTGGAAACTGCAATGACAACGGATGCCTCCTGCTAGAGCTTTGAGCAGCAGCTCACCATCACCAACAGTATCTTTCAGCAGAAAGACAGCCTGGAGGCAACCTTGATGCATCCTCGATCCAAGCACTGGCACCTCATTGACTATGTCTTAGTGCAACAGAGAAATGTTCACCATATCTGTCATACCCAAGTGTTGCCTAGTGCAGACTGTCAAACAGACCACCGCCTTGTGCATTGCAAACTTAACCTCCAGTTTAAGCCAAACCTAAGAGGGGCGGCATTCCAAGGAGCAGGCTCAAAATTAACAATCTTCAAATAGCTACAGTGAGAGACAGCTTCCAAGAAAACCTTCAAACTAGGCTTGAAGATCATCTGTGGAGGTTTGTGTTGGCTCCCTGCCAAACCCAGCTGCTGGCCACACAGATTCCCCCGTCCCTAAATAGAAGGAAAAAAATGTACCCAAAGACAATTGTAGTTAAAGTATATATATATATATATATATATATATATATATATATTCACATATTATACAATTATATACAATCAAACACTATGAATATACAGAATAAGAACCCCAAACAACTCCAAAAGGGAAAAGGGGGGAAAGGGAAATGGGACAAAAATGGGTAGAACCAAAACAAAACAGATACACGCACACTCGTAAACTCAGGGAAAAGCTCAATAAGTAACTAGCTCAATAAAATCTCACCAAACTTCCTTCAAGAGAAGGAGTAGAAATCTCCACCTTCGTGTGGCTTTCAGACAATGGCCCTCAGATAGGCCTCAGCTCATATAGATAAAAGCCAAGCCAATACAGAGACCTGATGTCCTCCAAGCACAAAAAAGGAAGAGAGAGAGGAAGGAAACTTTCCTCCTCACCTTATATATCCCTGATTACGTGAAGGAATGGTGTGGAATACTTCCTTAGTTATGACCGTGTTACCACGGAAGGCCTAGACCCAAACCAAGAAAACTAAACCACCACATCGTTCCAAAGATCTCTCTCCTGAAGTGCTTTGGCAACATATTAAAAATAGCAGCCTGTAGTCCTTTGAAGAATACTTAGGGTTCTCCTCCAAGAAAAAAAAAGACTGGTTTGATGACAACAACCAAGAGATTCAGGAATTGCTGACAAAGAAGTGAACTGCTCACCAAGCACACCTCGCTCAGCCATCCTGCCATGTAAGAAAAGCAGCCTTTCATCTTGCATGCAGTAAGCTCCAACAGAAACTTCGAGACATCCAGAACAAGTGGTGGATCAACCTTGCAGAAAAGACTCTAGACTCTAGACTATAAGCAGATTTGGGTGACCACAGAGGATTCTATGAGGCTCTGAAAGCAGTGTATGGACCTGCACAACAGGTTCTAAGCTCCCTACTCAGTGCAGATGGCCAACTGCTTCTCATAGATAAAACCTCCATCCTGAATCATTGGTCTGAAAATTTTCAGACTCTCTTCAGTGCCAACCATGTAGTCCAAGGCCCAACAATTCAGCACATTACACAAGAACTGGTGAAAAATTAATTGGATCTAGCCCCTTCTATGGAAGAGACTCTGAAGGCCATACAGCAGATAAAAACTGGCAAGGTAGCTGGGGTTGATGGAATCCCACCCAAAGTTTGGAAGCATGGAGGCCAAGCACCCCATGCTAAGTTTCAGGACCTCATTGTGTGTTGCTGGGAACAAGGCGAACTACCACCAGATTTCTGTCATGCAGTCATCACCACCCTGTACAAGAAGAAAGGAGAAAAATCAGACTGCTCAAATTATCGAGGTATCACTTTGGTTTCCATTGCTGGTTAAATCCTTCCAAGAACACTTTTGAACAGATGAGTACCCGCTATTGCAGAATATATGGTTTTTGTTCTCAGAACAATGGACTCTATGTAACTTTCATTGACCTCACCAAAGCTTTTGACACTGTGAGCAGAAAAGGCCTGGGGCA
>JAWWTY010000077.1:57293609-57358237 GCA_035222235.1 Margarornis squamiger
CTGGTCTGATTACGTGACTAATGTGTCTGTCCTTGAACAGGCAGACATCACCAGTATCGAGGCCATGCTGCTGAAAACTCAGCCGTGCTGGGAAGGGCACAACTCCAGGATGGAGGATCACCACCTCCCTAAGATTGTGCTCTATGGGGAACTTGCCACCGGCTGCTACAAGAGAGGAGCCCTGGAGAGAAGACACAAGGACTCCCTGAAACAATACCTCAGTTTTGGCCATGTTGACTGCCATCAATGGTCCACTCTAGCCTCCAGTCAGAAGAAACAGAGACACATCATCCATAATGCTGCAGCTTCCTTTGAGAACACACACAGAATCAGTCTGGAGGAAAAAAGACAAAGCAGGAAGAACCGTGCCTCACCAACAGTGCCGATGGAGATTTTCCACTGTGCATTTTGCAACCGGACTTACCAATCTCGCATTGGCCTTTTAAGCCATCAGTGTGCTTGCAGCAAGCGTGGGTAAAGCCCTTCCCAAATCTTCGTTCATGAAGCCTAACCATGATGATGATGATTCTATTCTTGTATCCAGACTCTGGTTAAAGCTGGACAGACTTCCTTTTCTACTTTTTGTTCATGGGTAAAGCCTTGTTTATTGATTTCTTTTGTGCTATAAAAAAAATTCTTGCAAAATTTCATCTGCTAATGACATTTTAAGCAAAGATAAAATGCAGAATGCAGAATGTAATACAAGTCCCAAAGGAAGAGCTTATTATTAAAAAAAACAAAACCAAAACTCAAACCATCAGCTGTAGTAAAAGCAAGCATTGATAGCAGAAGCTCTTTTCTGTCCATTTTTTCAGTAGTCTTTGTAAGTGGCAGTGATATCAAGGTATTCTTGTTAACATTCTGACCAATCATCACAGGCATGACCTATTACAAACACTAAAAGCAAAAGGATCCTTTTGTTGTCTGTTTGATTTGATATCATACCAGGCTTTCTATATGGAAAAGCTGGAAGTTTAGCCTTTGTTGATATCCACTAAAACAAACACTAATTTGTTCTATGCTTGTTATTGTTCAGACTTTTCTAGAATTGAATTTGAACTTTCTGGAAAACATTATTTTGAATTAATTGTCCATGGTAAAGTAGACAAAGAAAAGGAGGTAAGAAAAATAATTTGTAGATAAAAAGAAAGAAAAAAACCAACTCGCGTTCCCCTAATTACATGCCTGTTTTACTGAAATCTGCACTAAAATCATTAAAGTTTGTAAGTCTGTACTGGACCCCAGAGCAAGCACAGTAAAAAGCAGAGTTTAAGAGCCTCTTCAGGGAATGCTGTTACTGTGCAGTGCATAGTTACAAGGTTTGGTGGTGATGATTGCATGTGCAAGTAATACAACTGGGAATGAAAATATTCCCTTTCATGGCTGTGACATTTCATGGTTCCTGTTTGGACTATCTGTCTCTGTTTTGTCTGTGAAATTGTTGAGACTAATTACAACCACAGTAATATTTTGGCCTCAGAACTAACATATTGGATTGTTTGTAGATACCTTGTATGCAGCTATGTATAGAAATGATCAAGAACTAAGCACTCACTTCACAGATAAAGTAAGCAGATTATGTCCAAATATTCACTGCCTGCCAGGTCAGGAGAATTCTCTCTTTCGACAAATTTGATCAAGTCCAACAAGCAATGAACAACATTCAGATAGATTTTGCAGTTGATAAAAAGATGTACATATGTGCAGCACTGAGTGAGATGAGGGTATTTCTAAATTGCTGCAAGTCACGGACTTCAAAGTCACCATGACTTAAAAGAAGGATGGCATTTCTCTCTTAGACATTTATTGTCCTCTTCAAAATGCATAAGAGGGCAACAACAGAAGAGAACTGAAGAAATAATCTGCAACACCAGCTGGGAAATCTGGACCTTAACATTGCTGCCCTCATGTTGAGGAGGTGGTAATTATAAATCTTATTGTTTTATTTAATGCTATTTTAGCACAGTAATGAGAGTTGTGTATGGTCTGCATCTCCTGCAGCATAATTGGTAAGAGTGGGAATGTCTGGTAGCATTCAAAAAGACAGTAACAGATACCAATTATAGTAATCTAAGACACAGACATAAGGTAGGAGAGTCATCTTAATGCAGTCTCTGAGTTCCCATTTTTGTGCTCCCCAGCCATTATACTAAGGCTTCTGGAAACTTTATATCCAGAAAGTGCATGGTTTTGGCAAAGATAAGTAGATTTGATTTTCTTCATGGAAGTAAAAAATGTTGTACTAAAGGATTTTTTTTGTTTGGGTTTGAGGTCAAAACAGAAGCCTCACTGCAGCTGTTCCATGATGGCTACTTTCTGTCTCCAAGCAGACACAATACCGACTGCCACAGCAGCCCAGAACTGCAGTGCCAGCTCCTCACTGGAATACTACTACCTAGAAAAATGGGACATGGGCAGGCTGCCTTCATGCTCTGGCAGTACATACATCCTGAAATAGTTCACTGAGGACTGATGTGGACAGTCAGGCACAACAGAACAGCCCTAAGGCTAAGTCCTAATGTTCCAAGGTGCAAATTGTTGGGGTGCATTTATAATGGTTTTACAGTCACAGTTGTTCTTCTTATCCTCAGACTCTATGCCCATATGGCGCTGTGTTTTGGATTTATGACTAAAACACCATTTGACTATTGCTGAGTAGTTCTTGAATAGCATTGAAGTATTTTCTTTTTTCTTTTTCTTTTTTTAAATCTTTGTATTTGAAGAATTCATGTGAGACTTGTATACAATCAATTGATATGACCAGAAATTAAATCAGTCAAGGCTTCTGCCTGAAATACCTACATTGCCTGTTTTACGTGGTATAAACCACGTAACAGAAGCCTTTTTAAACCAAGTTCATTGACTTACACAGCCCTTTCTTTTTGAACATTTTTTTATTCAATGGGCAGAATCGTGCCTTATTAGCTTAGTCTTGGTTATGGGGAACTGCAGGGAAGTACTTCTTCATGAGGAGTTTTTCTTTGAGGACAAGTTGGGGACTAACATGAAGCCATGGACCCACCTGAACTATGAAAAGGGCTTTCTGTGGGCTGGCAAGCATCAGAAAGGTTAGTCAGAAGCACTGAATACTGCTGGCTGTTTATGTCACTGCCGTGTCAATTTTCATGCTACAAATTAGGTATCTCTTTCTGCTGATTAGACCTATCCCCAGTGGAAATAAGGGTATGCCTGTAAATTAATTTCCATTCTTCCACTTTTGGATGATCAGTGGGCTAAGAGTTGAGAACACAAATGCAGAATTTTCTAACAGAGCAGCAAACAGAGCTATTTTGAAGATTCTATCATGTCTGTGTATATACAGTCACTTTAAAATAACATTAGATACAATGTGTAACTTTGGAAAAAAAGAGATTTGGGGAAAGCCATCAGCACTGAAACACATTCTTTTGCCTTTTCTTTTTTCTTTTTTTCCTAGTAAAATCATCAAATACAGAAGGAAATTTATATGTATATTGTGACACAAAGCAAGTACATTCCAAATACTCTTGCTGCAGTCTTATCTCGGCTGAGCACTGTGGTGCATATGGCTCTCCACTAGAATGTCTCACAAACATGTACAATGTTTTATCTTTACAAAGAGATTATTTTGTAATCTTGAAATATGCTTATAGTACAACCTGGTAAAACAAACATATCTCCTGATGGTACAGAACATTGCCCAGCATTAGGGGACTGTGATGCTGCATATTTTCTTGCTGACAACACCATAACTTTTACCATCTACTTCTGGCTTCTGTCAAATCTTGGAAAACAGCAACCTAGAAGGTTGCCTATGACTGCAACAGGGACCATGAAAACCAACATTAGGGAAAGTTAAGAGAATAACAGCAGGTCAAATTCCATGTTTTCAGCATGAGGCCATTACCTTGTATTCACCCCAGTTAGTTTTGCTAATGCTTTCAAGAATACAAGGGCAAACAAACACTCTCAGTTCACTCAGTCCTGCCACCATTGGTATGACTTGGGCAGCAGTGGCATGTGTCCACCTGCCTATCCTCTCTTTCAGAAGTTTTCTATAGCTGAAAGGCTATCAGAGAAAAATGGTTGGGATTAACAGAAACTGGCTAGCAGAATGTAACATTTCATCAGTCTCAGTGATTTCTTGTCAAATTGGAAACCAGCCGGCTCCTCACTGGGAAACTTTAAAGAAAGCAGGCAAGCAGTTTTAAGCTGAAGAGAAAAATCAGTGGGTAATATTTCAGCGAGCAGCTCTCTACAGTTCTGCCCTTCACTGACACCTATAATTATCAAGGTGTATTTTGCTATTGGAATGTCAGGTGTCATTGGCAGAACTTGAGCCTGTGAATAGACTGAAGAGCTCTCCAAGCATTTTGATTGCTTCCACCTGATCTACTCTGCTGTGTTGTTATTTCATGGATTGTTTTCTTCAGTACTTAGAAAAACACATGGAGCAAGTTAAACCCTGTGTAGCTCTGTAAAAGTATATCATTTAATGCTTTGTCTGAAGTTGCATGAAAGGTATTTGAGAAGTATTAACATTTTTGGAGAATGCTTGTTATCCTGGTTGAAACAAAAGCATATTGGAAATAAAGATAGTTTCAGCAGATTGGGTAATATAAAGAGAACTTAATTTAGCTGTTTTGTAGTGGGGAGAACTGTACTGGGCAACAGAATGGAGCCTATGATGACAATAACTCAAAATGTGTGAGGAAATTATTATAATATAAGTCAGAATGGTTTCTATTTGCTTCCTACAAGTCAAAGACATCTGAGTTCTTGCTTATTAATTCACCGTCGGCAAGAGCTATTTTATTTAGCCATTCTTTTACTTTCTGTTTTCATTTTATTGTCCTAGAAGAGACACCTTTGCAGGATTGTTATTCTATGCACAACAGACACGGTCAGTGAACATTTCAGAAATAGAAGTACATAGGTGCTCCATGTATGTGGATCAATTACCCAAATGCTGTACCATGCTAAGATATACATCAGCACATGTTCATTGACCTGGCATCTGCAAGAGGCTATGACAGTATCCCAGCCCAAGCAGAATGAGTCTGAATACCTCTAATGCTGCAGTGCAAATATTGGATATGGTGAGCTTACACATTGATAGAATTTGCAGTAATACACAGTGTTACCTATGAGCTCTGCTTAGTCAAAGAGCAATGGAAGAAAACATCCTCCAAAACCAATATAATTTTCTGGTATCAAGCTTTTGTGTGAACCTAAAGTTTGGGTAAGATATGGCAAAAGACCAACAACGTTCTCAGATTCCTCTTCCTCCATCATTCATACCCTCATATTTTGCTCCAACAAACTCTACCTATGGTGTCTTTGTAGTGTGGTGTATTCCTTATGGTGAAATATCCAATACATCTTTGTTATTTCACTTCTATGTCTTCTCTGACTGTGACAACTGTCTTTCCAGTGTATTTTAGTGGCATTTACACCAGGAGGTTAAACTTCTTTAACAGACTCCTGTGCAAGCCCTTCTCTAGGTCTGAAAATGTGCAGAAATATATTGCAACACTTCTAAATTTTGCATCAAACCATGCAAACCAAAGAATTCCAGGCAACTCTGAGGGTACTGATTTCACTGATGAAGCAGATCTCTCCAACTTTTTTTGCATAGTGCAAGAGAAAGCCTGAAACCTGGAGGCAGCAGGAACATTCTGCTTGCCCTTTAAACAATCCCTGCTCACATCTATTGGAGCTTGTGGATCAGGCTTGCAAATGACAAGACTAGATAACGACAACAAAACCAAAACATTCCAATGTGATGCCGAAACATGTCAGAGTCCTTTAAGATCAAGCACTTTAACCTCATTTCCACTTCCCTTTCCCAGGTCTGTCAGATGCAGGGAGTATTCTTCTACCTGGCATCTCCCTCTCTGAGCAAGAAGCAGGTTACAGGAGGTGGTCACCATTACTTTGGACTGTGAGGATACTTCTATGTGCATACCACTTCTGTTCTTACCTTCTTTCCTTGGACTGCCAGCATGGTGGCAGTTCGTATTATATGTAAGCCAGGTTCTCAGAGAGCCATGGTGATGCAATACTAGACCAGCTGCTTCTCAGCAGTTTCCAGCCTACAGCTGCCCTCAATGTCTGTGTAAAATGCTCCAGCTGTTGAAATTACCACCCTCTTCTACTTCACCTATTTTCCAAAGTGACAGATACAGTTTTCAGCTCTGGATCGAGATATATCCAATTATATGCCATTGTTTCATGGTTTTCAAAGAATACATGGGGCAGACCAATGAAATAATTCATTTGTAAAATAAATGTAGTGCTTTTTAATGAAAAACTTGCAGGGCATACACAATAACCTGTTTCTAAAATGAAATAACTGAGTTCTTTTAAATTCCCTTTCCTAGCCAAGGCGTAACAGGGGTTAGTGCACAGTATAGACTAATTGCCTACATAATTTCATTTTATGAAACAAAGCATGTTAAAAAAATTATAGGGTTATATAAAAGCATGTGAAACCACTAAGTTAGCTTTGTTTTCAGCCTCATTCAATAGTGGCAGCAGTTTAAAAGTGATGTCAACTGTAAATATTTTCTTGGGGGAAAATATGTCATAACTTTCTGTTCAGGTACTTGCCTGCATTTTGACGATATAGTCTCTTGTCCTATTATAATGTTTGCTTTCAGGTTTTTCTGCCCCTCTTTCTTTGCAAAAGAAATTGTTTTGTCCTCCTAGCTCCACTCAGTAAGTGAAGTCCCTCCCTGTCCCTGGCTTCGTGTCTCTCATCCTTGAACCTGGGTTGAGCCAATCATTTTTCTGGCAGGAAAAAGATGGAGAGCTCCTTCGGCACTTCCCTCGGGTCATGAGCCAGAGCAGTCAGGGAGTGTTGTGTGTATTGTTTCACCGGCATCCTCTCTCAAATCCTTAGTGTCAGTAGTGTTAGGCTACAAGGCCAGCCCATAAAAGAAGTTTTACTACTGGCTGAGCAGGAATGTCTTTTTTTGTGTGTGTGTTGTTTTGCTGTCCCTCAAAATAAACAACAGGAGGGGAAAAAGTAGACAGCAGGAGGCAAAAATACAATGGGAGCTGCTGTTGCTGGGCTGTAGCCTTCCTTGGATTACTCTGCATCAAAAATATCTATCAGCCACTAAGGTTGAGTGGTGGCAGGTTTGACGTGATGAAACTGTGATGACTTTGGACCTCTTATAAAATGCACAGAACAGAAGCCATGGTGGATATATAACCTTTTCATTGTTAAAAGAGAACATTTCCTCAGCAGGAGAGACACCAGAGTGCAAAACAGATCACAGAGGCGTAGATTTAGCTTCAAGATCTGAGCTCTTACAATAGTGCTCTTCAGATAATACAGAAATAGATTTATTACGTATATTCCCCCCCACATGTTAGGGTGCTCTCCCTTAATTAAGAGCACAACCAACGCCCTGATAGCATCATATTGCTGGGACAAAACAAAATTATATTATCCACTCCAGCTCTTATCCTGGCTGTTGGGTACATAAAGTGGATTAAGAGGGGAGGGGAACAGGCAATTTTGAAAAATAGTGGTACAATAGCAAGCCTGTGATCTCACCTGATTCAGTCTTATCAGCTCCTACCATCATTGTTGCTCTTTCTTTTTTCCTCTCTTTCTCTTCTATAACATATACTAAACCAAGAAGAAAAAAAAATATTATTACAGCATTTACCCATTCCAACATGCAAACTCAAAAGTTGTGACCTGAGATTTAGAAGTTGATCACAGTTTTGCTTAGCATAACATCAAGGTAAAAAACAAAACACGGAAAATCTGATTATCCTAACAAGTTGCACAGTGAGAGGCAGACTTCACATAATGTATAATCAATCCACTTAAATCTCTTTGTAGCCTGAGCTATTTCTGAGATGAGCAAAAAAGCTTTAGCATGAGAAACACTGAACTCACATTCTGTGTGTGAATATGCATATGCTGAATAACCCACTTGCCTCAGGTGCCATGCTCAGAATGGCTAATTCTCTGATGCATGTCTCTTTTACCTATACCCGTTTTTAAAAGTTTGGAGTTTTCATGTATATGATTAAAATTGTGGTTTGTAATGCCAGAGCCAATTTCTTGTTCTCGAGGTGAGGCTGCAGCTTGCTGTGCTGCAAATGTCACCAGCGAGGCATTTGTTAGGACTTCGCTGCATGCCGGTTAATCTGTTTACTTATGCAATGGTGGAAATGTGACCTGGCTATTGTGGTGATTAACAGAGTCAAATATCCTCACATTAACTAGTGAGCTGGGCAATCAGGCTGGATTATTGTTACATTCAATTTAAATTACAGTGGCATGACAGGTCCTGAGGTATTTGGTAACGGATTTCACAGCCCAGATATGCTTCATGTGTAATGAATAAACTCTGGAGAGCAACAAAAGGAAAAAAATAAAATAAAAAGGTATTTTATGATCATTGTGAAAAATTTGTGGAGTGTAGCTGGCATGAAATTCTATAAAATGCACTGGCTCCAATGAGTTGAACCACAAAGCATACACTTTTCTTCCTGCTGCTTATGAATTATTATTACTGAGTCCTCCTATGTTTACTCATTAGCATTGAACCCTTTGCAAAACTGTGATTCAAAACTGAATTCTTCTTAATTGAAAATACCCCCAGTATGATGGGAGAAAAAAAGAAGGGGAAAAATGGCAGCAGCACCACAATAGGCTGGTTAGCTCTGTGATAGTCAGAGGGGGTGGCTGTTCAGAACTTGAATATTATTCAGGGTTCACAGCCAGGATATACGAAGGAAAAAGCAGGTTGCTTTCAAGTTGTTCTGCACACTGACATACATATAATTTAAATATTTAGCCACCAGTGTGCTGCTGCAGCGCGTTAGCCCACTAGCACCCTAGTGCATTAATCCTGTTCTCCATGTGACTTGCTGACTTTGACCTGTTTTATGCTCTGTGACTGAATAACACATAGCACTTTGCTTGTGGAAAAAAAACCCCAGCTAAACAAAACACACTATGATCTCAACACACATTGGTTTCAATTAACTTTTAACCATTTGATTGCTCTAATTCTAGGCTGTTAGCTGTTTCAGAGCTGGCTGTATTGATTTTGAACAGAATAATATGAAGCACAAAACAAAGACTGAAATTTCACAAAATAGCCTCCCTTCTTTTCATTTGTTACATTGCTCATCTGCAAATATTTTTGCAAAAGCGGTTTTGATACTCTAAACAAAAATAGTTCTGATGAGCAACCAAACACTTTAGGATCTCACCAGTATTATCCAGCATTTATTGAAACATAAGAGAGTGATGTTATGGTACAAAAGTGTTGAAAAATGTCTTATATATCCAAAGGTACAGAAAACTTCAAATGACAATTGTCAGTGGTGAAAAGATTGTGGCTGGTGAGGTGTTCACGTGCTGTTTGCTGGACGTCGACTAGGGAAGAACTAATTGAGCCTCACATGGAAATCTTTACTTTGTGATCTTGCATGTACCAATCATTTAAAATTTTATATAAAAGAACTGAGGGTATAATGAAGCTTCATTTAATTGCAGTTTGATATAAGGTCTTTAAAATCAGGGACCATTCTACAAAACAGAATGAGAGAAGAGTGTGACATCTATGCTGTGGCTTGTAAAGGAAGCTCATCTTGGTATGAGCATGCAATGGTAAAAGAAAAATAGCTAAGGTTTCATGCTACAACTTTTAGCCTCACGGTGTGTCTCAGTTCCACTCTGGTCAGAGTCACTAAGAGTCCTTCAAGTCCAGTCGTCTTTGTGCATCACTATGAACTCACCTTTGCATCTCTCGGGTGCTTCTCTGTTGCAGGGAGTCATGGCTGGAGACCTTGTCCAGGTGTGAGAAGAGAAACCATGAAGAGGAACAAATGTGCACTCAAGCTTGTCTATGCTGGCTGATGATTAAGGAAAAGTTATTCCTTTCACTAAACTTATTCATTTGGTATGTAATAATCTGTTATTGTGCAGTATATTTTAAAGTATTAGTGGTAAAAAGTTCCAGGGAGAACACCCTGAACTTGGGAAAGTAGAATTACTGACCATGTGGTCCATCAATTCCTGCAGTGGTCTGAGATCCCACTAAACTGCTGAGGAATCACATGTGCTACAAACACCTCTTATGTTGCAATCTTCTTTGTACAACCCTTTTGAAGAATGCAACTTCTTCCATTGTCAGTGGAATATCAATGTAAAAATCAAGAGAAGATTGCATCTCTAAAATCCTCAGTCCTGCCAGATGCGCTCTTTTACTGTAGCAGTGTGCAGCTCCCCATCTGGCAAGATACAGCTGCTGGGCTTTCTGGTACTGAATCCTTTGTAAAACTCAACACCTGTTAGCGGGTTTTCACATGGAGAAATGTGTATTTTTAAAATGTTTTTTCAGAAGGAATCGGTATGCTGTGGGCCACTGAAATTTTACACTTCATTGACCTTAGCATTGTAGTTACTGCTGTAAAACCTTCCCCTCCCATTAGATTTTCCCAGGCAATGGCATTTTGCTAAAAGATGTTGGTATGCTGCCCACTCCTCTCAAACCAGTTCATCACAGCACACTAGCTAGTCTGAAGGGCTAAGTCTAGCCTTCAGCTGAGCTTGTTTTTGCAGACAGTGATGAGAATGGGTCATTTTGCCATTTCACCCTTAGGAAGTCACCATTGCTGTAGACTTTTAACATCCTCCCTCCCTCTAACTGTCACATGAGATGAAGATGGGAGGATACAGGATGATATAGTTCTCCTACCAAGCAATAGCCTCAAAAGTATATGCAAGAGTCATCTGACCAGAGAGTCACTGCTGTGTGGGAGATAGAGTGCCAAATAGCAGATGCTTATTGAAGATCCTAATGATTTTTGCTGGAGAATGGATCCCCAGGTCCCTTAATTCTGCACTCTTCTTTTAGAAAATAGCAATAAATAAATCTTACTCTTTCCCTCTGTTCAAACTTATCTTTAGGGCTTTTCTGTCTCCCTGTGACATAAAATGATACGGTTTCACTATGCAAAACAAGAACATTATGCATTATCTGCCCTCCTGTGTCCAGGACATACTCACTCAGCCTAGAACTATCCTGTCACATCAGTAAAGTTAGTAACCTCAGGTGACCAAAGCATTAATACGGTATCTGTCTGAACCAGCTGTGTATCACGTCTACTGCCTATATAAGACAATATAAAGAGGTTTGTCTAAGAGGCAGGAAAGCGGCGAGCATGGTATACTAATACAGTAATCCAAATTATGCACAAAGCATGCATGACACAGAAATATATTTTTGCTCCCTATTTTAAATGACTTCTCTGCAGTAAATAGCAGCAATCTTCTGAAAGGGAGACTCACAAAGAGTCTACAGCAGTCGCCTCACTTAGAGCCCAATGACTCACTTGGTTGACTGAGATAGTTGCTGAGATTGCATAAAGATAGATGGATAATGAAAATGGTGGAAGTGAATTTTCAATAAAAATGTAATCTTTTCCATCTTGCTATAAATTCTGTCCAGAACATAAATCAGTATCAGTTACACACATTAAAACACCAACTCCCCAACTGGGAACGCAATGCCCTCCCTCTTGCACATTCTAAATTATATGGCATTATGTAGAGAGAGACAAAATTTCCTGAAGATTCATGAGCAAGTTAATTTGACATACCTGGTGCTGCCCAAGCCCAAGTTTAAGTTACTGTAAATAAAAGGGAAAGAGTTTGTCTGTGCTGCTGTGTGTGTGGTGCTGAGGCATTCAGAAGAGTCGGGTCCTGTGGGCATCCAGTTCATATGCTCTGATGCATCACATTTCACTGGGATGCTTGACAACAGAAAAGTTTGTGAATGTTGTTCAGTATTTGAAAAGAGCCTGGAGTTGCTGCAAACATTTGAGAAGGTGACAGTAATGTCTTTAAAGGGCTTCTTGTCTTAGCAAGGGTATTTCTTATCATTTATGTACTAAAACCATTCTTTGAATGTCAGCAGAATGGACTGACTTCTGGCTGAAGACTGACTTTGAGGACTGACTTGGTTTGGATTAGATCCAATCTAGTCCATGGGAGGAGGAGTGGGTGTGGGGGAGGGGAAATTGCACCAGGTTGCTTAATTAATCCGGATGCTTTGCTCATTATACCTTGAACTTCCTCAGAGGACAGGAACAAACTAGCTTGCTCAGAGTAAAATGAGTATAACGTCAACAAAAAGCAGAGGGAGGGTGTGGGTGGAATTATTTTGAGTGGTGAGCCTGTATCTGAAAAAAAAAAAAAAGGCAAAATTTTCTTAAGAGTGTGTGAAATGTAAAAAGTAGACACACAAGCATAGGTAAACATCTACATACATATATGTGTAGTGATATACATTATGAATCTGCCTAAATGCAGTGAAGGATGAAGCAGAAACCTCTGCTGTCACTTTTTGCCCTCAGAATCAGTCAGATGAAGTAATGTTCAGACAGTGTGTTTCAATGGTAAAGGCTCTGCACCTGCATTCCAAATGGCTATGCAAATTCTTCTACTGAAAAATAATGGGGCTGCTGGGCAGCAAAATTTAACCTTTTTTAGACTTCCCTGAGAAGGCAAGTCTCTTGTGGGAAGCCATCTTCAAAACACCCAAAGATACCACAGAAGCCTGACACTGGCAAAGATGTAGGTGACCCATTCTCCAGGACTAGAAGCTCTATTTAGGAATGATGAGGGGTTTTCTTTTAAAAAAATCATGAGAGTGGAGTTGATAGCAACAAAAAGAAATTAATGAAATTTTCATGCACCTGCAAGAGTAATTTCCATGTATAAATCATTTGACCATCAAAAAGCAAAGCCCAGAACTTTTTTCTCTGATTCACTGACACTGCTTTGGAAAGCCAACATCAGTCTAGCCAGAACTGCAGTCTTCCAGGAACTTGATGTCAAATATAGACAGTTAATAGGGAATATTCATATCTGGACCACCAACAAACAGATAAATATCCCCATAATTTCTAAAATCAGCTAGTTAAACCAACAATGCAGTGAGGGATTCTGCTGTGAATGTTCATAGCCACTTTACAAGTCACCACTGTGAGATGGTACTTCCAAGGAACAGGCCCTTAACCTAAAAACAGTGAGTCCAAATTAGATGTGAAGCAGACTATGAAGGATCATGCCTCCAGTGCTGCATGCATCTCTATTTGTGTTAGAGTGGGAGTGGCAAGAGATGGTAATCTAACATCAGAATAATCAGGCAGAAAAAAAAAAAAAAAGAAAGATAACTCTCTAGTGTATATATCTAGCCTCAAAATAAATTTAAGAGAGGTATTGTCTTCAAAGAAGGCCAAAAATTTTCCTGTTACCTCACTTTGCACTTTCACCCTGAAAATGCATACCTAGAGAACTATACAAAAGCACAGAGCTTCAGACTACACTGGGAATTCACAATGGCGATTCACAGTAGAAAGTTGTACCTGTTCCCTCAGAAGCTATAAAATGTGTACTTCAGGATCAAAAATATGAGTGGATTTAGGAGGACTTGAATTATCTTATTTCCTGCCATTCTTCTCTACTGATTGCTGCCAAAGAACTAGTGAATATGAGAGGAAAATACAGCATGGGACACACAATGACAGATCAAATGGAGCCTTCTCTGTTGCAGTGTTCTCCTCTGTGCAGCATGCCTTGCACTTATATGGAAGAATTAAAATAATTAGCAAGTTTAGATCTCTTGGACAACAAATGAGGACAAGATGATTCTGTGTGAAGCCTTACAGCCATTTTCTTCTCTGGGTTTTTGAGGGTTTCAGACAGGCAGATGTCAACCAGCAGCACAGCAATTGGGACAGAAAAGGAACAGTGTCCCTCTCACACAGACTGGCAGTTCATTCATGGATCCTACCCACTTCCTGTACAGTTTCGTACTTTCCTTCCTCTTGGTTCCTTTTTGTTAGCTTGTTTTTCATATTCAACATTTCCTCAAGAGCACAGTACTTGCAGTGAATCAATATAATATATTGGTGTAATACAGTTGGTTTCATCACTGGGGCCAGATTCTGCTGGTACTGGACTGTGAATTTTCCCTTTGAGCCTTAACCAAAGCATTCTTGTTGCTATCTTATTTAAAAAACAAAGCCACTGAAAAACATCACACCTGGAGCAGTAGGAAACTAACAAGTCATGATCATTCTTCTTCAAGGCTGGCAATTAGTGTCAGTCTCCTTAAAATTTGTGAATAAGCTTCTCTGAAAATATTTGTGCAGCTGTGAATTCAGAAGGGTCAATTTTGATCATACACTGGTATAAATCCTTTGACTTGAGTGGAGTTGGTCCTGATTTACAATGAGGAGAGCCAAGACAAGCACTGTTTTCTTCCTTTATCTTTGTTTCTTACTTTTTTTTCCCCTGCTGTAAACATTGATCTTATCCACAGTGTGGACCCATGAATTTTCCTCTATCTGCTCCAGGCTTAGTTGATTTTACTATTCTCACAACAAGGTAGCATTTAAAGGTATGAATAGTGTCTCTTCCTGCAGCAACCGACCTTTCATTTTCACTATAAGTAGGACATAATTTCACAGAAAGACACAAAGTGGCTTGGTAGTGGAAGATTCCATCCCCCTTCTTCCCAGCTGCAGACCTAACCCTGCTCTCCAGGTACACTTGAAGTACCTCTGCTAACAAGGGTAGCACATGAATGGCTGCATGGGGACATATCCAGTTCAGATGCTTAAGTGCAACAAATAAACAGGGACAGTTCTTTGTATTGTGGGTCAGCTGTGGCCTAGGTGTGGCCTAAAAATATTTTTAAAAACAGCATCTTTTGCATGGAATTAGGGTTTTTAAATATACTTAGAAATGCAGGGGGAAAAGCTATGCTGTTGGGATTTATAAAACTCGCATATCACTAGAGAACATCCTTTTGCTGTCTTTCAGTCTTCCACTTACTCAGCACTGGGTTTTTTTGCACACATACTCAAACCTTTGCTCTGCAGTATTGTTTTTATGTTTATATATTGCTATAGTGAATTTCATCATAGTATCTGATGCTGCTGAAAAAAAAAAATTCTTCTTCCTCAAAAGCCTAGGATATTTAATTTTCTCTAACTTTTATTGAAATCAATATTTTTTTTACCCTTAGTTTTTTTTAATCTCTCCTTCATTCCTAGCTGTTTCCCCCTGAACCCTGAGAGTGCCATCAGTGTGGCCCTAATGTGAGAGCATGGTAGGAATTCTGAAACAGTTTTGAGATGAGTCAAAATGAATTTGTCCAGCTTCAGTTACAATATTAAATAAATATATTAAATGAGCAGTGCCTTTTACTGTTAATAGATGAATGAACCCTTTCAGAAACTCTTCTTTTACAAGCAGAGAACATATTCCCTGAGGTTGCTTTGCCATTTTTAAAAAGTCATGTTTAGCATTGCTACAAGCAATTTGCAATTTCAAAGAAGTGATTGGTGCAGTTGTTGTCCATCGCAGTATGCTATGCTCCCTGTGTGAAAACATTAGCCAAATGCTGTCCTACAACCATTAAAATACCCGCAGTTTCAATCAGTTTTCTAACAGAGCCTGATTAAGAAAGTTCTGTTTACCCAAATGGGATAAGGTGACCCACCAGATGTTCTGATTTTAAAAGATCTACTAGTGGCCCAGTGACTTCTGCTGGGACATTGAATTGTCCCAGATTTTCCTGCTGAGAGCTTGAGCAGCACAAAAGTTGCTCGGAGGGTAAAGCCCCTTTAGCCACTAAGGAGTTGGGGAAGAAGGATTAAAGGAGGATCCCCCTCCAAGAGCTGAAGATTCATCCAATGTGGTTCAGATTACACTTGAGTTATTATAAATAAATGTGCTGGTGTCCTTTTCTGGAGAGAAGCTACAGAGAAGGAAAAAAAAAAAAGGAAAAAACCACTCAACTCTGCAGCCTAGAGCAATTTAACCAAGCAGACTGCTTTTCCCTGACGTGGATTTGTTGCTGACACTACACACGGAACAGTGGAATTCCTAATATCCTTTACTCCATGGTGGTTTCTGTGTCTGTGTGTGTATAAGGGGTAAGGGAGGAGGGCAAGGGGGAAGGAAAAAGAAAGAATGAGAGAGAGAGAGAGAGAGAGAGAGAGGAAATCCTTTTTATCCTGTGAAGTGCATCACACAGACCTCCTCTGTTGTAATGTAAAACTGCTGGGGTGGCTAGAATGACCATATGCTGTGAATGTGAGTGCTGTACCTGTTTAAATGTAAATTCACTCTGGATCAGAATAAAAGAATATCTGTTTAATATGGAATGAAGGCAGTTTGGCAGGATACACACTGTTTCAGGTAAGCCAGAATAAACAGTAACATTGATTAAAAGGAGCACCCTATTCTGCACCTGTCATGTTCACCTCCTTTGCCACAAAGGCCTCACTGGTTTATTTACCTGTAGAGCTGTTATAATATTTTGCTTTCTAAAGAGATTTGGAAGCCACCTGTCGTACTTCTGGCATTTCTTTAACAACAAAGCACTTCAGGCTCAAGTGCAAGAGCCCACTGTTCTGCTCCACAACATGGTAAAGAAGATGAATCCAGAAGCACAGGATCCTAACAGAAATTATTATTGATTTAATCACATAATCAGCAGCAAACACTTCAGGCTAAGATAGCAAATCCATAACAGCCTGCCCACATAACCACCCTTACAAATTTACCAGCAAACCACTGCACACACTTAGCAAACAAGAAGAGCAAGGGTCACCTTCACTTGGCGGCAAAATATTGACATTCCTAAAGCTTAAATATGTTTTGAGTTAAGTGTTATCAATCAGTGATAAGAGTTGAATGTCTGTTAAACATAACTACATTGGCAGAAGGATTATAGAATGCTTTCTTGCCATAATCTAGAAGCATCTTTCAGACAAAACTCTGCTTGAAATCAATTGTGCACAAGAAGCTGCCTGCTGAGACCCATTCAGTGTCATACAAAGGAAAAGAGAGTCTCCCTGTGATCTTTAACCATAACCGGTTATCTAATGAGACCAGGGCTTTAATTTCGTTTCACATCAAACATAGAATCAATGCTCTGGATTCAACAATGTGTGTAAACAGGCCGTGAAGCCATCTCTTCAGATGGCAGCCAATTCAGCCTTCCAAGCCCCCTGGCATATTTATTTCAGTGAATCCCCCTTTATTTCCAGGTAACTAATTTCATCATGTTGCTTCTGGCTCCCTCTGCATGGATTGCAAGGTAAACTCCCTCTTGTCAGATACCTTCCACTGACAGTTTAAAACTTGGGCAGGTGACTCTTGAAGGAGCACTGGAGAAAGTATTTGCAGGTTTCTTTTCTAATTGGTTTAGCAATCCTATCTAGATTTTAACAATTACTACAGGGAAATGGTGCTACAGTCCAGGTCCTCTTCATGTCTTGCTGTCAAACAATTGGATGCTGCTTTCACTCAGACAAATACAAAACTGTAGCAACATCATTGTAGTTTACTTTAGAATTACACTAGCATAACAGGTGATAGCCTGGTGCAAATGTATAGAGCAAACATTGGCTTGGAAAGCCTAGTGACATTCCAGAGAGGATTAAAATGAAGTTCAGCAAACTGTTTCATTCAGCCCTTTTCCTGCTCTGGGATATTTACCAAGTGGGCTTTTTCTTTGTAAAGAGGGCATTTTAAAGCATTGGTGTCTATTCTTAAATATTTTGAAGTTTTATTCTGCACACAGAAGGACATATAGTATGAAGACAACTCTTCTGGCAGCCTGACCTAAATAAAGAAAAGGATTTCCCCTAAATTATATGCTGCTGCTACTCTTTGTCTTTACTGAGAGATGTACATGGCTGTGCTGTGCGGATCTGATTAGCAGAGCTCCATTATATTAGCCTCTCTACTGTGTTAGGCTGTGCCATCTTGCTGTCCATAGGCTGTGCTTGCCCTCTTACCCTGGCTTGCTGCTGCAGAAGATGTGACATCTCTGTGCTTTATTGTGGCTAGCTCAAAGCACTCCTGTCACAGAAGCTAAGACACTATGAGCTTCAGCCATCAGTGTTCCACTCGGGTTCAAATTGGTTCATCCGTAACTCAGGGAGCTGCAGCCACCACTTAGGACCACATGAAAATTTACCTGCCTTTGTATTTTCATGTAATAATTTTCCAGTAACCCATGACAATCACTCCTAATAAAAATAAAGTAACAGATTGAATACCTAGGAGCCTGTCTGGGAAGGCAAACACTAGAAGTAACTATATGTAAGAAAAGCATATTGGAATGAGTCATGTTTTCAGACAGACTGCTGCAGTATTGAACGGCTTTGGACCTCTCTGGGCTTTGATTGCTAAAAGTGATTTTTGAACTGAGGGTTCAAATTTATTTTAGCTGGAAAACATCAGTCAGTGGGCATACATTAAAGCAGGGGTAAAATTAGAGTTTCTTCTCATTGCAGTTTCCCTCAAAACCCATAGCTTTACTCCCCAGACAAAGCTATTTTGATTACCTCAATACTCTAGAACATGGTAGGAGAGGAAGTCCAGCTGTTCAACATGAACTGTTTTGATCAAAGAAGAGTTGAGAAACTGCAATAGCAGTATTGTCCCTCTTTGTTGTGAGTGGTGACATGAACAGAGAGATCCATGTCACTAGACCTGGATCCCAGTGAGGAGGCGCTTCAGTGGCAGTGAGGTAAAGGAGAGAGTCAAGTGGGGGATTTAGAGGGATGGGAGAAGGAGTCTATATGATTGAAGCTCAGAAACAATTCGGATCTTTTCTCCTTTTTTTGGTACAGCTCCCACCATCATAGTAGTGAGCAGGCTCTTTGACATTATCATTGTATAAATAGATCAACATCAATTTCAATGGTGTAGTGAAGAAAACTGAACTGATCACTAAAAAAGATTAAAAAGAAACACAAAATCCATACCCTTATGCACCCAGCAAATATCTAAGAATGGCTGTGGAGACTCAGATAGTGAAAAGCAGAAGTAATTTTAGATGGGTTGTAACAAAAGAAAAAAAAACAACAACAAAACCCACACAAAACGACAAAAAATCCAAGAACACCCAAACCCAAATAGTTTTTCATTTGGTTGGTTTTTTGGTTTTGTTTTGTTTTGGCTGTGGTTCGTGTTTTTTTTGTTTGTTTGTTTGTTTTTTTTTGTTTTTTTTTGGTTTTTTTTGGTTTTTTTTTGTGTTTTTCTTTTTTTGTTTTTTTGTTTTTGTTTTTGTTTTTTTTTGTTGGTTTTTTTTGGTTTTTTTTGGGGGGGTGGTTAGGGTGAAAAGGAAGCAATACAAGATATCGATAGCAGGTTGTAGAAATAACACTTTATATTGTAACAGAATGTTTTTCTATCTACTCATTTCACAAAAAAAAAAATATAATCTTTTTTATTGATTCTTTAATTAATACTAACAACCATAATGACAATTACAAACAAATATAGACATAAATCAAATAGATACTGTATAAACAGCTAAACTTAATTTAGCCTGCCCATAGAAATGATTATGCAAGAATATCTGACATGGCACATACCCAAGTAATGGAGAATCTGAAAGGTAACTATTAGAAGAGAATAATGAATCTAAAAAAGAAATTTTAATCCAAACACAAATGTGTCAAATAGCTGTAAACTGACATAATATGATGAAGGCTAGACTTGATTACCTAAATATAGACCTCTAAATCCATACTTAGACACATTAATAAGAGTTTTATTTTACAGATGCGCTAATCATTTATAACCCCCTTGATAAAGGAGGATCAAGCCTTAACTACACCAATACAACATCAAAAATAACATTACACACTCAAATCTGCTCACGGGATAAATTAATATATTTATTGAAAAATGTGCATAGAATGATATTAGCTATTTGTCTTCCACTGGCAATTCTTTCTATGGTTTAGAAAAAGTGCTGTAATCTGATTTCCAGTATATACATATGTTATGTGATAATTGCCTTTTAAGAAGGCAACATCAAGATTTCCTCTCATAGTGAGGAGACCAACTCTGTTTTTCCTCAGCTGAAGCAGATGGATGAAATTGTTTTAAATAAAATAACAATTTGGCCTTAATGCTTTGAAGAAATTTACTCTTATATTGTTGGTAAAAATCAGCATTCATTTATTCATGGGATAATCTGGCATTTCATTTAGGCCTCTTACCATTAAGGCTGTATTAATATAAGATGTCATTAAATTGTATGCATTTATTTTTACTTAACAAAATATTTTTTTCATTATTCTAGATTTCAGAAATATTGTATTATTTGTGCTAAGAAATAACACATATTGGTACAAACCCAAGAATACCAAATGACAAGTTCTAATGTCAAGTCAATTGTAAGGATAAAGCTTATAAGGCATCAGGAAAATTTGTCATTCTTTTTGAAATCAGTTCACTTGTAGATGCTCCACATTTTCCATTTCATGCCCTGAGATATGTATTCATGATGTTGGCCTAAATTTCTCCAACTTTTCCATTTTCTACTGGCAGCCTGGACTGTGCTTGTCCAGGGAACATTTTTGACAGTTTAACTGCCCTCTGAAAATGGCTTTTAATATCTCTTTCAGTTTACACTCCTGTAAATTGAAGCATTGATAGTGCTCTACTTATTTACATGGAATGATGCTAGAACTTGAAAAAGTACAGTGCGTGTGAGCTCCACTTCTACAAACTATTGCACTTTGCATTGGATGATTTGCTAAAATGTGAAGTGTTTTGAAGTGGGAATAGTGAGGAGTGAATGCTGGCTCTAGTGGACATTACCAGAACTGAATACAAAATAAATATTAGAAAATCTTTTGTCATGGTCAGTAGTCCAGGAAGTTTTGTGAGAATGGGAGTTTCCTAGGCTGTGCCCACCAAGTAGCATAAGAGCAAGCAGAAAGGTTGGTAATATGTGTGAACAGCTGGATTAATGTCACCTCTATAAATCTGTCAACACACGACTTCAGGTATAACCCTATTGCCTGTCATGCACTTACACTTTTAATGCAAAGCATGCCAGCAAAATGCCTGCAAACAAATGGTCAGTATATGAAATCAAAGCCATTATAAGCTAGCAAAGACTCATATACTAACCTATAAACAAGGATCTAAAAGAAAATAAAAAATAACCAAAGCATTTGCTCAGTATCTTAAAAGGGCTACAAGAGCCAAATGTATCTCCTATCTACCTCTCTCAATTGTTTGCATGTCTATATGCAACATAATCAACATAAGACCACTGTACAAATATATATGTGTATTCCGTAATGCACACAACAAATTGATAAGATTTTAATTTAAATAATTTTCTCTACAAATAAATCCATGCTTAAGAATGGGTTAGGGAACGACTTTTTTTGTCTTACACTTGACAAAAACTTTCAGATTTGGTCATTTTCTGATTCAAGATATGACATCTTTGGAGAATACAGGAAGATGAATAGAAGGTGATCCCACAGTTTTGAAAGAGGCGATGACACTTTCACCGGGACATTTGACATTTCCTGTCTGTGATAAACTGCAACAAACTGGAACTTTTCTCAACTTCAACATTATTGTCTACATATCTATTTTTTCTGCCTCTCATACTGTATGCTTAATTCTTTGCAGATTCTTAGAACTGATGATTTTGATAAATCCTTCCCTAATAACACACCAAAATGAAACAAATGAAACATTTTAACAGTGACTTATCACATGAAACTAACATAAGAATTAATATTTGGTGTTAACACTTCAAGCTACTTTAAAGTGATAAAGAAAAGAATGTCACAACAACTTTTTTAAAATAATCAGGAAACATTGGGACACTTCTGGTAATATTACAATTCTATTTGAAGACACCATCAAACATTCCACTTGACTTAGTGTTTTCCTCAATCCTCTTAAAACTCAATATTTGCATGGTTAAAGTTGAAAAATTCAGCAAAAACTGTTTCTCTGACATTCTGCTGTTGCATTAATAAGCCTTGGTTAAGTTACACTACTATTTAAAAAAATAAGCATCAAGAAAACTGCAAATCAAGAGTCAAAATGCTAGTAAGATAGGACCAAAAGAATCAATGTACTATATAAGCGTTCAGTACCTACTAGAATTCCTTAAAATGTAAAATTGGACTAGGGAAATTAACAGGTATTGAAGGCTAGCATGAAAGGGTCAGAGTTTGTTTTTTGATCTGTACTACATCCATGGATTTTAGTAAGGTGCATTAAAATTTATTAAAACTGATCTGCAACATTTTCTTTTAAAAGGCTGATGAGACCTCTGGGACTCAAAGATACTACCATTTTCAATTTTATCAGTAATGGTCCAACAGACTTTTTACAACAACCTTTTACAGTACATAAATAAAGAGAAATGAATACAATTATCTCTGCTTCAAATTTGCAAAGTGAGTAGAAGTAGTGCTAGGGAATTGTTTTTTTATTGTGTTCATGCAGAACAAAAGTAGAGATCACGAATATTGATAGCAACAAATCTGTTTATTTTATCCCAACAATTGCCTACAATTTTTGTTTTGCTTCACAATATTCATTCAGCTGCAGTAGGTAGGAATATGGCACATACATTGTGTTGGCAAGACTGTGAGAGTAGAAGGAAAGAAGCTTATCTGTCTCTAAGACATTTTAGGACTTTCAGCTAGTTTAAAACTTAACCCAGGACATGTGGAATGCTTCCTATGAAATCCTGAGCACAACACTGTCATTGGCTTTCGTTTGAGTCTGTGGGTGCTCAGTACCTTCCAGGAGATGTTTTCTGGCAATTTGTTTTGTATTAATTTTCACAAATGCATCTGAGTTTGCAAGAATGTTGTCAGAATGTGAACAGCTTGTAAATACTTGTTGAAAGAAGTATGCTAACATGGAGGTTTTCAAGCCCATGGGAGTAGTGGCTTCTTAGCAATATGCAGGATTAGACCATAGCACCACTCATTTTCAGCCAAGGTTTACAAACCTGGATACATTGAATACATCCTCCAAGAAGTAGATCAACAAATCCCCTCAAACTGTATTGCACAAACAATGATTTTGGCTGTGGGACGCAAAGATCTGCAGAAGATCTCCCAGAATTAAAAAGATTTGATTAAGGTGTGGGAGGCTGTGCTCCAAGTCTCTGTTTTCTTAATAGCAGTGTTTCCTATGATGGCTTAATATATTTGAGAGAAGCCTATCATCACTTTGTTTAGGATAAGGAAAGAGAAAAGTGACCTATGCACATGAGACATCTCATTGCTGAGAGAATAGATGGGAAACAAAATATTGTTTTGGAAACTCTTAGATGGTATATAAAGGTAAATCTGTTTCTAATAATTTTGCATTAACAGAGCATATTCTTCTTCAAATATACCTATTTAACTAATTCAATTTCATCTGTAAAAATATAGTTATCTCAAATTGTCAGTGATATGATAAAGCTAATTAAGACATGCATGGTGTTAACAGTTTCATTAGAGGAGATAATATTGCACAAGAATAATAAGAAATCATTATGATGAATGCCTCAACATTACATTACATGTTAATGAAGTGTAAATGATCTAATTATTTTTGAAAGAATACAGATTCGATTAAACTGTCGGAATTAAATTGGAAAGGACAGCCTATTGTACTTTTTATGTACAGACAAGTTAGCGTTAATTAGGCACAATCTACAGGAACAAATGAGGCACAACCCTCGGTGAACAATCATGTATCCATTGCTCAAGGCAGGTTTCATAAAGAAATATATTAGGGGAAAAATTGTAAGTCAATTAAATACAGTGCTTTAGCAGTGGGAGGGAAAATGAGCAAAATCTCTGTTCCCTCCCCCAACATTTTGAGTGCTTATAATGCAATCACTCTGCCAGTTCTGCTCAATCACTAATTTCATAAATACTAATTTTGCTGATGAGACATTTTGATTGGTTTGCCATCTACTTTCCACAAATTACTTTCTGGAGGCAGCATGTATTTCGGGTGGAATTCTTTTTCTTTGAGCTCTACCCTCTGCTCTGACCTAAGGTAAGGTAAGAATAAAATTAAACTAGTAGGGCTTGTAGGTGAGGAAGTAGACATTACTCAACCACTGTTTGACTTCACCTGAATATTCATAGGACAGTGATAGTTATAGTGTGAAATTTGTCCTAAATCAAGCCTAATTTTAGTTTCTTTAAGCTGCTTGTCATTTTCTCCATTTCAATAGCCCTCTAAAGACCCTCATGCCACTATAAATGTGGCATTAAAATGCTTTGAGGAAAAAAAATCTACTTGATTAGTTCAATCTGATTCAAAATTCCTGGAGAATTTGGATGTACCAGTAAAATTGTTTTATATCTAGGTGTTTTATTCCAATGACATTGAGCTTCAAGGTTTTCTAGCCTTGCACATTTATGAAGTGGAGGCACAGCAACATACTCACTCTTTATCTAGTTAAGGGAAAACCAAAGAAAAAAAAAAAAAACCAAAACGAAAACCTGCTGATATTGTCAGTCAGCTACCCCCAAAATTCAGCAGACTTCCATAAAGTCCAAGTCTGTAAAACAGAGCTGAAGGAGTCATCAGTGCACATAAACTAATGTCGCTATATGTATTGTTACCAGTTTAGCTTTGTAGGACATTGTAGCTTATTGACTGAGATTTTCTTAGTGTGCTGAAAAGAAATCGTAACCCTTCCCAACCTTATACCCCCACACCCTCTTTCCTTCCCCACCTCTTTTTTAAATGAACTTCCTTTTTCACCACTTACACACAAAGCAACAGTCATAATTCTCACCTGTTGTTTTCACTACATAGTCTTTTATTTAGATATAATTTTTTTAATCCTTTAAAGGGTGGGGCTGAAGTAAAAAAAATTGTTATGCTTATGTCTGAACTCACTCAATTAACATTTGCACACACCTTGCTCGGAAGAATGCAAAAGTAAGATCAGCTACATGTGGTACTCATCCATTCCTCTTCTATGCATTCCCTAGTTTGTTCTCTAAAATCTGAAGGTTTGAGGTATGATAAATACCAGAAGCTTCTAATGATCTGGAAATCTTCCTACATCAGTTTGTTTGTTCAGCATCTTGTGACAAGGAGTTCCACCGCTCTGCAAACTACTTATTTTAATACTGTAAGATGCATGATTATACATGTAACATACACTAGCAATTTGTGTCAAAGGTATAAAAAGTAACTTTACTGCCAAAATGACTATAAAGCAAATAAGATTATATGATTTAATGCAAAATTATTCAGGATTTTTACTTCTATATAAAACATTCTATTTAAAAGGAAAATGAGTTATTATTCTTGTTCCTGATCTTTCAGCTGCATCTCACTGCTTAGAAAGGATGAGGTCCTTCTTTTTGGCCCAGGCTATGAGGAGAGCACTGGACAGCTGCTGACTAACTGGAGAACATCCACCTATTTTGCCATATCCAAAACCACATGTTTTATGGAAGCACAACATCATGCAGACCCTGATGGACCACTCCTTGGCAGTTGTGTGGATGAGTGACAAAGCATACTTGTCATGACACAAAGTAATTCTTGCTACGTCAAGGCTTGTGTCCTCAACCTGACTGCATAAATGGAGGCAGGATCAAACTTTCTGCGGTTAAAATACTACAGGGTTAATGACTGTTTCCATCTGGTTTTAGTTATTCTATAAAACAAAAAGCATAATAAGTAATATAAAATAAAAAGCACTAAAAGCATAATCATGGATAAAAACTACAGACTGGGTAGCAGAGATCTTTGTAACCCTCAGTACTAATATATATATATATATATAATCTGTGCCATAAGATATAAAATACAGCATTTTGCTGGGAACTTATAGAGATATTCATAATTATTCTTTTTTACCCCAAGTATCTTAAAAGGATAATAAATTTAAGGTAATATTTATTAATCCTGCATGCTATATAGTCACATTTCATCCTTTTTTGAAATTACTTTTGCCCTTAATTATTTTTCCTCTATATTGTGTATAACATAACTTAAAGCTATTCACATGTCATACAACATGATGGTTAATCACAATATTTTTCTCAAAATTCTTACTAAGTTCCCTCAAATGCCAAATTATTTATTTTTTTTTTTTTTTTTTTTTTTTTTTTTTAACAGAGAATGCAATAGCACCGCACAGTCAGGTCAGGGTTTCACTTCCAGAGTGCAATACTCAGGAATCAATGTAATTGGTGGGAAACAAGTCACAAAATGAGGGACAGATCCTGGATTCAATATACGTACCAGGCAAATCAGCCTTCCTCACATCAGTCCTGAGACAACAGAAGGGCCACAGCATTATGCCCTGCCAATGTTAGGAGGCAGATGGATTTAATCCAGTGTTTTCTCTTTACAAGCTCTCCTTCTGGTTTACACAGATCTGAGGATGTACCTTTTTACTGGAATCGTGTGGCAATGCAGGTGATTAGCTTCAACACCTGCCTTTCAGGCAATGGCGTCATCCAGTCTTACACTTCATCCTGCAACCATGAAGATGGGTACTAGAAAAAAGTTTGACTTTTCCTACCCATTATGCCAACAGAAACCTGTTACGCAGCTTCCTTTGGTACCTATGGCATCCGCTAGTTTCTGCTGTAAATTAATTCCTAGGTGTGATATACCCTCTGGTTCCATGTCAACATTGTCTTAAGCTTTAGGAACTGTGCCCCTGCTAGTGTTTACCTCTCTGATCCATTTGTAGAGATGATCATCTCCTTGCTTGGCTTTTTTTTGCCTGGCTAAACATAGTTGGCTTTTCTATCTGTTTTCCATAAGTGGAAACCTCCATTCTCCCAGCAACATAATGATCCTTCTGTGTACATCTTCTAGTCTGAGCTCATTTGTTTCAGTCAGGGATGATAACAACTGACAACAGTGTTCTTGGTGAAGTCTTGCTGATAAAATAAGAACTTGGAAAAATGTTTCTACTTTTTTTAATTTTTATTTTCCATTAATCTTTCTCCCATCCAGCTTCAGACTTTTGCTTTGTCGATAGCTAAGTTCCCCAAAATGCTGAAAAAAGGGGAAAATTAAAGACAAAAGAATAGAGCAAGAAAAACACCTGAAATTGTTATTGTGTGAATGTCAAAATCCTAGAATCAACTGGTCCTACTGTGCTTTATTAGACATTTATGTAGATATAACCTAGAACAACAAAACTTTAGCAGTCATATTATATTTACCTTTTGATTTTCTGGTGTGCTAGTTGCTGTAAAATCTCCTGTCCAATTTACTCTCAGATTCCGCTGGAAATGTAAATGGCATGGCTCCTTTTTATACCTTAGCCTGAGTGATCGCTGAGTGCCACCAAGAAGAAAGGAAATACAAAATTGGAGAAGAATAGGATAGTTTATAGTCCAGAGGTTTTGGATTAAGGAAGTAAGTTAAATACAACATTACTTTTCCTCTTGAATCATTTTTAATGGTCCTAATCACTGCAGTTGCTCTTTGGATCATATGTAAAAAAAAAGGTATTTGCAGAATACTGTGCAGTGGCACATCTATTAGCACAAAAGTGAGTTTGGAAGCAATTTATGATGATCTGAAGACAACTTGGAAGTGACCATGGATAACTTCAACATAGAGCTCTTAATAAAGTTAGGAGGTTTGAGCAAATACTTCAAGGTGCTGGAAATCACTAATGTATAAACCAATGCATGTAAAGAGTGTGAGAGAATGCCTCTCAAATAAATAAATGCAAATTTGTTCAAGTGCAAATTGGATAGATATTAGTATAGAGTTTTCTTTGTATGTACCTGATATCAGCTACAGGTAGATGAAAGACAAGATGGAGAAATTTTCTATTTTTTTTAAGAAAGATCTAAGTACAGGCTATATAATTTCCATGTTGTACTAACACCAATTTTGCAATTTAACTTTGGTATGTTATTTTTAAAACTGTCACTTTAAATATTTTACCCTAACTCCTTTTTTTTTTTTTTTTTTTTTGTGTGTGTGTGTATCATTGTAGTAATGGTAATCAAATTTATTGTTATAGTCATTTGAAATATAACACAGGCTAACTGACTCAAATGACTGTTAGGATTTTCAGATTGGTTTTATTAATCCAATACATTCATTAATTGCCTAATTAAACATAATATGTTAACTAAGCATTTTTTATATAAATATACAAATAAAATGGTAAAAAAAATTGCTTTAAACTACTTACAATACCAGGATTCATTCAACAGCTTTTAAAAACATTTTAAAATTTGATACAAGTAATGGAATTTATCAATATAATCCAATTTTTCAAGTTTTCTGAGGGAGTATCACGTGTTTGGGCGGACAATTTGGAACCACATAAACATTATGCACCTTGAAATCAAGAAGATAACATTTTATTTTTTACATGCAGTACTATAAAGTAATCTAGTAAATTAAGTCAACAACATATACAGCTATTCAAATGATGAAAAGTCCTATATGTATTAGTTTCAGACGAGTTACAGAAACTTCTGATAATTTAAGGTAAAAAGTCAATAGCATTCTACTTTCATATACATGCAGACAACTTTTTTTTTTTTTTCAAATGAATACTTTGAATCTAGTAATGCAACAAAGAAAATTATTTTTACATCTTCTAGATATTGTCATCATGCAGTGCAACATTTTTGCAGGGACTCAAACAGTTTATTAATGTGTTTCAGTTTATTGCCAAATTTGGCTTGTTTAATAGCAATGAAATTTGCAGAAATGGATATAAAAGCTTTCACACGTGTTTAAGAAACAACGTGACATATGAAATCAGGTCCTGCTAGACATCTCTTCTATATTTTAAGACAGAGTGCTTCATTTAATGAGTACTCAGATTGCCAAGGTGATTTGAGGCTTCTCCACTGGCTGAGAAGTGTTTTATTGTGAGGTTGTACATACCACAGCCAAAAGCCATGTTTCTTGAAAAGCATAGGCTAACTTTAAAGCAGACTGAAAGAACCCACTGAGTAGAATCTGAAGGGAACTGCAATAAATACGAACATTTGGCTTACAAACATTTATACAAGCATCAGGTTTCTTCACCCAGAGCAACTTTTTTTACACCACTTTTTTATTCTAGCACTCCCTGTTAATGAAACATGGAATCCATGAGCACCACTGAATGTGACACAGAAGCGTCAGCCATTTAATGAACTGCAATGTATTTGACTAAACTATATGAGTAATTTGCATGTAGTAGGAAATAATGATCATCCCATCTGATGTGCATTAGTGTTCCAATTTCTCCTACTGCCTCTATTTTCTCTGTGGTAACAGCACAGCCACATTTTGCAGGAATACAACTTGCTTTCCTACCACATTTGTCAAAAGACCCAAACTCCTGCAGGCCCTTTGCTAGAATGGACAATTTCAGGAGCTACAGTGACAATGAATAAAGAGGTCAAAGTACTTGACTGGATTTATGGTACATTAAGAGACCTCTGCAGCCATGGTGGTGGAATTAGGGCAGCCATTTAACTCAGCTACAGGGACCAAGAACCCAAGGTAAACATTTTGTGCTGAGTTGCAAAGTGTATACAAAATATGCCTACAATCCACATGTTGTAATCTTTCTCAGCTTGGAGACTTCTAATAGTGTTAGTAGTAAAACTTTAATAAGATGATGGCCCTATACGGTAGGTACCTTGAACCCCTTGAGAGCTTTTTACTTATCTGTAAGACACTCCCACAAGTTTAATTTTGAAAACCTCCATTGTGGTAATGATACCTCATGAACTATGATGCTATTATATATACTCTGTAAGCATTTAATATAGCAGTCTCCACCTAAATAGATTTTCTCAATGGAAAACAGATTTATTTTTAACTTTATGACTTCTTATACTGTAATTTGATAACTATAATGCCAATAGGTAAATCGTATTGATGAAGTACCCAGAGAGACTGCATTTAACACTGCTTACCCTGCGGAAAAGTAACTTGATTTAGTAGAAACCTTTTCACCTTTACTGGCAGGGAAGTAACTAGTTTGGCCCTGTGTTTGAACATATAATTCCATAGGCTGGCATGTAACCCACTGAAGGATTAATCTGAATTAACAAGCTTTAAAAAGGGGAAGGGGATAGAATATGTGGAAAGAAAAAAGTAGGGAGAGACAAAGAGAGAGTTCTATGGCAGACGAGTACACACTTGGTATCTTTCTCTCTATATAAAGTTCTAGCGCTCTTTCAAGTTGTTTAAGCAGATTATTGCTTCTATGGAATCAAGATAATTGCTATCTCCTTTGTAAGTTTTCTAAACTCACATGGTGCATATTAACTGAGATTTTGATTTGTAAAGACCCGCACAAAATGAATTAAATGTTACATAGTACATATATATAGACTAACAAAATATTTATTCTACAGTTTTACCACGTATCTGGAGATTTTGCAGAGATCAAACATAATACAAAGGTAGCCTTCATTGCATCAGTGCACTGTCTCTCTATGAATGCACTCGCAGCAGAAGTCATCTTAAAAGTCAGCACTGCTCTTCCCACGCTCATAAAAATACACAATTACAGGAGCTGGAATAGCAGAAAAATACCAGCCATTGGATTATTGGATTGCCAGTAACTGAAGAGGATAGTCTGGTATGTCTCCCTCCTGGAAGAAAACTGTACTTCAAAATAAATTTACTCTTCATTACCTAAGACTTACTATCTCTGGGGACAGGCCACCCTTGTAATACAGCATGTACCACTGAATTTTCAGGCATCAGTGAAATATTTGCTCTAATAATAAACAAATAAATAAATACCTGATGTGAAATCATGAGTGTACCTGAGATAGAGAAACAAATTGTTGTTCCTTATAAGGCACTTAATTACCCTAAAAATTGTTCTCAAACTGTCTTTGTGCCTCATCCGTGCCTTTTGATGAGAAAATTAAAATCAACACAATCTTAAGAGAGCAGAAAACATGGAAATTTTTGTTCAGAGGTGTAACAGACATCTCCTACTTTGTAGTACATATCTCCCAGTGATGGTGGGAATATAGGGAACTCAATATCTGGAGTGCATATATGCGAAAAATGACTCTGCTTGTCTCAGCACTCCAGTGCTGAGGAGTGGCCCAAGGTTCTCAGAAGTAAATAATGACATATATACCTCATACATACCATGCTGAACTCTACCTACTACAAGTGGTAAAGTTTTAGTCTGAGGCTTACTAAGGATTCAAAGGAGGGCAGCATGGAATGGAGAATGGTAGGGATATAAGGAGTTAACATTTTTAAGCAGGTAGTCAAGAATGGTTTATAGTGCTGACGGATGGCTAGATGCCATAGCACCACTCTTGATTTATTTGCTTCTCTTATGCAGCCTTGAATTTCAGAGGGAGACGAGGCTTAATTTAGCAAAAGGAAGAGCACATTGGAGACTTCTGCAGCTCAGTTGTTTCCTCGATCTGCAGAGAAAGGCAGAGGAGCTGTGGGGGGCAGCATTGTCAAGTGCACCCACCAGTGCTATCAGTGTAATTTTTATTTCAGTAAAATTGAAAGAAGAAAATTATGACTCATTCAGTTAAATATAAGATAAGAAAAGGGAAGTGTATCTACACAGAAACAGTAATAGCATTTTGAGTTTCAGACGAAAGAATAGAACTGATCTATTACCAACATTTGTGACATGAATCATAAATTTTGCAATAGTCGGCATTCCTTCAGTAACCTCTGTTATAGAATTGTAAGCAAAAACACAGGACAAGTTCTGTTTTGTTTTCTCTGTAACAGTTTTGCAGATTTGTTGTGGAAACAAACTTGAAAAATAACATGTGAAGTATGCGCTATTCACTGTACCAAACACTGTTCTCAAGCAAAACAGTCACCATTGCCTCAGAGGGTTTACCATCTAACTGTATAACAGGAACTTAATAGGTTGATGCAACCAAAATAATGGCAGGTGAAGCACAAAGTAATGCTGAGGCAGTCATGGACAGCATGAGCAACCATGGTCCAGCATGATTGCCAGCCCTTAATTCTTAGGGTGTTTAGTTTTACTGAGTTCCATCAGTTTTGCTTTTATTACAGCATCTTTTTTTTTTCTTTCTCACTCATCTTGAATTTTTCTATTGAAAAACTACAATAGTAGCTGTACTTTAGGAGAAACAAACATGGGTATATGTAAAATATATTTGGGAATGAATTTGGATTATTCCAGTTCACACTGAGTTGAGCCCTTCATAAGAAGTTAGTCTAGAAAACTGAGGACTATGCCTGTCCACTGGGGCCCTCAACAGGCACTTATTCCTAACAATTAATAGTAAGAAAAATAATTAGTATTGAAAAAGAACAACATTCTTCTTGCATAATGGATTAAGATTTTCTTTTTCTAAATTAGCTAAAATCAACTTTTTTTTAAAAAAAATAAAAAAATAATTTGATTGGGTAAAATGCAATATAGATTTCAGGTGACTCTAAATATAATTCAGTTCGCACTTGGTGGCAGCCAGGCACTGATTGTTTCATGCCTTTGCTGGTTGGTCTACAACTGCCCTCTTGAAACTCCTAGTGTTGCCTCTCTATTTGCCAGTATCAGTTCCCAGATCACAGAGAGCTTTAGGGAAAACAGCATACCCCAAGAGCAAGTGAGGACAGCATGAAAGAGGACATAACACCTTTTTCAGATGTCTCAGGATGAACCTGCATTTCTTTTTCAGTACTTGGATTCAATGTCATGGTTTTTGCTGGAGCCCCTGTCCAGTCCACAAGACTTTCCTGTTCTGCCTCTTAGAGGGAACAGACATACTCACTGTGCAAAGCTGAAGATGAATTTCCTTCTCTCCTGAGAGGATTTTCTCATGAGGAAGCATAGGGTTTTTTTTGTTCTGCAGAGGTTTTATTAAAACCCCAGTAACATCTGAGAAAATGGTTCAAAAAAGACACGTGTTAAATGGCAAATATCATTTCTGAAGTGGTGTTATTTTTAAAGATGGAAGAAGTGGACTGGTAATTGCAAAGCTGAAAAAGGAAAGAATAAAATCTGTTTTAGGATGGAAGAACAGAAGTCTCTAGTCACTAATTTTTAGAAATCTCTAGAGTCATCTATGTCCAGTGCAATGAAGGCTGATAAGTGTAAGATTTGGCTACTATTAGAGAATATGTGGCTAGGCGGGTCTGCAATTTACTGTCACTATCTGTGATTCTCCATAAAGGAGGCTTACAATGCAAATATTGTAGGCCAGACTTGAGGTTTTTATTGCAAATGTAATAAAACAGTGCTCATGGAATTGTAAAAACCCAGGAACACATAATCCAGAACTACTGGTAGTACAGTTTTAGAAGTACTTAAAGAAGTGTCTAATTCACTGTTTGACTAGTACTTGTGAAAGTGGAAAATTTTTTTAAAAGGAGGAAATGTGCTGTGTTAAATTGCTCCATCCCTGCTGTGCTGATAGATACCTTGTCTCTTTGCTATTGATTGTAGTGGTTGTGGCTCTTGAACAGGGCTTGCCAAACTATTTACAGTCAAATTAAAAATCCTGAAAAATTCAAGCACTTTGGATTCCATTTCAACCTTATGATATGGTCTTATTGCACAAATATAAAATGTTATTTACCTTTTAACCTTCAAAATTAATACCAAAACCCAAGTTGAAACAACCTTAGTGACACTCACAGGTCCCAGTACTGTTGCAGATGTGTGTTTTGCAGTGTGAAATATTTGGTGTTCTAAAATGCAAAAGTTCATTTAAACTTAAAATATTTTAACAGCTAATGCAGTAATTTCAGAGTCCTAGTGTTCAAACACCAATTCATTCAAAATAAGGTTTGTTAAGTTAAATCTGTGCCACAATGCCAACTATATTCCATAGAATTTCATACTACTGTATATTTCACAGCATTTCATAGATGCTATTGTCTGCTGGATAGTAGGCAAGTCTGCTTCCTTCAGTTGTCTGTTATATATGACATACAGCTTGTTTACATGCAGTGTAGGCATGTGGTAAGAATACAAATGATTTGAGAAAGCCACAAGTTTTGGGAAATCCTGTGACCTGAGGTTAAGCTGAGAGTACTGAAAGGGAAGATGAGACAGTAGATGGCATAATTCCACATCAAAAATTGTTTGTCAACAGCAGTCAATTTGTGGAAAGACCCAGTGCTAAGGTTTGCTTCATGAAGTTCTATGGATTTGTTGAGTGTCTATCTAGGTGGACACAAGAGGGAAAAGGAGCAGGAAAAACTGTTCTCTATGAAGAAAGTACATAGCCACTGCAGAACAGCAGATGAAAATATAATGATGCCATTATTCTGAACAAAATGTGCTAGTGTAACCCAATCAGGCAATATAACTGAAAGAAGAGACTGACAATGCCTCTGGATAAATTTTGTCCCATACTGCTGTCATATATGCATTTCATTCAACCAAATCATCTTCCTTTCATCAGATGTGCATAGACAGCTATAGAAAGTGCCCAGATGGCATCATGGTGAATGCCCATGTGGTTTGCTGGACCTTTATAAAATTTTCATGCTACATTTTGTATGGTTGAATAAGTGAATTCAGTATAATAAAGTTTGGAAAGTATTTAAGGTATTATATAGCACTTGATAGTAGGAGTTGCAGAACACAACAAGTCCCAGCCTCAATGCATTTTTAATTTCCTCATTGGCTTATGGAGAGGAAATTCCACTTACTACCATGGCTGCTATCCTGTCAGATGGTGTTTCATTACACTCCACACAGGCTGAGGTATACCAGCAATGATGTCGAAATCCTCTTGGTCACTTTGGGTGAACAGCAGGAGTAGTAGTGTTTTATCATATCACCTTTGCCAAGTGCAGGCACTTTATTCCCACTAATAATAAAGGCACAGAAGGCACCACTAACATTTAGTCAGGCAGCATATTACACAGGTACAACAGCCATGCATGTAGATGTTTGGCATAGAGAATGTTCATGTTAAAAAAGAGACACACTAAACACAAGGATATTCATGTTTCAATCTTTGTTCAATAATGGTTTTATTTTACTTATTATGAGCCACAGATGGCTCTTCAAAGACTGCTGCTATTACCTGTAAACATCTAGAGCACATTTCTCAGTGAAAATATTTACTGATGGCTCTTTTATCAGACATGTCACTAGAATAAAATAATTTTCCACCACATGAGTTGGCTAAAATATAGGCATCGTGACAGAAGCCAGTAATTCAGTGTAAGATATTGATGGTCACACACGCCGTTTTCCATTTTGAAAAGCAGCATCATTCTGTGAGGTGCATGAACAGCCCATCCATCATTCTTAGCACATTAGGGATCCCTGCTATGTCGCAGAATCTCTTTTTGATGTGCTATCACTGTTGTTGGCTACATGGCAAATTACTATATTTAGTGTACTGTCTAACCAAATCAGCTGTTGCTAGTCTGAAAATCAGAATGTTATTTCCTCCTCAATCCCTGCTAGGGTACAGCTAAACATTTGGAGAACACAATTGACAGAACAAAACAACTGCCCAGCATAACAGTATAAAACATGAGCACTGAGTCATATAAAGACCCACATGACATACTCCACAAGTTAATACACACTTAATTGCCTTTTAATTTTCTACTGAGCTTTCAGGTGTATCCAGCAGTGCCACTGGCAGTGTCTTACGAAGGCCACGCTAGAGGAGACAGTTATGCTTATGAGCACACCACTCTTATTCTGCAATTCTCTTTACTTCTCTTTTTCTCCATTTTTGCTAACTGTGGCTCCAGTTACCTGCTGCTGTGTTTGATTTGTGTTCTGGCACCCTCTCACTGAAACACAATAATCAATTTTTCTCACTTAAACAAAGTGGCTACTTACTCGAGACTTATGTGCTTATTCCAAAGGGAAGCATCTGTTCTGATTCAGTCACAGTGGTTCTGATTTATCAAGAGCTGTTCACCTATCCTTATCTTTACATTTTTATAAGTACATTTATTAATCCAGTTCCTCTATTTTTCTCATGCTGTATTTTTCCAGCTGCTCAGCAGGTACAGCTTGAGCTTCTGGCACTCTTCTCAGACTGGACATTCTTCCCACTCACTAAATAAGAAGTACCTCTGTGCCAATCCCTGCAAGGACATGCTGCTGCAGAAAAAAGGCAGCTAAGCATGGTGGAAAACTGTAGCCAGGATACATCAAGGAAGAAAGAGCCCTAACCTTATTATATATACTTAACAGGAATACATATAACTAATGAACTGATGTGTTTAGATACAGCAGAACTTCCTCCTTTTACCCTGTCTCCTGTGTTTCTTATATTATTATATATTATATACCTTTATTAGAACTGCTTGATTTTTTATGATGGCCTCTTTTCATTTCAGAAAAGAAAATTTCAGAAAAGACTAATTTTTTGATAGATTACATAATTATCTTCTTGAAGGTGCTATAAATATCTTTGTGGAAGATTAAGAATCAAATATGTATTTGATTAAAAAAATCTCCTATGAAAATTTTCAGTAAATGTCTAGCATGAAGTTATTTGAGGGAAAACATTTCCTCATTCAGCCCTAATACAGACATCTTGGGTTTTATCTGTTATCTGTCTGTCCTTTTCTGCTGGGAAAAGGAAAAAAATTATAGTGACTTTAAAATGTAGATTTTTTTCTTATCTGCTGAGTACTTCAGGTCATTAAATTCTTAGAGAGATAAAGTTAGAAACATATTTTCATTTTAATGTTTTTTGGGTTTTTTTTTACCCTTTCTGTAATTGTTTCATTTGAAAAACTGTGGCAATCTATGATATTCAAATAAGTCTCAAAGAAGAATTTTACAGTTGATGAACACTGGATGAATACATGCAGTGCTAGAATATGCACTTATTAATTTTGATACGAAGAATCTGGTCCAGCAAACTTTCGTGTTTCAAGCTTGGAAATACATTTCAAATGTAGTTCTGGTGAAAATTGTACTTTTGAACTCTTTTGACTCGGATAAAGTGAGAGACTATACATAAATGTATCACTTAGTTTCTTAAAACTTTCTAGGACAACAGAAATACGGAGATAAATCTCAAATCACTGTAGCACTTACTTATTTACTACTTTTGCATTTAAGTAATAGAAAGAAGAAGGAGAAAGGTAACACAGTCCTGATGCTCTGCAGTGAGAACCCTTCTGTCCATCTGAAGTCATCTACAAGTCAAAGAGGCTTGGTCCTTCATTAAATTGGACCAGAATAAGAAAGGGATTAAATTACTGATTCATCATTATTGAATTCCCAAAGATTTATGTTACAATACATGTAAGGCAGAGCTGGTTGCTTCTGTTAGTCAACAGTTAAGGAACATACACATTATGAAGCACAGTTTGCAACCTATTAGTAAGTTTCCAATCTATTAATAAGGCATAGGAATATGTGAAATCTTTCTTTATCTGGGTGAGAAAAACCCCCAGATGTTTGAGGACTTCACTTTTCCTTTTATATTTAAGCTGTGTCTATTAGCTCACATGGCTCATAGAAAGACCACAAAATTGGAATTGGGACACTGAGGGCATGGCACCTTCACAGTTACTTCATTTATGCAGTGCTCTTCACATTGAGGAATGGGTTTCCCTGTGTTTGTTTTCTTTCCCACCTGTAGTGGCACCAAACAAACACCTGATAGACTGCACAGTTGGCCAGGGGAGAAGAAAAGTATCATGCAGGCTGTGCCTTTTCTTTAATCGTAGCTACCTTGATGGTACTGTGTGGTAATATTCTGATGTTTTGTTTTTTTTTTTTTAAAGGATAATGATGCTTCTAAATGAGCGGGGAGTATGAATCATAACCTTCATTCAAGTAAGGTGTTCTCTGGGCTTAGAAGAAGACTTGCAGTAACACAAATCAAGGTAGGAGATGGAAAACCTCAAATATTACTTCTTCAAGTACTTGTTTTAATTCCTTTCAGTACATCTCTCTCTTCCCAGGCAGTGTTATGATCCAGCATGGCAGTGCAGCGTGAGGAAAGGACAGAAAATGTGTGAAAGTGTCTGATTGCTAGAGATTATCATGTTTGGAGGGGTTTTTTTTCTCACCCAAAGGGAGAGAAAAAAAGAAA
This sequence comes from Margarornis squamiger, assembly GCA_035222235.1. NCBI lineage: Eukaryota > Metazoa > Chordata > Aves > Passeriformes > Furnariidae > Margarornis > Margarornis squamiger. Next base: position 57,331,467 of record JAWWTY010000077.1, read on the forward strand.
AACAGAAAAAATTTTGCCAGATTCTGATTCTGTACCAGCTGTACCAGATTCTGTACCAGCTGTTTGTCAGAAGATACGAAAAAAAAAAGGTAGCAAGACAAAAAATTGGTAATGCATCTACCTAATTTAATTTTATTTTTTCAAACACTGTGCTACTTATTTTCCTGAGTGTAGTTCTGTTCTAATATGGACACCTGGTATGCTATGAGTGTCTTAGGTTCAAAAGCTTGTTTTGTTTCTCTCTCAATATTTTCTCATGCCAGGATGCAAGAGTTCTGCTTTTCTTCCCTCTTTTATTCTTCTTGTGAAAAACAGAGATAGCACTTTATTACCTTGTTGGCTTGGTTTTTTGGTGGTGTTTTTTTTTTTTTGGGGGGGGGGGTTTGTTTTGTTTGTTTTGGTTTTTTGTGGGGAAAATATATCAAAGATTGTAGGATACCTACATTTTTCAGTCTATAAGCATACCCAAAGCAGGTAAACGAACTGCAGCAAAATTATCATTTACACTACTCCATTTGCACATATTCAACAACAGTTCAACAGTTAGTCATGGATTTACTGCTGTACAACATGAAAAAAGAGAGTGGTTTATACTGCCAGTCATCCCCTTGACAACAGTATGCATTGGGCAGAAAAGGATTTCTACAGCTGTAATTGCAGGAGCACAGCCCCACCCAGTTCATAACATTGCCAACACACACCACACACGTTCCCTTAAATGAAGACAGTTTTAGTTGGTGGGGGTTTTTTTTGTTGTTATTGGTTGTTTTTTGGGGTTTTTTTGCCTATTCTCTTTCTATCTCACTTACATCTTCCTGAATGTTAATTACCTCACAAATAAAGTCAGATTTGACAGCTGAATGAACAAGAAATGTTCCGACCCATGAATTCATTCCTCTTTCCAAAAAACAGCGTTTCTAGGCAAACAGACTTGTATGCACAGTTGTATTGAAATAACATGGGTATTCTGCCTCCTGTTAATGAATTTTGCAGGATTTGCTCTGAGATTCATTTGGGAAAGGAAGGTGCTTCCCTGTGCACTCCCACATTCAAGTTTTTATTTTTGTGATGCTACATACATGAAAAACTCACTTGCATGATAATATGATAGATGAAACATGATATGAGACAATAATAATAATATCTGAAAAACTTCACACATGCAGCATGCTGACAGTATTACTGCTGCTGGGTATGTGGGAAGTGTCTGTATGTACACTATCAAAATGTTCTGGTTTATCTGCCATAGAAAGACTCAAAGCACCAAATTAGAAAGTGCTACCAAACAGTAAATGGAAGAGCAGTAAAATACACAGAACTGTGAAGAAAAGATGTGTGTTGCACAGCACTACAGTAATGTATTGGTTACACTACAATGGCAACAGTCCTGCTCTGAGGTAATATGATAGAAGAATTTCACTTCCTGAAAACCACTGTTTGGTTGGCAAAAATTTTGGTAAAAGTTCAAGCTGCCCTCCCAGATCACTTCTAGTGGGAGTTTTAAAAAGTTTATTGGATTGTCTTTCTTCTGTCTGTTTTTCTCAGTTTGCTTTATCCTACTTGTTCTATCCTATCCGTAAGTTATCATTGTAAAGAAGGGAAAAAAGACATTTTCAAGCAAGAACTAAAGAAAACCTCTCACTTTTGCAAAGATTAAAGGTAGAACTTTAACTGATGAGTCTAGAATGGTGACAGGAAAAAGTGGGAAATTCTTCAAACCAGCTCTAATGCAGACCAGCAGCTTTGGTTCAACACTCCACATTGCTTATTTTGACTTCTTATTTTCTTATCCTTTTTTTCATATAAATAGATTTGATTGAATTTTCTAAAGAAATCTTTCATATATTTTTCAGATACCTGAAGAGGATTTCCAAAAGTTACCTCAAAAATATCCAGGCTTGCCTTCTGTAGTAGCTCCAAAGAAATTCTGGTCACTCTCAGAAGACTGACCAGGTGTTAAGCTAAAAAGCATTATTTGAGCATAATTTCCTCTAGACATGCACATTTTTAGTAATCAACTTTTATGTAATTTACATAATCAATATACTTTTATGAACAGCCTCTGAAGGAGAAGGTTATTCATATTTTGGTCACAGAGGGTGTAAGATTAATGCAAAATACGAATAATACTCCAGACTCACAGAAGCATAGGCTGAACTTCAGTGGAGAAGCCAGCAAGAATGAGAAGAGGTTGCTTTTCTAGGAGCTTTTTCAGTTCTACAGTTCAACTGTAGTTGAGGTTCCTCATGTCATTTACTACCAGCTGGGAGATCAATCTGCACTGCACCATGGTCTTTGTCTTTTGCACAACTACACCACTGTTTGCCCGGGAAATTAATTTATTAGAAGAAAGTGAAGGCAGAAGGCATTCAAATTATCATTAAACTGTTAACAGAGTGAGATCCCCAAACAAACATTTTTGTTATTTGAATACAGAGTTTTGATCTAGAGTTGAAAGCTTTTGCTTTCCAGGTGCTTGGTTTTTACACAAGATAGCAAATTTCTTGATAGAAAAAGGATATATTCCAGTGAAAAGTTATCCAGTGGTAAAACAATTTCCAAAAAGCTACTGGGAAAGCAGGGAATGCAATTGTTTGCACCTTACAATTTTGCTGAATGGTGGCAGAACAGCTTTGGTTCTCCTAGCAAGAGAGATGTAATAGGACCAGAGGACAGAGCTGGGACTTTATTGTTGCCTTTCTCTCCTGTTAGCTCTGGTAAATCTGACTGTTGCCACAGTGCATTGCTTGCTAAGGTGAAATTCTGGCTCTGTGAAAGCAAGTGACAAAATTCCAGTAACTTCACTCCAGCCAGGACTTCATCCTGTCCATCTAGCCCACAAGCTGGGGGAGAGAACAGCTTTACCTATGGCAGTGTGTGTCCTCCCTATCCCAGTCAGGTATTTACCATCTAATACCTGGCATTTCCTTCTGCTGCTGTGTTTGTTATCAGAAACAAGGTATAATTTTGGCAGCTAGGATAAGTTTTGTGTCTAGTCTACTCCCTAGCAGCAAACTTCAGCCTGTCAGAAAGGCGTGTTTTACTAGGATTCTGTAACTAGGTACATCTTGGCATTTAGCATAAGCTTAGTCATGTGGGCCAGTGTTCATACACAGACCTACATCCATCAAAGGGTGCATCTGAAAGTTCACATCTTTTGTAGATCAGGTCATAGGTGGCTACCACCACCAGACATGACAAGCACCATTTCATAGAAATCCTCAAAAATGATGATGCAAGGGTAAAAGAATAACAAGAACTTGATCAGAGCTCAGCACAAGGAGTATGTTATCAAGGCCACAAACTCCCAAATAGCTTTGAAATGAAGTTTCCTAAAGTCATTAAAGACTAAAGTACCCAGAGCTTCTTTTGTTGGAGCCCTGAATTAAAAAGAAAAGAAAAAAAAGAAAAAAACAAAAAACCAAAACCCCAACAACAACTCCCTCCCCACAAAGTTCAGAGTAGAAAAATTAACCCTGGGAAAATCTGGAAAGCCTGAGATTATACCAGACATTCATCCTCAAGCTGATTTTTTTGTACAATCCTGTGTTGTGCTCAAAACAAAAATCTGAGAATACTCCTTAAAGCGGAAAACAAAGCTCTGCTCCAGCCATACATCTGTGAGTTTTGAAACAAAGGTTTGTTTGTGTGCCTCAATCACTCTTGCCTATGAAAGCAGACACTTACTTGAAAAACTTTTCAGGGAAACACTCTAAACCAACATCCTGGTATAAATTTGCAAAATGCAATACAGGCCTGATTGTCTTTGGAGAGGATGCAGGCCGCATACGAATAGCTCTTTCTGAAACGTAATGTTCTTTGCATGGCTCAGTGGCTAATGTACAATAAATCAACAAAAGAGAGCTTCAAGAAAGCTATTGGGCAGCAGCAAGGCCACTGTTATTTTATCTTTTTACAGTATTTAATTGGAAGGTTTTTCCTGAAACTTTACCCAACCTTCAAATTACTAGACTCTGTATAAGAAGAGATTGATAAGATGAAAATTTTTTTCACTTTTTTTTTTCCCCCTTCCTTACAAGAGAGCAAGTTTTTGCCGAGGGAGAATAAAGTTACAAGTGTCTAGCATTTTGCTGAGGGAGAATGAAATTAGATGCTGAATGGAGCGGATAGGAAAGGCTGGGAAAATGCAAAGTTGGCAGTCATACCAGGTCAGTCTAGAGCTCCCACTGTCCTTCTACTGCACCAGGTGTCCGCTGCATTCAAATGATACTATTATTCATAGACTGAAGCAGAGTATTAAAACTCCCCCCAAAAATAATTTGCAACTGAATAAAGATATAATCCTGGAAATATAACTCTCCATTAAGGGTCCCCATTAGCAACACAAGAGCCCCATTGTAAAGGAGTTATGTATATTTATCAAGTTAAAAAAACCCACAACAACAACAACAAAAAAAACTTCTCTCAGTGCTTACATGTTAATAGAAAACTTTTATAGCCCTAGTCTCGGAACTAGTAATGCATAAAATGTAAAGCATCTATTATTCTTTGGCAAACTATTTAACATTTGACAGGGAATTGCTAAAACTTGAATAGTGTTCTAGCAAAGGACTGGATAATGTGATCTGCACTGACTAAGGGGCTGCCATGGAATAGGGGAGGGAAATGAGACTTCATATTTTAATAGTTTGCATTTTATCAAGCTGCTTTAAAGAAGGTTTTTGCTGACTTGTCCTTTCTCTTGTAGAAAAATTGATCCTTTCGTTTGCAGATGGTATCTGGTGCGTAGGAGCTCACTATACTCCACTGGAAATAGGAATGCTGGAGGTCTAGGGAGATTTCTTCCCCTGCCACTGGGTTTCTTGTCTAGCCCCTGCTCCTCTAATCTTAAATCCTGTTCTCACCCTCCCACCCCAACCCTCCCTTCAGATGTCTCATTCTGCTGAGCGGTGTGATTTGAATTACCCTTCCTAATGAAATTAATGCTGAAAGTTAAACTCCTTAATGAAGCACATTTGCCTTTGCCTATCACTTTGTGAAATGAACCCTTAAAAGGAGAAGTTAACCACCTGGCAGAGACAGGAGAAAGATTTCCCACCCACAAGCTTTCCTTCTGTGAAAAAATCCTACCTTGAATAAAAACAAACAGAAGACAAATTTCATCATTTGCTTATCCTTTTTGGGAAGTGCAAAAATCATTAGAAACTCCATTCAGACCGCCCCTGACAACAGGTTACTTCAAGTGAGAAACACATTCAACTAATCCTCCATCGCCCGATAGTTGCATGGTGGTGCCCCATTTGGATGTTACCAATTTTGGAAGATTTTGCTGAAATATTATGAAATATCTAGAAGTAAGTAAAATGTTAAAGTGTGAATTCAAGTCTGCCTTACCCTGGAAACTCTCTCCCTCTTTAACTCTATTGTAGTCATCTGTCATTCCTTTTTAGATTTGATATAAACCTGGCTGTATAAGAACCCCCAAAACAGAAGAGCTGAAAAACCACCACATACCAATAACTGCTATTAATACACAAAAATGCACTAGCATATTGAAATTTTAGAGCTATGCTGTGTCATTCCATCAGGAATAGAGAAGGAAACACAGCAAGCAGATAGACTAACTTAGGATCAACTTTTTCAAACACAGATAAAATGCACATGTTGTGCTTCTAGACTCCTAATTAAAAAGGATCAAGCCCTGTTCTTTTCACATACACAGACTTAGCATTCCTGTGAAAGAGACAAGCAGGCCTTGTGGAATACCAAAAAATGTAAGCCAAAATTCTACGTCAGTGGCTGCAATCATGGCCTTTAACATTTGAATAGTGTGAACAGCAGAGCCTGAAACACAGGGTGTGTAAGTGCATATTAATTTACTTATTTAATGTTGTTGTTGCAGCTGGACATGAAATAGACCCCTCACTTGTAATAAGGCATGGTGCCTTCAAGGATAAGCAGAGGGTACAATCACCTTGGGGAGACTTGCCTAGTTTTTGGGTTCCCTGCCAAACTTTGCAGTAAAATAAGAAAATGTTATCCTTTAGTAAAAAAGAAACTGGTGTTGTTTTCTTAGGCTGAATTCAATCCTGCTGTATTGTCCTGCTGAGTATAACTGTCCCTCACTGTCAATGAATCATTTTCTACTAGAACTACTATTTTGTGGCCATTTCTATTCCTTGACCATGGAGTGTCTTACAATTTTGTATGGACAAGTCCCTTAAAAGTGTTGGTTATTCAATTGTTTAAGAAGTGCTGAGAGTTTAGACCTAAAAACTCTGTTTCTTTTGGGAAACAGGGAACATGGCAGCATTGGACATGTATATGTTACGGGGTAGGGGGGAAGAAGAGAGGAAAGAAAGAGGGGAAGAACGAGGCAGGAGGCCCAGACCATCAGGCTTTGCAACATGCTTATATTTTCAATTATATTTAATTGCAATTAATATATAAAGAAGTCAGTGCTGGGCTGAACTAGCAATGCTGCTCCTTTAATTCAGCCACTGCATTTGTACATATTAAAAACATTACACAGCAGGGGCTATAATTTCACGTGCTGCCATCTCTAGACCACTACAGCAAAATACAAAAGAGACAGCATGTATGCTGTACTCCTGCATGTCACGTAAAACAAGGAGACTGCCTGTAGTATGTGTGTGTATACTGAGATCCAAATATAGCTCTTCTGAAATTTTAATGCTCTCATAAAAATAAACAAACAAACTTCAGCAATATATGACATGATTCCAATTACTAGCTTGATCAGGATAACTTGGCATTGTCTATTGGCTTTATACCAGGCAGCCAGTGAGATGTCAGATGGAGAAGTCCATTCTCTTCTCTGTGTGTGATCGACTCCCATTACTGGTAATGGAAGCCACACACACATAAGGGAATAATATACCCCTTCATGAGAAAAGCTCTCCTTGGTGAATTGAAGGTGTATAGTGTTGTGGGTGTTTTTCATTCTACTATTGTGTTTCTCCTCAGCTCATTCAAATTATTTCATATGGACAAGTGGCACACAGTGTTTGGTTCTGTTTTCATTAAATCAATAGCAGAACTCAATTTTGCCTCAGTGTAAGCTGAGCTAGGTCCAGAAGTATCCTTTCTTTCATTTTTCAGAATTATTCCTTACTTTCAAAATTATCAGCCTTTCACCCTCAGGGCTTTTTTTTTATTTGTTTTTTGTTTTGTTTGTATGTTTTTTTTTTTTTTAAATGCAGATTTAAATATGTTTTAACTCTCAGCTCCCAATTCTTCCTGTGTAAATAAGACCATTAAAGTTCCAAATTTACAGAAATGCTACACAGTGAAGACATTAGCACTGCGTATAAACTTCTTCTGTAAACACTTTGGACATTCCTAAATATCTCTAATCTTCAGTATTCCTCTTTCAGTTTTCTGATGTTTACCAACCAGGGGAAAAGTAGGGGACAAAAAACATAAAATCCAGATGACAAAACAGGTGGTGATGAGTCAGGTAGAGTCCTTCTGGTTGACTAAACAGATGTGCTAGAAAAAGAAACAAACCAAAGCAAAGGGAATGCTCCTTTAAATAAATGTAGTCATCAAAGCTACCTTGTGCATTACGCATTTCTTTCTTTCAGTGCAACAAATACAGCTATAAACAATTTTACATGTTATTTACAAGTTGTTTCAAAACCTATGTGACATAGGAGTTCATTTAAAAAAAATCTACTGATTTCCCATGAATCCTCTATTACTGCAGGGCGTTGTCTGCATTAACAAGGCAACAGAAGATCTGCAGAGCAACAGAGCTGATGGAGAGGAAATCATGTCCACAGCATTTGTGCTTGTGGGACTTTCTTCAGAGTAGCTCTAACCTGGTCTTATAGACTAAAAGCCTATTGTCATCTCAGTTTCATGTCATCTGAGAGGAACCTAGTTTGCATACTCTACTACACAATCCATACCATAATGTGGGGACCAGGAAAGCCAGGAAGGTCACTCCTGATGAGAATTAAATGAGATGATCTGATAGATAATTATAGTTCTCATATCAAATATTCTAGATATCAAAATTTTGATACTTGAGTTCAGCAGCAGTTTCTATGATTATAATTCTTTACAGAATAAATGTCTTCAAAATATGTAATTTCAATGTATCTTTTCTTTCCTTGATTTTCCTTTCCTCAACTTCTAGTTATCGGTAGACCTTTACAGCAACTGGGGGAACTCAGATTCTTCCAGACCTGTTGGCCCAAGGTGCAGCTCCCAGAACAGAAATATATATTAATTTTTTTACAATCATGATAGGGTGAAATATCCAATTGAAGTCACACCACTGACATGCTTTTCATACTGAGTTTGTCAAAAGCATTAGTTTTGCCTACTGCAACAGCAGCAGCAAAATCACATAAACAAATCAGGTTCCCAATCTCATGAAAAGAGACTATTTTAAATACCCTTTTAAAAAAACCAAATTTATTAAGATGGAAAAAAATAGCACTCATTATCCTCTTTTACATCAGTCATATATTCTGAAACTTTTTAAAGTTTATTTTCTATGGTTATCAGATATCACAAACTTTGTTGGAAACTAAAACTTCATAATACCTGACATGACAAATACGGCATTGCTCTATTAGTCACTTCTGAATCCTGTCAGCAGGTCTGCCCCTGCCTAAGACTAAAATAGGCCACCTGAAATAGTGTGTAGTTCAAACTGCAGTGGGATTATGGGGAATTTTCAACTGCAACTGGAATTCCTACCAAAGGTCAAACTCTCCTGCCCCCGCTTATCACATAGTTTTCCAAAAGCACTGAAGACACGTAAGTCTTGCTTCAGAAGAGCAAAGTTCCCATTACATGTACAGCAAACCAATGATCAAAAATCGTGCTGAATGCTGCAAACCCAAATGTGTGTATTTTAGACACAGAGGGGAAGCATCTTCTGAATTCTGTTTCATGAGTGCAAACAGACTGTCAAACAGCCTGGTTTTAACAATCCAGATGATGTCTACTTTTCAAACAGTGATAGATACCATGAACTGAAGGGAACTAAGTAGATGGCTAAAACATTTGAACACGCTTCATATTTTTTAATGATCCCTGTGAGGGTTTGGCATTTGACTTGCAATGCATTCAAAAAAATTATTTCCACATTCATTCTTTTGTCCAGAAAACTGAAGTCCTGAATGTGTGCAGCAAAGCTGAGTGTAAAAGCCTTTCACAAGCAGCCCATTCCTGTTTCTGTGGCTTCCCTACAAATATATATAACCCCCAAATATTTTCTGGTTCATATTAGTAAAGCTTAAAATGTACATGGGACATCTTGAGACAGCTCTTATGCAAGGATGAGTCAAATCAGTGAGAACTAGAGTAGCTACCACAAGCACTTTACTTGTTCACTGGACATCAGGCAGATGTGGGGATAAAACTGTCAAGTGCAAAAACACAAAGAGAAATATTGCTATTTTCTATTATTCACATTCTTCCCATGAGCTGTTTGCTCAGTTACCATGGCGTAGGCAGTGAGATTTTATAATTTTTCCCCTGCCTGCCATGTGCTCATGCAACAATGTGAATTTAATCAGTCCAGACAGTTGGTTGTGTTTTGTCCATGTGAGTGGAATAAAAGTTTTCTCATCAGCTAAACCCACAAAGTATCTAAAAGCCATAAATAATCAGTAACTCCTATGACTTGCACCTGCTTGCTTTATTTGACCAAGGATAGAAAGAGGCTCATATAATGAACAGTGTTCCCAAGCATTAATCACCTCTGTTTGCTTATAAAAATCAAATGTTTAAAATATCATATGCATTTTTTAGTTTCTTCCTTGGACCTAGATTTTAGTCATGTCAATGTTGCAGCCTTACCTTCCTCAGTAAAATTATCCTTGTTTCAAATATATTTGACCAGGAAAAGGATGTGTTCTGGGTAACAAATAAATTTCTAGTTACCTATTAATCATAACAGATGTATTCTTTTAGTACCTCCTAACCAGCAAAAGGAGGTAGGAAAGATATAAAAGAAAAAAGAAAAAAAAAAAAAGCCAGGGAAAAACTATATAACTCTAAGAGAGATCTCTGCCAAGCTTATGTGGAACTGAGTGCAAGTATGTGCCAGCTTGTACAAAACAATACAACTTTATTTTGTATGGCATCTTTCATCCAAAGTGTATCCCAAAACCACTTTAGAGGAGTTAAACAATACAGTTACAGAGATAAATAATAGCAGAGGGAGAGCAAAATTAACAGATATGTGCAAGTCGGAGAAGATGTATTTTCAGCTGAGATTTGGAATGAGAACTTTATAGGAATATTGGAGTGGTTTAGTTTCAGCATTTTTCTAAACAGAGCTTAGCGATGTCTATAGAGATACAAATCAGAGAAACAGTGGTAATTGTCAGGAAATTCAAAGGTATGGCTTCATTAAGTCCTACAGGTTCAAAATTGAATTAAACCAAAATCAAAAGCCAATGGAATGGTTTAAAAATCAAGGCAGCCTCTCAACCTTCACACTTTTGGCTTTACGCCATTCATTCAACTCTATAATATTTGTCGCTGGTTGGTTTATTTAAATGGAAAAAAAAAAAAGAAAAAGTAAAATAATGGGGCCAAGTACTGAGTACTCGGTGCTGTAAATATGGTGCAGGTTCACAAATAATGGAAAGTGTACACTGGACAGCAAAATTTGACCCAAAATATCTTTTGTGGAATCTGGCAAAAAAATGGTGTTTTCTGTTTGGTAACCAGGGCTCTAATCCTCTGGGGAAACCCTGGTGGGTACAGAAGTTGCCTATTCAGTTCTTCTGAATTAATCAGAGCCTTCCTTGCCCACCAGTTCTGATTTGATATGCTTAATAACTGCAGGAGAAAGATACTGCGAGGATGGCAGAATGCATTGACCTCAGGGATGGGCACAGAAGTATGTGGGTGCTGTTTTCTTGGTGAGACTGGTGATATGACAGATCCCTTTGGGACTAAATGGAAAGCCTGTTAAGGAGTGGGTAAAATTCAAATCCAAGATTAAAAAAGAAATCTGTTACCTCATGAGTAGACCAAAGCAATATCAATCTGCAACACAGCCTGAAAAATATTATGGTTTCAGCTGCTGGCTTGAGAACCTAAGAGAAATTTTTTCTGCTACACTGAAACAATCTTTCTATGACTTCCTTGAAAACATGGAAGTTTGCAAAGGGAATTGATACCGCAAAGTCCTCAAAGTACTCTCAATATGACAAAATGCTTTAAATAATAGGTCTCAATTCATCAGTGTCATAAGGGAGGAGTGCAAGTGAGCTGAAAGAGCAAGCATATGCCTCAAAATTTTCACCAAAGTTACATGCAATAAGCATTCAGTGGTGCTTTACAGCATACATATGGAAAACTGACCTGCAGCTGAAAAGGAAAAGACATAGCAATTTTGGAGGGTATCAGCAGAGGAAAAGAACTCTAGACACAAACCAACTTGCTTTGTTTATTGATTGCAGGCTAACTGAATACCAGTTTCAACAGGAATTGCCAAATTTGCTATTGTCACAGCATCCGAAGGTCTTCGTTTACCAATGTTAATATTCACATCTGTTTTCTAGCCTCTGGAAGACAGATAATTTGGCACTAATTTGGCACAAAAAGTGGTTACATATTTCTTGAAATAATATTCCAGAGTTTTTTACCTGTTCCTGTAGTCAAGGTTGAATAGTTGTTCCTATTCCAATCCCCACTTTCTCTGAGAGCCCTTTCCTCAATCCATATGCTTCTTGTAGGTGTTCAATGAATGGTGACTTTGTGTATAAATCATTATGTTGCTTCACATGGAAAACTCTATTTGCTGAGCTTGTGACATTTTCTGCATGTAACAGTGGGAGCCAGCTGCTGTTGAGAACTGTATACAAAGGGCACATAAATTGCTGGGTGTCATGGAAAAATTTATGCACAGGCTGCATGTGTCTTCATGCAAGTTTCTAAGTGTTTTGTACAGATGCAGGAAACAAGCAAGTGTCTGTACAAGCCTTCACCTCAGACCTTGCTCATCTTGAAGCAATAACAGGGGTGAAGACCTGGGTTTTGTATAACTGTGCTCTTGAGGTAAGTTCATGTTACCAGCAAGATCTTTGCCCAAGAAAGTAATACAGCTCTATCAATGCTTTAAAAAAAAGTCATATGATTATAACAAATCAGTAATGGAAGCAGAAAATATCAACTTAACAGGGGAGGTTTTATTATGAGCCAAAATAGCCAAGTTATACATACATAACATTCTCCAAGTGTGGATTGTGAGCCTTAATTCAACCTTAATTCTGTCATCATACAAGAAACTTCCCCTTGAAGTAACCTTAGCATTTAATTAGAAATGCTAGTAAATAAAAATTCATTTTGTCTCCATCTCTCTATGCATGCATTCATGCATCTGTGTGTATATTTACATAAAGAGTATCATATAAAAGTTTGCCTCAGAGTATTTGTCAATACAGGATGTGAGTAAAGATAGTTCTGTCACTTCAAAGGTTTCTTGAAATGATCAAGTTGAGATTAGAAAAACCACCATCAACTTTAACCTTCACCATGATTTGGTCTTGCTTTTGAAAGTACCTAATATTTTCTGGCCAACCTCCCTATGTTATTTAAATGCTGGTAATCTTGTTCATGGCAATTTCAGTAAGCCACAGCAGACTTTCCTTTTTTAATAGGTGTAAAGTGAGTTATTGTCACAAAGCATATATATGGAAAAAAAAAGATGTGAAAGGAGAATCCTGCCTAATCTCTGTAATAAGGGCTTGTGAGGTTGCTAACATGGTCACCTGAATTATGCATGTCTATTGTGTTCAAATATCATAAATTGATGCATGAATACCCTCCAAATCATTTTCAGTTCATGAACATTTATATACAGAGCTCTTGAGCACTGCAAAGACAATTAGTCATATTTGTATGCTGGAATTAATTGAGAGTGAGATGCAGGAGGCAGAAAGAGAGAACAAAGAATGCTTTTTGTCAGTTCTTCCAACTGACAGGGATAATTAGATATATGAAATTGAAATTCCTCAGCAGGGGGTTTCTGTTGACAATGAATTTTCTTTTGATTCCATTCTGTTATTCTTTTATGCTGTCATCTGTGGCAATTTGTTATTCAGCTTGAAGCTTAAAAAAGCAAAGCATTCTGCTTTTATGAGTAGATGATGTCAGTTTGTACACTGCTGGGAAATAGATATTAAATGTAATCTTTAAACTAAAAAAAAAAGAGAGAGAGAGGAAAATAAAATCAGTTAAAGAGACAGTACTCTGTTTATACAGACCTCAGAGTAAAACTTTTGTGACAGACAGAACTTGCTTTGATGGTTTTAAAGTTGCTCAGGCTGCATCAATGTTTCTGCTGGAGTTCAAGTCTGAGCTGTGCTATGTGGTGGAAAAAGGATTTGTTGCTGTGAATACCTGTTTAATTTTCTAAACTGGACTTTCTACTGGCAGACAGTATATTAAACCTAGTACTTTAGTCCAGGTACAGATACCAAAAACAAATAATAATAATAATAAAAAAAGAAATATTCTTCCTCACCAGGACACACAAACCTTCTTAGTACTTCAGTTTCTGATTTGGCATGTGGGCCCTGATTTAAGGTAATCACTTTTCCTCCCACTTCAGATAGCATCTCATCCTCTCACCTTCTTCAGTGCGCCATCAGCATGAGAATCATGAAAGATTTAGTAAAAGGATAGCTAAAGTATCTGTCCACAAAATATTGGTCTTTATGGTAAAAAATGTGCATATTTACTTATTTTTCTCCTCTGTGTAATTTTGACAGCATGTATTCACGAAAAAAAATGTATCACATGGGTATACACACTACTATATAAGAGTGTGCATGCATATACTGCTAATTATCAGAAACATGTATAAAACCTTGCTTAGCATTTTTGACAACATTTTTTACAAACATTGCGTGGCATCTAGAGTATGAAAAGCCCATACTGTTCTACCTTCACCCTCCCTTTTCACTGGCGCCAATCCATTTTGCTCTCCTGGCTTTCTTTTGCCTGTTTCCCTCCTCCAAAACCCCATGTTATTTGGCATCTGTTGTTTTTCAGACTGCAATTTCTCGTTCAACAACCATCTTGGTAACTGTGGCTTTATTATATTTTATTCAATTTTTTTAATTTTTTTTTTTTTTTTTACTAAAGCTAACTAGGGGCTCACTATACCATATGGCATATTAAGCATAAAAATATTTGACACATATGTATTATCACATCTGCACCCTCAGAGTACTATTTGCAGATGCAGTTTTATCCCACACTTTGTGGAAGAAGGCCTTGTTTAAGAAGTTGTGCAATTTTAAAAGTGGAAATACCTGAGAATATGGTTTGAGGGACTTCTTCTCACACTGTTAAGAGGCAGGAGTGTCACCGCAGTATTCCAACAGTGACCTAAAAGGTGCACCCCATTTAAAAATGTTAGGCTCTATTCAGTCTTTTGCTCTCTCTGTTGAGACTCATTAAGGATGCTGCTTGTGATGGCATTTCTGTAACCTGGCACATGTCCACTGGGAAATGCATTGAAGCCTTCAAGTCACTTCATGAAGATAAATTTATTTAGTCACTACTGACCTTCCATGAATTTGAACTGGTTACTCACACTTTAAAGACTCTATTCTTTTGCTGTCTTCCTACCATCCAACTAGCAGTGCAAACACTGTATTTGCAAATTTTTTACACTGTCCTTCATCTCAACCTCACTTATGCTTGGTATATCATCTACCTTCAGAAAGGTTTAAGAAAGATAAATAGAATCATCTACAAGAAGTTTTGCAGAAAAGTTTGTGTTCCCTTCAGTAAGCCAGATGGAAGCAATTGTTTACCACATACAGGACACCATGTACCTCAGCTTTGCTGTTCAGGTTTGTTCAGTAAAGACATAAGCATTATGCAGTGAACTGCAGGTGATTTGTCTCCTTTTTGTGCCTCTGAGACATGCCCCATGCTAGGATTTTTTGGGAATCTGCAGGCCTCTGTGAAGGTAGACTGGTGGATGCAAGAAGCATACCACTGGAGTGTCATAGGCAACTAGGAAAGAGTCAGAGGCTGCTTTCAACATCTATATCATTTACTGGTCTAAGCTCAGAAATAATTTTTATTTTTTTATTAAGAAATTTAAGTAGGGTACAAAATCAGGTGTCACATGCTTCTTTTATCATAGATAGAAACTTTACTTTCATGGTCTGCATTTCTTAAAATCAAACACATTGATTTGGGATAACCAAGATCTAAATGTGTAAATATTTTTTGGTGTTCAAAGACTGTCAATGATCATCAAAGCATCAAATCTCCACCATTCTTTGAGGAGCTAAAAGTAAAACCTGCCTATTTCATAACCTGCCTATTTAATTTATTTTATTTTAAATAAATAAATAAATATATCAGTGTATGAAGCAGCATGCAAATTTTTGAAGATTCTCAAGATATAAATAAACTAATTCTGCTGCTAAACTAGTACATATGGTTTATTCTGAAAAATATCCACACATTACCTACTTTGAAAGACTGGAGCTTTGTAAAACACATCTCTTAGCACTGATGAAACTTGCTGATTTCAGAATTTTTCATGGTACATAGCATTGTATTTTGCTTTCCAAAAATATTAATGCTTTGTAATATAAAGGGTTGGTAAGGATACTAAAATGGTTTAAATTTTTATTTCTTTTTAAAGGGTTTCCCTTCTCTGCATTTACTGGAGGGAGTCAAGTTAATGCAAAAGAAAGGCCTAGATTTCAGTTATGAGCATGTTTGTGATTAGGTATAGACAGCCATTTGTTTTACCTATATATAATGCAGTTCAATCCATAACTTATTTGATAACTGTGACCAGTGCTAGGGATCACTGATTTAAAAAAACCTTTTCTCTCTTCATCAGAGAAGATTCAGTCTATCAGGGCTGCACTCTTTTATCTGTATTTTGCTTTGTAAAACAAACTGCATTGTCAGAATAGATGTTCATATGATCTTTCTCAAGAACAAATTAAATTACTATTGCATAGCTGCTCTGCCACAAAAGAAGGGAAATTATTATTTGAGGCCTTCCTTCACACAACCAAATATCATTTTGTAAGTCAATTGGTAAAGCACATACCATCATATGATACTCTAGCTTATCACAAGGAAAGGGTCACACAGATTTCCCTTTTACATTTTCTAAAAGCTACACCTCTATGACTGAAAATAAACCACTGGAGTTTACTCTTATTTTATAGAAGAAAAAGAACTATATGAAAAGCTAAATAAGTGTCTCCCCTTTTTGCTTTTCCTGTGGATGTGGTGAGGTACCCTGCTCACAGCTGCAAATGCTGAATTATTTTAAGTTCTCTCTATGCCTTTTGCCAGATAAATAATCCCATCTCTTTTAGAAGGCCAGCTTCATTCCTGAACTGCTTTCCTCTCTCACTCTTATTCTTGTCGCACCACATGTCTCTCTGGCTGGGAAGAGAAGCAGTGCCCGCCTGGGCACTGGCAAGGGCTCAACAGATGAGCCTCATTCACTTCAGAGAGTTTCTCACATTGCGTTGGCCCACAACCACAGCAAGTGGTTTGGAGTGCAAAATCAAGGGGACTTGAACCTCTTCTGCTTTCCTGCAGGTGCTGCAGTGATAGTTTTGGTAAGGATTAAGGGTTTCTCTGTTCTGATCCACTCATTGTCAGCCTGAATGCACACAGTGCAGTAAGGATACCTTCATCACTACCAGCACACCTCATTTGATTATGAGACTCTTCTTTGGAGTGAAGGATATTACCTACCCTAGGTTTTCTCAGTGTGTCCTGTGTCCAGCTTGCCTCCAGTGTGAGGTGATGCTAAATGATTCATGTCTTCCCCCCAGAAAAGCCCAGAAAAGCTGAGAAGACTTTTGAGGAATGAACATCTGCTCTTAATGGGGCTTTAGGATAGCACCAAAAAGCGTTGACCATCTAGGGAGAATTACAGTGGCACTGTACCTAGGTGACAGGTTTGTGAGAGAAAAGATTTCATTTACCACTGTTTATCAGTCCCTTCGGTTCTCACTAAGAATGGGCTTATTGCAACTCATTCTGGGATTGCTCAAATTGTTTCATCTTAAAGTTTGTGGTACTATTTGTGAGTCCTGAAAGAGATAATTTTATCTATATTCTCTGTTTAGCTCCAATATTGAAACAATTTTCAAAGTTTTCAATTTAGCCACTATGTTGGCAACCTAGCCCTCTTTCTCCCCTACATCATGCCCATCCTGCCTCTTTTCCTTATATTCTAAGCCCTTGTGCTTTGTCTGTAAAATCTACCAATCCTGATCAGAGTAATTCCTGTCTTTTCAGCATGAACTGTGAAACACAACAAACTATTTTTAATTAAAGGGTGGGGGGAGAGGGAGGGAAGAGGGATGGTAAAGAGGAGGGGGAGGTGTGGGGGACTTATTTTCCTGTGCCTCTTCATCCTGATGAGATTTGTGCCAGATGCTGCATTTCATGACATAATTATATGCTTATATTCTCCACATAAGAAAACTAGAATAAAATCACTACTCACCCACAAGTAGTAAATCAAGCAAATAGTGAATTAAGTTTGTCTAATAAATGTTCCTCTTTATAAAACTAAGCTGTTTACAATGTGTGGTTCATCTTCCTTTACATGTTTAATGATTTTATTGGTTAGTATTTGTTCTACTATTCCATTATTGTTCTGTTATTGTGCAAGGAAGAAAGAAGTTATGTTTCTGTGCTGTGGCTGTTGAAGTAATTCTTTCCATTTCTCTCAAGCTCATGAAATGTCACTCTTATGTGTCCATCATATTTCTATTTTTTCAAATAGATGAAATAGATAAATTCTGACACACTGCATTTTGTTATGGAAAATGTGGTGTTCCACACAAACCACAAAGTTTAGCTTTGTTTTCAGCTTTAAATTTTTTCTCAATAACATCAAAAGTATTTCCTGCTGAAGTATTTGCAGACAATTTTTTTGGTTTTTTTTTTGCTATTTTCTCATTTCAAACTATTCTCCTTTGAAATATCTGAAATACACCTTCAGCTTCCCACTCAACAATTCAGTCACCTTCAGGAACAGCTGAAAAAATATGGCCTTGACTTAAAAATATGTTTTGCCCCCAAAAGACAATTTCAGTTTTACTTTTTCCACTTCTCCTTGGCCCTGACCCATGCCCTGTTGGTGGATTGTGCCTGTATAGAGGAGTATGCATGCAGCCCCATACATATAGTAGGACCATCTGGAACCAGCAGATTGAAAGGAGAGGTTTCTATCTTGACGGGTGAGCAAAACTTCATATGGACAAGGAAATGGCACTGTAATAAATCAAAGGAAAGAAAAGCAATTGATGGAGACCACTAAAATATATGGTGACGCCTGCTTGTGGAAGGAAGAGAGGAAACCTCTGAGAGCTGTGACAAACATACTTATGTCACTGAGAACCCCAAGGGGAAAAGCGAAGATCCAGTTGGACATTTCGTGGACAGTGAAATTGCCTGAGTGTGGGGGCAGGCAGGATAACAGTCCAGGCAAGACAGTAATCCCAGGATCACTAGGAGATACTCGCATAACTCAAAATGTGTTGTGACATGGATGAACAAGACGACCTGTGGAAAGAGAGGATGACAGCTGACATAGCCTCCTTTGGGTTCTCCTCTTGGAAATATTTGGGCAGCCACCTCCTTACCATTCTTTCTTGTCTGGCTACAGTCTCACTACAGTGAGTTGACAATGGCTTTGGAGATAAGTGAAAGCAAGGTTGTGCCTGTTGGAAAGTTTTTGCAGTTTGATTTGTGGTGTCTGTGAATAACTCACCCTTAGGCCTCTTTCTCTTCTCTGTAACCAATGGAATTTTACATACCTCATTAGGTGTGGTCCTCTGCAAAGGATAGGGTGTCACACAAGTTCCTAATCTTTTGCAGTTGTACATGTGTCATCCACATACTGCTGCATTTCACTCCATCATAAAGGAGAGGCTTGACAAGTTGAGGTGAATAAGAGCCGAAATCCATTGCAGAAGTTCCTAAGTTTCTTCTGTGACCAAAACCTACTATGCTTCCTACAAAAACATAGTGTTTATATATTAGCAAGCAATTCTGCTGCTTTTTAAAAAGCCTGGAAATATTTTTAGAAATTGAAAATGTGCAAGTTATGGTAGCCTACAGCTGGCATTAACTTGCACAATGATAATTTATATTTTACACTTGTTTTATTTTTATGCACCTGCCTTTCTTTGTAATTCATAAAGAAACCATATTGATATCAAAGGAATTGCTCTGCCACAAAATTTACAAACCTGAGAGGTTCACATAGTGCCTTATAACCTTCTAAACTTTTTTGATGTCAAAGGTAATTTCTAGGAGGAGGGAAATATAAAAATTAAAGTTTTATGACGGGATAGCAGCAGGCTGACAAACCTGCCACAGCTGAATAACAGCCAAGAGGTGGTAGTGTTTGGGTTTTTAATTGCTTTTGTTCTTTGTGTGTGCTCTCTGAAGTTTGAGATTCCGTAAGAAGCTCTCAGTTGGGTGAAACACTGTTTCCAACACTGTTTCCACCACTGTTGCCTCTGGAGGCGGGTGCTCTCTGTGGTCTCTGTCCCTCTGGGCGTGTTTGATTTTAGCATGGTGTGATCCCACATGCAACTTGGAGCTTCCATTTTAGGGAAGTCAGGTGCACCAGGTTGTGTTGCAGCTCTACTCACACCTCTGCAGACAGTGGTGTGTGCGAGGGGGACAGAGGTAGATGGGGATCAAGAGTCAACCATCCTACGTACAGAAAAGGTGCAGTGTGGGAACCTCCAAATTACTTAGTTTTAGTAAGTCTCATAGAATATGCTGAGTTGGAAGGGACCCATCAGGGTCATTGAGCCCAACTCCTGGCCCTGCACAGAACACCTCAAGAATCTCACCAAGCTTGTTGCCTGTTTACACACAGGGATTTACAGTGCCTTGGTGCTGGTTTCATGTATTCTTTCACTGGAGCCTGGTCCCTGTCCCATTGAGGTCTGTACAGCAGGGCAGGGTTGGGGACAATAGTGTGCTCCCAGCCACAGCTCCAGGGTTATCTGGCAGGGCAGGTGCTATCAGGTGTTAATTTTCAGATGCCCTCCCACGGCTGTGTTGCCTCCAAGGCCCCGCTCCCCAAGGCAGCAGCACTATGCTTTCAGTTCCCTCATGTGTGACCCAGCAGTCTGTATCATCTTACAGGGAGTGAATAGGAGAGTGAAGGGCAGGCTGTGTGGTCACTGTTTTCAATATCCCTCCTGCTAGCCATTACATCATCCAGCTACTCTCTAAGAGGATTTTCAGCAGGCTTGGCTCCGTTATTAAAATAGTAATTAATTTTTTCCTCTTCACAAAACCCAAGGACCTTCAAATGGAGGCCTCAGGAGCAAGGGCAGCTTCCTTTTGAAAGTGGCCTTTCTGGAAGCCATAATCGGCTCTCCAACTTTACAGTACACATGTTCCCCAGTAAATGTGATTAAAGAGCCACACAAAAAAACCCTTGCAGAAAATTAATTCAGTTTCCAGAATAAAAAGTTTGATAAAGTTGTGCAATGCTCCAATGACAACACATAATAGAAGTTCAGAGTTTTATCCTCTTGAAGGATAAATGAGTGGCCAGAAAGGTCTGGTAGTTCCCAGAGTAAAAACATCTGCTACAGCTAATTCACTTTAGCTTTTGATTGTAAAATTCATTAGCCATATCAGGCAGCTGTAGTTTCAAACATGTTGCTAGGAAGTACAGTTTTATAGGCTGGGATGCCATTTGTTCTCCCCGGCAGTGGTGAGTGCCCAGTGAAAAGCAACCTCCTGCCACCCCAAAATAAGGGCTTGAGTGGCTGGGAAGAGAAGGAGGGAGGGTGGGCAGGAAGTGTAAGGCTGAATGCAAAGAGATGCCAAATGCCGTCAGAGCCATGGTGGCTGGTCCTCCCCATCACCCAATCAGTGCAGCTGAAGGCTCCAGCCTTCCTGCAGGCTTGGGAAGAAGGTGGCTTTGTGAATTAGAAAATAAACATGATTTGTATTGCAGTGCATTTCATGGCTCTGTTCTATGGTACTATTTTACAGACCTTATGAAGCATACAGTCTGAGGTACATTTTATGGAAAAGTGGTTCCACATGCTTAGATGAAGAGATAAACCCCAAGGAGGTTTAAAAATACACCCACCCACACATATATGCATGTCTGTCTATTTTTGAATTTTAAAGTACGTATTTATTCCTATTCTGATGCATTTATATTATTTAGACTTCTATTACTTATGTTTATCTAGGGTAAGCAGGGGAAAAAAAAATGAAAGAACTGCATTTTCTAGGTATTTTACTCTTCCCATTGTATTGGTTTAAAGGTAAACCAGCAGGAGAAATGAACCCAACTCAAAAAGACATTGCAAGTCAGAATCACAATTTAATAAAAAGATCACAACAAGTACAATGATGCAGAGGAAAAATCCATTTGACCCACAAAACCCAGATGTATACCCCAGCACCATGGGGCACGAACAGAATGGAGCTCACCAGCCCCTGTACTGAGCACCACATGGTCCCCCCTGAGCACAAAGTAAAAGAAAAGAGAAAACCTGTTGATGAGGATGATGGCCACAGCCTGGTCAAGAGTGGCAGTCACAGTCCTGTTGAGGTCCTGGTCCTCCTCTGAATCCCACAAGTAGTTCCAGAAATCCCAAACCCCCAAGGTTATATATGCTTAGGCTCAGATGGGAAAGCCCAGTATCTACCCCAGGGCAAAGAATTTCACAGTGGGTGATTTACTCTATCAGTCATGGGAAAGGCCTTGATGGCCCCTTAGCAGACATGACCACTCAGGCTGGGTGTGAAGGTGCTAAAGACTCCCTGGAGGGAAGTCATCACACCTGAGTTATTGGTGTGAAGACAGGAAAACTTCCTTATCTCACAGAGTTCCTAAACACCCAGTTTATAGCCTGAGGGGCTAGGTGTGCCCTGGGCTGCTGCTGCAAATGATCAGTTGTTAGCAGTCCATGAGAAATGACACAGAAGGTGTAGAATACAAAGACCTGGCCACACCCACACAGTGACAAATTAGTCCCGGCCACTATAACCAGGACACCCAGTAATCCTGATAGAAGACTATTTTAAACTGATCTCTGAACCTGAAATTAAAATTGCAATTGTTAGTATGTCACTCCAGTCTTCTGACCAGCATCTTGTAAGCCTTTCTCTTGCACACTGATCACAGTCCTTGTAACTCATGTGGAATATCACCTGTTGCTTGGGTTCAGTTTAAGAAAGCAGCTAATATGAAGTGGAAGTCAGTGACAGCAAAATTGTCAATTAAAAAAAACCAAAAAAACCCAAACTTTAATAATCCCTCTACTCTGCTTTGGTAAGACCCCCACCTGGAGTGCTGTGCTCAGGGTCTTTACATGTGGACAGATAGGGACAGGGAAGCAGTGTTTTAAACTGGAACAGAGCAGGTTTAGATTAGATGTTAGGAAGAAATTCTTTACCATGAGAGTTGTGAGGCACTGGAACAGGTTGCCCTGAGAAGTTGTGGCTGCCACATCCCTGGAAGTGTTTAAGGCTAGGTTGAATGGGGCCCTGAGCAACCTAATCTAGTGAGTGACATCCCTGTCTATGGCAAGGGGGTTGGATATAGATGATCTTTAAATTCCCTTCCAACCCAAACCATTCTATGGTTCTATGATTCTGCCATACAGTGGCATGGGCATTCACAAAATTTTCATAGTCATAGAGGAATCACAGCATGAAAATGAACAGATGTTGTGAGGCACTTCTTATGACTTATTATTCATATTGCAGCAATTCCAAGAGACTGTATTGTAATGGGGCTGAATGGAGTACATCCAGCCATTAAATACTTCCCTAGAGTGTAATGGAAGAGTAGTAAGTGTCTATGTAAAATGAAGTCTGCTGTATTCAGCACACCTTGAGAGTGTTTATGCATTCAGGACCACATCTCTGCCTTTGGGAGTATCAGTAAGAGAGACACTAACTCTAGTCCTATTTTCTGTGAATCATTCTTTTAAAAAGGTGCATTGGAAAGTGCTCTTGTGATGACCCTACCAAGGCTGATTTTTTTCCCCCATGCAAGTGGCAACCTCTTCTCAGATACTGTTGCAGCTTCCCTGGCCAGGGAGCTTATTGCTACAGAATTATATATGGACTTTGACTTCTGATCTTATGAATCTGAAAATCCACTCAACATTCAAGAAGAGGTTCTTCTAGGAATGCACCAGAAGAAAAGCAAACAAATGAGCCTGATCCTTTTACAAGCCTGTGAATTTAAAGACAAACCAACAGAAACACTTGTTCTTAATTTATGAACTGATCACATTTGGAAAAGGTTCTTTTCTGCATGAAGTGTATACACTTTACAGAAAAAAAATAATAGTGAAAAAGCTTTAAATAAGCTTCAGAATGTTGACTGTAATGCATTTATTTTGCTCTGATTTCACCCTTTCCTCTTTTACAGGAAACAAATACTTTGAATGGGACAGGGTTGTGCTTTCACAGCTGAGGGTCAGCATAATACAAGTGGAACAATGAGATTGCGCTCATGTTAGAGTTTATTGCTGAATTTATTTAGTCAGCTAGGTCCCTTAAAATAGTGGATATGCTCACTGAAATTAACTGCATGCCACTATTGAAGATGATTCTTTGTTTTCCCTTGACAATTTGAGAAAATATAAATGATGATGAGTATGAGAAAAATGTCAAACAGAACAACCTGGACAGATCAAAGCCAGACTTGCAGAGCAAAGGGATTACAAAATGAATAACCCTTCTAATACTTATGATATTTTTGTCTCAAAACATTCAGGCATAGAAACAAAAAATTAAATATGTTTGTGATATTTATAACAGAAAACCAGTGGAAACTGTAATTTATAAAATGGATTTGCATTAATTTTTGTTATATATTTGAAATTAGAAGCCCAAATTTGAACGATTTATTGGGATATAAATCAAGCTTTCAACTTCAGATTTATGTAGATTTGCCAGTAAGAAGGTTGTGGCTGCAAAGGTTTTAAAAATAAATTGCAAAGAAACAAAATAATGAAACAAAAATAAATTATGTCTTTAATTATAAATAAAACTATTGGATTCTCTAGAGAGCTGAGGGGTGTTATCATCAAAGATCAGCTGCACATTTCTCTGTACCGTAAGTGCTTACAAGCTCTTGTTATGTCTTTGGAAAACATATTGCATCATGTCTATGAGAAAAACTCTCTTACTAAGTAAAAACGAGCTCATATCTGAAAATAAATATATGTGTGAAAATAACATTACACTTAAGTATAATAATTAAAAGAGTAGCACAATTTTTTTTCCCTACAGTATTTAACAAAAAGTATATATTCTTTTTTTTTTAAACTTTTTCTATAGGGTACCACAACATTATGGCCCAAACCCCTTAGCTTAATTTTACTTACTGAGAGTAAACAGAAAATCTTCCCCAGCCTGACTTATTTTTGTCCCTGATGATTTTAAAGAGTGCAATTTTTCTTCTTAAGTATGATATAAAATCTGTATTATTTACTATGGAAGTTTTCACTATTGAAATAATGATTGCTAATATAATTGAGTGAGAACATTCTGTTTCCTAGTAGACAGAGGTCCTGTGCAACCTTGCACATTTAAACAAAATGATTACCAGAAATCACCTACTTGAAATTCCTCCAAGGATTTTTGTGTAGAGCATATGAATATATGGGAACAAAGACAAAATACACATTTTGTTCTATTTTAGTAGTTCTACTTAGATTTGAACTGGGAAGCTGCAGAACTGGGAACGATCATTTTGTTCCATTTCTCTGAGTTTGACTAAATAAGTTAATTGCTATAAGATGGAGATCTTGGGACCTACTTGCATGAACTGTATGCAAGTAGGCATACAGTACGTGAGTTGCACACAGAAATAACTACAGAATCCATTGTGAGACACATAGACAAAATGAAACAACAGTTGGGAATAATTAGGCAGGAATATCTAAGCATTTTAAAAGTCTCTTTTTATCTGGGAGACTAATAGATTCCCAGGTGGCTAGAATGGGCCCAATCCAAATAGTCTAGGACTTCAAAATTGTTGCCTGGGCAGGGACTGTGGGACTTGCCATGGTCTATCTTGGTGATCAGAAATGAAATGAACGATGGCACTGGCAAAGTATGCTGAAAACAGGGGTGCAATCTTTTGAGAAGACCCCTCACTGGTGCTCAGATTGCAAGAGGGACGGGCTGCCTAATAAACTTTTCAGAAGCACATGTGCCAGCTGGAAGCCAAGCCTTGAGGAATAATAGCACTCTGTGTTTAGTTAATACGATTGTTTCATTCTTTTGCTTCTTCCATACATTTCCATCACCAATACGTTCAAGCAAAGATTTAGTTTTCGTTTATGTTGCTGGGATCTGAGCATGTGCTTAAGCCATAAACTCATGTTAAATCAAGGTAAATTCTCCCTTTGCTGCAAAAATCCTGTCCCTTCTGCATTTCCTCTGCCATCAGCTGATAGCTGATAGCACCCCTGTTCCCTGCAACTTTAACCTAAGAGCTAAAATTATGGAGCTGAAAGTTTTACCTGTGTTGAACATTTTGAAGCATGCTATTAGCATTTACATTTTGTTTGCTTGTCTCTTTTTAATTTTTTTAATTTAATGGTGATACATTTTATTTTCCACATCTGGGAAAAGTACCCCTAGTTGCATTATGTCCTCTATCCCTGCATCTGCTTATCCTTTTGGTTCTCCCATAAGTAGCTAGTATTTAGACTGTCACAGGTACATGAGGCTAATAGTTCAATCACTGGGGAGAAGGAGGGTAGGAAGATGAAAGGGCAGGAAATGGCTGTCATGGCCCCAAAGGAAATATTTGTAGGAAAAGAAACACAACAGCAAATAAAGTGCTAATTAATGTCCAATTCCAGCACTGATATACTGACCACAGCAGTAGGCAAAACCCAGCCTTCTGTTCCACTGGCTGCTCAAGAGGTTTTATGTTGTACTTCTATGCAATCACACATCTGCAAGTTTTGAATTTATAAAATTTTCCAATCCCCTCTATATATTTGTTTTGTGTTGAACTAACTTTTCACTTTTTTAATAGGTATTTTTAATATTAATTTGACTGTAGCTAGTTTGTGTGTGCTGCTGCTGACTTGTTCAGTATATCCTCATTTTATAATAGCAAAGACTCTAACCTGGGAGGTGTGGGGAGACAGGGGCATATAAACTGAATAACAGAAAAAAAAAAAAACCACCAAGAGGGAATGAGGAGATTAAACTCTCCCAGGCTTAGTGGGGCTTTCATGAGAAAATGGGACCTCACTCTCAGATCTGGGGATCTGAAAAATACAGTGGCACTTACGGTAATAATTTACTGGTTTTGTCCACCAGAAGGCATTGAGAGTGAAGCTTCTGTTGGTGAACATAATAGCAAAAGCAGCACTCTAATGAAACACACCAATCAGTACTAGGAACTGACTAAATTTGTTGAAAGAACAAAAATGAAAGATGAACTTCACAGAGGAATGTCATGATGAGCAATCATTTCTGGTATTTAATATCTGAGAATCACATCTTAAGGTAAAAAGTAAGGTAAAATGTTATTTGCTGATGACTGAGTGCCAGAAATAATAATCTGACATCAAGCTTTTGTGAATCTGACCAAATGAAAGCCTAAAAAGGGAATTTATAGAGCAGAATACATTTTTTTCAATGATGCACAGCTTTTAGAACATAAATGATTGGAATATTGCTTGCTGTTCCATAATCATAAAAGGAACTCAATAGTTATTAAATGGGGGGGGGGGGGGGGGGGGGCAGGCCCAAAAAAACCCCCC
>JAWWTY010000077.1:57361550-57389956 GCA_035222235.1 Margarornis squamiger
CTTCCTTCCTTCCTTCCTTCCTTCCTTCCTTCCTTCCTTCCTTCCTTCCTTCCTTCCTTCCTTCCTTCCAAATTCCTCCCCTCCCCTCCCCTCCCCTCCCCAAACCTTCCCAAACCTTCCCTTTGTAGCCAAACCCAGCTGTTGGCCACACAGACTCCCCCCTCCTGAGAGAGAAAAAAAAGTACCAAAATTGTAGTAAAATATATATATATATGTTCGCAGATATTACAGTTATAAACAATTAAACACTATGAATATACAGAACAAGAATCTCAAACAACCCCAAAAGGGAAAAGGTGGGGGGAAGGGAAAGGAAAGAGGGACAAAAATGGGTAAAAATAAACCAAAACAGATACACACACTCAAAAACTCAGGGAAATAGCTCAATAAAGTAATTAACACAATAAACTCTCACCAAACTCCCCTCAAGAGAAGCAGTTCCTTCACCTCTGTGCAGCTGGGACAACAGTTTCACAGATAGGCCTCAGCTCACATAGATAAGAGCAAAGCTGACACACTGAGACCTGCTGTCCTCCAAGCATAGCAAAGGAAGAGAGGAGAAAACCTTCCCTCCTTCTCTTATATTCACCTGATTACATAAAGGAATGGTGTAGAATACTTCCTTAGTTATAACTCTGTTACCAGGGAAGGCCTAGACCAAAACCAAGGAAACTAAACCATCACAGGAGATGATTTAAGAAGTTGCTGCTGTCTTTTTATTTATAAGCTATTTCTTCTTATTTTATTTCATGTACTTATAACCTTTAACCCAGAATTTTTCTTGTTCCGCACCCAAGCTGTGATAAGGTGTTAATATTTACCCTTTTTCACTGGGTTGAGTATTGCACATACATCTTTGAACCTATAATAATAGGATTATTTTTCTCCCCTGTTCTACAGGAAAGCCACTGTAGGTTCTCACTCATCTGCTTAGGAGCTTCCTTTTAATTTTCTGTTAATGTTTTTTTCCTACAGACACTTTAGTCTGTATGTTTTTATGTCAACAATGTGTCTTTCTATAGATTGCTCTTTCTTTTAACCTCCAGTCTTTCCCTTTGTGTGATTTATAAATACATTTTGATTTATTGTTTTAGCCACAAATTATTAAATAAATAATCTAGCATCTGGACATCTATTCCCAGCACAAAGGTTTTTCCCAAATGCAGGACACAACTCCAGCTCCAGCACTGGAGGTGTGACAGGAACAATTCAATCACAATGAGATTATTATGTAATTGCTATTTTTTGCCCTGTTTGCTGTAACTGAAAAAACTAACCTTTTTCATAAGTAGTCTGTATAGAAACAGAAGGTAATAGCCCTTACACCACCTAAAAGAAAATCCAGTGCCAACTACAATATGATACCTGTTGTAGAGCATTTCCTTTGTGGAAGTCCCAAACAGGGAGATGTCTGTAATTGATCCCCTGTACAAATACAATGAAAGTAATCCTCAAGTCTCACTGCAGCAGACAAATATATACTATACCGGACGCACAACATCTTAGTCTCATTTATGTTTAGGCATGTTAATGTTAATCTGAGAAAGTGTGAGAGACCTCATTGAGGTCTACAGCTTCCTCACCAAGGGAAGTGGAGGGGCAGATCTCTTCTCTCTGGTAACCAGTGACAGAACCTGAGGGAATGGCATGAAGCTGTGTCAGGGAAGTTTTAGGCTGGATATTACTAAAAGGTTCTTTGCCCAGACGGTGGATGGACACTGGAACAGGCTTCCTAGGAAACTGATCACAGCACCAAGACCACAAGAGTTCAAGAAGTATTTCTACAATGCTCTCAGGTACATGGTGTGGTTCCTAGGGCTCTTCTGTCCACAGCCAGGAGCTGGACTTCAATAATTCTTGTGGGTCCCTTCCAACTCAGTATATTGTATGATTCTGTGAAGAGACATAAGGAAAATAAATACATATTTCCATTCACTTTTGGATGTAAAGTGCCTTCCTTCTATGGAATTAGTGTCACAGCAGCGACATGTGCTGGAAAAGTGGCCTAACTGTAAAGGAGGATCTGGTGTATACTCATCACCTTCTCAACATTGCAACATACTATCTAAAGAAGAATTAAGGTGTATCATAGAATAGCCTGAATTGGAAAGGAACTTAGAGATCTCGTTTGAAACCCCCTGCCATGGGCAGGGACTCCTTTCACTACACCATGTTGCTCAAAACTCCATCCAATCTGGCCTTGAACTCTTCCAAGGATGGGACAACCAGTTTCTCTGATCAAACTAGTCCAGTGCTTCACCACCCTCACAGTAAAGAATTTTTTTCTGATATCTAATCTAAGCCAATTCTATTTCAGTTTTAATTCATTCCCCCTTGTCCTGCCACTACCTGCTCTTTAAATAGTCCTTCTCCATCTGTCTTGTAGGCTCCCTTCAGGTACTGAAAGGCTACAGTTAGGTCACCCCTATTTTCCTTTCTCTTTTCCAGGTTGAACAATCATTTATCTCATCCTTTCCTCATGCAAGAGGTGGTCCATCCCTCTAATCATCTTGGTGGTCTCCTCTAGACTCCCACAGGTCCATGTCCTTCCCATGCCAGGGACCCCAGAGCTGGATGCAGCACTTCAGATGGGGTCTCATGGGAGCAGAGTAGAGGGGAAGAATCACTTTCCTTGATCTTCTGGCCATGCTGCTTTTAATGCAGTGCAGAACACTTTTGGCTTTCTGGACTACAAGTGTACATTGCTTGCTCATGTCCAACCTCTCATACAATAACATCCCTAAGTCCTCCTTGGCAGGGGTGTTCTCCATCTGTTCATCCCCCCAGCCTGTATTGATACTGGAGGTTGTCCCAACTCAGATGCAGCTCATTGCTCTTGTCTTTGCTGAACCTCATGAGGTTCCCATGGGACCACTTCTTGTGCTTGTCCAGGTCCCTCTGGATGGTATCCTGTCCTTCAGGTATGTCAACCACACCACTGAGCTTGGTGTCATCTGCATATGTGTTAAGAGTGCATTTGACCTCTTTCTCTAAGTCATTAATGAAGATACTAAAGATACTGAAGATATTAAATAGTACTGATCCCACTTGTCACTGGTGTGCATCAGGACTCTGCGCCATTGACCACTATCCTCAGGATGTGAACATCCAACCAATTTCTTGTCTGTCCTACACGATGAGTCCAGCTCTCTCTGATTTAGAGGGCAGGATGTTGTAGGGGACCATGCCAAAAGCTTTACAAAAGTCCAGGTGGATGACAGCCATAGCCCTTCCATTGTCACTGATGTAAGTCACTCCGTCATAGAAGGCCACAATGTTGGTCAGGCAGGACTTGTCCTTGGTGAAGCTGCACTGGCTGTCCTGAATCAGCTCCCTGTCCTCCACAGGTCTCAGCATATCTTCTAGGAGGATCTGTATCACACTGTACCACTGACATTGTCATGAGATTTGAACATATCAGTAAATAAACTGCAACTCCAAAATCACAGTATATCAACAGCTTAGAAGTGAACTTTATGGCAATAGTTGTCTGTGGGTAAGTGAATTGCAAAATGCAGAAGGAATGGCTCAAGGACAATCATTTTAATTTCTGTTCCCAAAATGTCAGTGCTTACTTATTAAAATGAGGTCTCCAATCAGACCTCTTTCTTCATCACACTATTGTCTAGTATGGTGATTTTTTTCCAAAAAAAAAATTAGCATTAAGTTTTGTTTACTGCTGTAAAGCTCTGGGCATTGATGTCCAGAATGCCAGTCACAGAAAACATTTTATTACCAGGGTCTGCAGGACAGTGTTTTTCCTTATCATATGTCTATAAATGCCAGTTAGACTTTAACAATTCAGAATCTTCATCGTGCTTTTTCCTCATCTGCACGCAAATTATCCTCTTAAATATAATGTTTCTCCAATTTCCTCTCTAGACCTCTTAAGGAAAGCTTGTTATGATGCTTTTAATGTGTTATCATGTGTTGGTTTCTTCGAAGATCCATCCTCTATTCTTGTCCTTCTCTTTCTGCCACTCCTCAAGATGAACTCATCCATAAAAGTGTAGATTGTGGTTGAAAAGAGAAATGGAAAGCTGTGGGTGTCCGGGGCAGCCAGCTTCATCTATAGGAATGTGATTAGACTCAGCCAATGGAAAGTGCAACTACTTAAGGCTTCCTAACCTGTGAAAGGATAGTGAGCTCCTAGGAGACGTCAATCAGGTTTGGAGGAAGTGAAAAAAAAAGAAAAAAAAAAGAAAAATATTGCAATTCAAAGGGTTAAAACAAAGTTGACTTCTGAATCCTTCTTTATTCCTTTTCTCTGGGTTAAGGGATTGTGTGTGTTATGACTTATGGCATCACTTCAGCTTGTTTTCACAGTCTGCCAGTGGCCAGGAAAGTATGGAGCAATAATATTGCGGTATTTATTTGAAGACAATAAGCAGTCATTGCTGAACTAGGGAAGCCAGACCATGTTTATCTTCATGGATTTAGTCAGCTGGGAGATGAATAAGAGCCAAACTTGAACAAGCAAACATTGGCCTTCTTGTCCACAATGCAGCTATTTCACTTAGCATGGCTGAAGATATAAACCTTTCTTCAGTGGCAAGCTAACAGCTTCAGATATGTGCCACTAGCTAGGCATCACAGGACATCAACTGAATACTTGTGACCCTGTGTGTTCATGAAAACAACCACAATCCATCTTAAAACAAAAAATGGCAACAATCTTATAGCGCTTGAGCTGCAAACAACAGAAAACTGTAATTCCTTCTGTGTACTAGTCTCTGACTCAATATCAGCTGTAAAAATTACTTCCTATTGTTCTGCTCACAAAAGGAATTATAGGAAATTATTGATTGTAACAACAAATTGTTGCAGTGCAAATACAGAAATAAGTGTTACAAGCAGGTATAAAGCAATTTAACTTCTATTGATGCCTTCATGGGTGACAGGGAATGTTTCAAAAAGTACCTCCCATACAAGCTAAAGACACAATTATTTCAATGATATTTCATTGGTGCAGGAATTAAAAATTCTATACCTCCTTGGATAGTCAGACAGTCTCATGTCATAAAGAATGGGGGTGGGAAGTAATCTGTGACCTTGATCATTTAAGTTGTCATGTGGTATGATTCAGGGAGTAAAAATGTTGCATTTCCACAGGCAGTTCCTCACTCCTGGAGTCATAGCAAGAAGTTATGAGCATTCACCTGTTTTAATCTTAATATATCCTAAAAGTCTTTCATACAAAGCCCTAAGCACAACTGCACAGTGATGCCTCCCTCAGTCTGCTTACTGCATGAATCAACAGTTTGGAGAGAGCTGAGGTAGATTTCCACCTCATACATGTTGACTCTGGTCAGTACCTACATGGGTATTTTGGCATCATTTGCCCAATATGAACTGGGCACCCACCTCTGTGACTCCCCAAACAGTATGGGAAAGAAAATGGGGTGTATGAGTCAGAAATGAAACTGTGGCCCCACTAGTAGGTCACCAGGTGCAGATTATACATGTACCAACTGCTCAGCCCATTTACCCAGGAGGAATGAAAACACTGGATCATGCAATGCGACTTGACTGAAAATGAATGAAGAGGAAAGGGGGTAAAAAAGATCTCTCAATGTTATTACTGTTCCAAAGCTTTGTGATGGGATGCATTCATGTTTAGGTAAGCAGGTCCTATGGTCCCCTAAGTATTGTTTTCCTAAACAGAAGATGTGAATGACAGGAGGTGGTTTCTGAATGACAACAGTATGGAGATAGTCAGAGTGGTGCCATGAACATAAGAGAGCCTTACATGGGAGTGAAAGGGCTGGGGAGTGTGTGGTGGAATGAGGGCTTTGGCTGTGAGCAAGTCTAAGAATAAATGACATTTACACTGTGTTCACTGTGGTATTCAGCTATATGCCTTCTCACCTCTCCTTATTTTAGGAAGAGAAGAAGTGAGGTACAGTTATAAAACTAGATGCACTGGGAACACACCAAAATTTACATTTCTTTTTTTTTTTTTCCTCAGAGTAGGAGTCATTTGGTAACCACGCAGAAGCATTTTAACTAGAGCAGGATGGTTTCTGCTACTCACTCCTTTTAACTTTCACATATTTACTCATTGCAAAGGAGCAGCCAGACCCTCTTGTTGTAAATAGTCAGTAGCAAAAATGTCCAGGAGGAGAAGGCAGATGGTATGTCCAGGAGCATAACAGAATATATACCGTGATCTGCCTACTTTGTCTTCCCAATCTGTAGGTGAGATATTGTGTAAGCAGCTGTTAGAGATGTGGGAGGGGAGATAGCATGAAATGAAATGGATTAATAAAAACACAGAGAAAAGTACACAGAAATGTTTTCTAGTAATGAGAGTATAAAAGCCTCAGTAGCTTCCCTGTACCAAACACAACGCTCCCCCTCATACGCACTGTACATAAATAGCACTCCCCAACCTGTGGCACTTCCAGCTGCCAAAGACACAAGATAAAGTGCTGTACTTTCATATTAGAAAAGAATAAGTGGTCCAGAGCCATCACTGGGCTGTTGAATCCAGACCTGGCATATACATGAAGCCACATATTCCTGTATTTTCAAAATTTGGAGTTGTCATCTGCTGGAAAAAGAAAGTGGTTCCTAGATAAAGAAAGTTCTTTCCCTCACGCTGTGTTCTAACAAAACTGAAGGACAGTATCATTCTTCCACCTTCTCCATAAAGAAAAGTGTCTTTCTTTGCAAATTATTCCACAGGTCTATAGCTGGAGCTGCCACAGAGATACTTCAGGTTTTCATGGCCAAAGCTTATGGAAAGGTGCCTAATGGTGTCCAAGAGAGGTTGGAATACAGCTTGCTGCCTCTAAAATATTTGCTCTGCAAGACAAATAAGGCTGCAAAGGTAGAGAAGGTATAACAATAGATGTCTGCTCACAGGATTGGTAAATGTGTCTTATAGATGAGAAAAGTGAAGGAAGGAACTTTGAGCTAATTATTTTTGACATTGAGCTGTGCTTTAAGGCAGACTTAAGCAAGCAGACAGATGTCGGGAAAGACCAAAGTTTCAATAGTGTGTAAAACCTTCACCTGGCTGCTTAAAGTCAATGACTTATGGCTCACAATTTGATTTCTTCCTAGATTATTTCCTACTACACTCAGAGTGAAATCAAGAGATCCTAATCACCTGTATTCAAATTGTGAACTGCTTAATCACCATTTTCTTATAATTGGTGAAGAAATAGAGCATAATAGGTTGAAAGTTACTAGTCAGTATATGTATTATTACATTCAGTCAGAAAAATTAGACATAAGGTTAAAACAATTTAGGTAATTTATGGTGTATTTGCAGGTCTAACTTTCATTAATTTCTCACTAAGAAAAAGTAGATCTCAAAATAGCTGCTGCACATTTCAAATTAGGTCTTGAAATTTTAATCTGATGACATTATCAAAAGACAAGGTCTGTCCATGGATAGAAATTAACTCAGAGATAAGTATAAAAAATAATTTTTAATATGAAATAGGAACATCAATGCCCAAGGAAATATCCAGCATGCTTTAATTCACATTTCAGTTTTTCTTGCCCTTCTACCAACAGGAAAGTTCTAGTTCAAATTCTATTTGTGTCACTTTGAAAAACATGTCTTTGACACTTCACAAAACTCTGGTTTGAACACAGCCAAACACCATTCGTCATGATCTGAACTATTTTCCTTTAACTAGCTGGATATCTCATCAACATGGCTCAACTATCAGGATATGGTCTTTGTTGACTAGCCACTTAAGTCCATGCAATAAAATTAGTGCAATCCTTGACATTCAGAACACAAAGGAAACTTAACTACTTATCCATTACTGCACTGATTTTTACTATCCTGTTACAGATAGGTTCTCCTCATAATTTCTTCTAAAAGACATCAGTTTGAAAAGGAAGACGGGGTCTGTGTCTTACTTCACTTGTTATTAAGGCAAAATTCAGAGGTTATTTTTGGCAGAGGTAGGTTAAAGCTCTTTCAGATTCATTTTAGGAAAGAAAATTGCACAGAATAATAAAATAGTAAGATGACATATTTGAAAACCATATTCAAGAAAAGAGTGCATTGCTCCTAATGTATGTACCTTTTGCTGTGGGATCAAAGAACTCACATGCTATAAATGCAGTATTTCAGTTGCCTATTTTAACCTCTCTTATCTAGCAACCTTATCAGCTTTAGTGCAGAAGTTTGATCTGCAAAAGAATTCCAAAGTTAGACAAGATTACTTTCTCTCCCCACCTCCTTTCTTAAGCAGGTGTCCTCTCACATTAGAGATTGACTGGCCTGTTTCACACAAGTAGTCAGATTTGGTTATCGTGATGATGCCTTCTGAGTTAAACCAACTCTAAATCATATAAAAAGAAAACAGCTTTTATTATACATAGTTGATTATTTTTATCATGCCAGCTAAACAAAACCAAGGTTACATAAACCAGACACACAGTCTACTCCACCTCAGCGTGTTGCAGTAAGTATGCCAGATGCAGTAGGTGAGATTAGATCTGTGAAGAGCAATATAGATTGTCATAGATTCACTTGAGATACACCAATTAAGACCCAGTGAAGTGAGGTTCTGATTCAATTTATTTATTTATGTAATCATTACTACTGAGTAGTTATAGGGGAGAAAATTAAATGAAAATTATTTTTAAAAAAGCCTTGCTATGACTAGAGAGACATTCAATATTTCCCAGGCCATTCCGGTTCTATGGGGGCTGATGCAGGGCCAATTAATATGTGCTCATTGGTAGTGCTGGGGTGGAAGTGGAAGCAACACCTAAAAAGTGCCCTGGCGGAAAGCAGAAAACTTCATCCTTAGAACTACGTGAGGAATGACAACAAAGATGAATGAATAGAAGTCGGAGTGGATGAGATTTTGGCCACTTGCTATGAAGTAAGATAGTGAAACAAGTATGTAGATAGGATTAGGAACGAGGAAGAAAAGGGTAAGGGCAATGCTTGAAAAGCAGCCAGCCTTGGAAATGTGTTAGAGGGTGTTGGAACAAGGGCACAAAGAGGTACCACCTCCTAAAGCAGGAGGAAGATTTGGAGAAACCATGTGTGTATATGTGATCAAGGGAAGACAACCATTTTGTTGATGAGACAAAGTCAAATGTGAGGATGATAAGCATCATCAGATGATCTTACCAGCTAACCAGCTATCTACATCTATCTTATTGCGTCATATTACAAAGCATTTGTCATGGTATTTTGAATAAATTGCCACAAACATTTCAGCTGGTCTGTTTTTCCTCTGTATGAATCACAGAATAAAAGCATGGTAAAATTCCCTCTGATATTAATTGTGCCAGAATTTCCCTTATGACTATTTCCTGTCCACACTGTCAGTTCAACAACTACCTTGCTTGCTACCACACACTTTCATGTTGTGCATCAATAATTGAAAAAAAAAAAGGAAAAAAGGTACAGATAAAGCAGCTTTACAGAACTTGAATTTTGCAAACATATAAGTGTGTGTTTACTTTACTTCCAGGAATAGTTTGAACAATTGAATCAATTAACTAATCCTATTAGTGAAGATAAGCATATATATGTATAAGTGTTTGCATGAGTGGGGTGTAATTATGTAATTGCTATATCTGATGCAATATCACTGCATACCTTAGGATCAGGTTACATGTATTTTGTCTGTTTGAATGATCAAAGCTTGTGCAATTTAACTCCTTACTTGGATGCGATTGTCAGCAACAGCAGTTACACAAATGCCTTTTATCAACTTTTTTAGCTTTCTGTTTTCCTGTGAAGTTTTCTGCTGTGCCATAGGAAATGTGAGTTATTTCAAATGTAGGATTTCTGCTAGCTGGTGATTTATT
The DNA here is from genome assembly GCA_035222235.1 of Margarornis squamiger. Taxonomy (NCBI): domain Eukaryota; kingdom Metazoa; phylum Chordata; class Aves; order Passeriformes; family Furnariidae; genus Margarornis; species Margarornis squamiger. Next base: position 57,371,349 of record JAWWTY010000077.1, read on the forward strand.
CCATTGATTACATTGTCATGTAATGGGAAGAGGCAAGCCATTTTTACTGCTCATATAAACTGCAGTGGCACGCTGGATTCTTATTTAATACAATAAATTTAGTCACAGCTTTGTACAACTTGTCTGATTCACTTCACACAGTACTGTTACGGTACATTATAGTCACTTTGGTCCCATACAGTATGTTTGTACAACAGTGGTGCCCACTAACTTGTGTCTGTCTAAATAATTCAGGGGAAGGGAAGTGCATGCAATTTGCAGCTTAGTGGTCTTGTTTATCTATCTCAATTTGATGTCACTTTCATTATTGCATCTTTAAAGCAAAAGTAAGTATAACTTTTCAATCTTGTGTAATAGAAGTTGAGCTTTTTGATGATTACTTCTTCAGTTCCCCAGTCACTTAGATTTTAGTACACTCTAAAATAAGTCTTTTCTAAGCAATATTATTTAGTAATTAGGTCTACAATGATCCAGATACAGAACAATAATACCTTATGTTGATTATATTGTGCAGATGTCAAAGAACTTGTGCCAAGGCTTCTCTGTACATCTAAACACAAATTTTCAGGACACCTCCAGAAAGCTCATTAAGGTTGGAAATCTGAATGTAATAACAACAAAAAAAGTAGAATATTTCATTTTCTTCTTCTAAAATTTATAATAGACAAAGATAAATCACTGAGACCTCTGATCAACATGAGCTAACATAGGTGGGGAAATTACAAGTTATTAAATGACCAACTTGTCAATTCAACTCTTACATTAATGATTTTACCCTGTTGCTTTTTGCAAAGTAAAATGGTTTAACTGAATGTCACTCACTTTCACAATGAAAGCCTGTAACTTCTTCAGAGTGAAAGCCTCTAAATAGGCCAGGAAGATGTGTGACCCAAAACTCGAGTAGTCTTGAAAGTTTGGACTCTCCTTTGTAACAGCAATCTTGGTTGCTGTGAAGTCAATGATCTGGCTGTTCAGTTTGGTCCCACGTAGGGTTTCTGAGTTACCATCAACTACTGCAGCAGTGGGAGACAGACAGTCTTGGATCTGTTCTGTGAGCTACCCACAGATTTTCTTAAACTTTAGGAGTGTTTGCACCCAAAGTTTTAGATTAAAGTTTGCTTCCAAGAAAAGCTCCTATCTATGAGAGGGTCAGGAAAGAAGAAAATAGAACACACTGTAATCTTTGCATTTTTTCCATAGACATTCCCTGTCCCATCACCTTTTATTGATACAGAGTAGGGAGCTTAGTGAGCCTGTAGAACATACTTAGGTTCCCCTAAAGGAAAAAAATGAAAAAAAAAAAAAAAAAGGAAAACAAATGTAAGGGAGAAGAAAAGAAAAAGAACAAAGAAAAAAACCTTAGAGTATTCTCCTTATTCCTGGGCACCATTTCCCTGACAAGTATTGACCCTACAGAAGTCTGGAGTCACACACCAGCCAACCTTGAGAATGCTTGGTTTCAGATGTGGTTTTTTTCTTTCTTTTTAATCTAAACAAGGCGATTTCCCTCCTCCTCCCCTTTGTCTGATACTTTACTGCACATTACATTATTTAGAAAAATGTCACTGGAGGAACACTCTGTGTGGTCTCATAAAATATTAACGACTTCTGGAAGAAAACTTGAAATCAAGATGCTCTTTCATGCTGGGGTATCTACTCTCTTTTGTTGGCTTTTTTTCTTTCTTTTCCCTTCATAGAATCTGAATTGCTTGTCTGTCTTTCCTTTGATATGAGCTACTCCTTACATTTATCATATTCCCCTGAAAGAAGGAATTGAGGGAACAAATAGTGTGATGCTGATGCTAACCAAGAAGTGACCTGTCTCTGCAGCAACAGCTTCTGCAGATACTAAAGTCCTGTGCAGTCATTTATTTTTAGGTTAATGTCGAAGAATAAGGAAAGTGTAGGGGTGGAATAAAATAAAAAGACAGAATAAGGTGATTTCTCGATCAAACACAGATTTCTGGCAATGGGTGATATATTGCTCTAAAACATATCTGAAGATACAACAACTGTTTGCAATTCTGTTAAGGAATGGGAAAAAAAGAAAAAAGTACCCACCAAAAAAACCTTCATGTAAATTGAAAAGCAGTCTGCATGGGGGAAAAAATAATCTGACAGAAAACTAAAGGAAAGTAAATCTTCCCATAGTAAAGGCCTATAAATTCAGAGGTGGACAGCAGTCCTGAGTAAAGAATACCGACATTTTAAGTGAAACATTTGCTGGCAAAGTGACCGTCGAAAGTGGTTATTGAACGTCTTGTGAGAGAGCAAATTGTGGACTAGAGGTCTTTCTTATATTTTGTAGCAAAGCCAACTTCCATTGATACCACCTCGATGTCAGCCACTTTCTGCAGCCATTTGTAAAAAGGCTTGTGATGTGAGATTGACGACTTAAATACTTCATCAATCAATGCTTTAGCCAATGTGTTGTTCAGTGATTGGTGGAAAATTCAAGTAATCCATCTTATCCCATCACCCTTGTTCTTTATTCTCTTCAGGTATTTTCATTCCCCCCCCCCTTTATTTGTTCACTTTCACTACAGTCTGAAAGGGAAGCTGGGCTGAGAGGGAAGGGCCTGCTGCTATCTTTGAAAACCTAATAATTGTGTGAAACTCTTTGGTGCAAACTGCTACTGAATTAACTGAACTTTTAATGATCCTAGAGGTGGTCCTGGTGCATATGGACTAGCAAAGCACTGGGTCAGGCTGCAATTTGTGCCATTCTGTCAAATTAAATATGTCAAACATCCTGAATCATTTATATAATCAACAATAAGGTACTTATTTCTGCTGAATTAATCTGCTAAGTAGCTTTAAGGAAAGAAATAGGTATGACACAAAGCTAAACAGTGAGTGTAAAGAAACAAAAAAGGGTTTAGGTTATTCATTTTGGCATAATGGAAGGACATCCTTTGCTCAGAGAGAGAATATCCTTTGCTTGTGAGTGAATATTTATGTTGATATCTGGCACTCCTAATTTTAATCTCAATAAGGATTTAAAATCTTAACTGCCTACTTGAAATTTTAGTATAGATTATACAGCCACAGCACAGGCTTTATAGCAATCTAGATGAATAGGCTTTGTTCATCTAGATTTTGCATCTAACAAAAACATTTTTCTAACACAAAGGAGCAGGTTTTTTTTTTTTTTGTAAGATTATTATTATTATATGGATGTATCAAAAATACAAATAAATAATGGTTTAGAGGCATATGTTTTTAAAGGTCTGAGGTAGCAAAACATTTACGTATCCACTTGGTTAAACATGTTTTTAAATTATTTCTGTTTGTTGGATGTAGTAGCACTGTTGGTTTTTTTTGTTTTGTTATTTTTAGGATACATCTGTCATAGAATTTTTGATTTGTAGTGAAAAGGGATTTTTTGATTTGCAATAAAAAGAGTTTATAAATATTTTATAAAATATACGTTTGTCTTCAAATACATGAAAAAGTGACAGGCATCTCAGAACTTGCCATTTCATTGGGAAATTTTAACACACATTTTTTAAGGACTTTTCATTGGATATTAATTCAGACACTGGCCAATATGAAGGAAGAGAGTTTTCTGAAGTTGGTATCTGATATATTTTGAGTGTCATGCTTATTTATTTGTAGAGCATTATCTTAAGCACATCAATTCTATCCAGGGCTGTAGTAAAAAAGGAGAGAGAAGTAAGCAGGAATCTAAACTACACTGACTACTGCAGAGGCCAGGAAATCCACTCATTCCTCATTATACAGTTTCTCAAATCAACATAAGAAAGTCTTCAGAGAGTAAAGTGAATTTTATGACACTATTGTTTCCTTTCTATTAGTTTATTTATTTTCCTCTTTCAGGTATTTGGTTCACCAAGACATTTGGGTCTGCAGGATCCCACTGAGAGGTCACAATCTGTACAAAATACTCACAGCAAAAGAAATAAAATTTAAAAAAAAATGTGAGAAGATAACTTAGACCTAGATTATGATCATGTTTATGTCATGTTTTTGTTAGTTTTACACAAGACAGATATAAGTCTACAAAACAAACTCAAGATCATTCTGCCTAAAGAGTACATAAATTAAGAAAAATAAGAGAGAACTAATAAAGAACTAAGAAGTGCAAAACAAAAAAAACAAAAAAGTGAGAACTAACAGAAAAAGCTTTTATCTGGATCCACATGAAAGTACTATACAGACTTTGTCAGTATCCAGCAAGATATTATTGTATTATTAAGCAACACCATTTTATAAAAATATTTGTGTTGGAATGCCAAAATAATCAGAATAAGAATTTTCATTACATGTTCCGGCCATTATCAGGAGAGTAAAAAAATTAGGGCCAGGAGGACAGTCTCTCCACAAATTTCATCTTTAATTTCAAAGTTTCTGATGCAGTGTATTGCTAAGTTGATGTTTAAGGGACATTTGATACTCTTTTACCTGAATAAAAGCAGATTTCTTTGGGTGCATTTGTGTGTTCGTAAATGAGCTGCTCAGTGAATCATTCCTGTCATTAGAAGGTAGATAAACTGCAGGGAGGGAACAAAGTCATCATTTCTTCCTCTGTGAAAATGATGGGGGTTTTTTAATTATTAAAATGCAATTATTTCCATTATTGATGAGTGTGATATCCAGGACAGCATCAATACAAACTGTCCAGGACACACACTCACTTGGATCTCAGGCTGCTCTGGCTGCAATAGAGTATTGATGCCAGTGTTTGTTTCACTTCTAATTCACATAATGGATGAGGACTTAAATACAATCCATGGCAAATTAGTACCTAGGAGATTGGATTTATTTGTTTATTTATTTATTTAATGTGTTTCTTTTTGTTACATGTGAGCCCTTCCATGATACCAAAGTAGGAGATTTTCTGTATTAAGGCAATTAAAGAGCACTAGAATTTGAAACATAAAAACTGGTTAATCCTTGAGGTATGCTATCTAGGCTACCAGTACAGGTGTCAAGTTGCTTTCTAGCCCCTGCATTTTGTAGGTTGCTTTAATTTTCTCTATAATATATGCATAGATACATATTTGCATGCATGCATTCATTCATATGCCCCATGCACTTTTGAGTTAAAAAAAAAAAAAAGGCAATTATTTTCAATTTCCAAATTCCACTTGCTGTTTGTTTCACATAGTCTCTGAGAAACTGACAGACATTCCTCATATTTTGGCTTTGGGAATGGAGATGTCACCCCATTCTTTTGGATCTGCACCATGAAGGGAGGGGGCTCTTAAAATTATAAAGGCTGATGAAGTTGGAGCCTTTATGTATGGTCATAGGTGGCGGCAGAAGGAGAGGTGGTGACCTCTGCTGCCCCTCTTCACTCAGTCCACACCTTCCCAGAGCCTGTCCCATCCCTGCTGCTCCCTGATTAAACATTAATAGTTTGAAATTAAGTGCCTAGAGATGCAATTTATTCCATAGGTCCACAACTCATTATATGGGCATTACAGTCTTTCACAGATGTGCAAATGCCTCACATGTTTGGATGCCTTGAAAGCATCTGTGCCCCAGCCAGCAGTGAGGAAGGTGACATGCATGCAGAAAGCCTGTGCCTGACCTAATAGCTCCTGGGTCTGCCCTTGGATGGGTACTGCCACTGGTGAGACCTGGGTACTCCCATGGTTCCCAGCCTCCATGCTTCATTTCCATGGAAATCAAAACACAGGCTTATAGGGCAGCAAAAGGACTAATCCAAACCTACCCTTCCACAGTCACTGTGAGCCACAGATCCTCCTCTCATTTTGTGACAAAATTTAGCCCTTTTGGTTTATAATTTTTAAAAACTGCAACCCCCTCCCAAAAATGTTAAGTAATGGCTCATATTGACCTCAGTATAGCCACATCTACTCTTACCAAAAGACAAATGCATCTTCGAATAATTTTTCCCCTATCTATACCACAAGACTAATATAGGTCCTCCATTTCCTGATTTCTGCTAAAGGTTGAAAGCACCATCTGTACAAGAACAATGACAAAGGCTATTTTTGACCAAAACCCTGATGTAGGCAAGTTTTCTTATAGGCAGGGGATTTGGTTAAATGCACAAAAGCAACTGTGCAAAACAACCAGTACAATACTGTATATCAAGTGTAATTAAAAGCCTTCATTAAAAATGTGACAACCAGATCATTTCATATTAGACAGAGAGCCTCTATTGACACTTGAAAAAAATGAATAAACAGAATGTCAATTCACTAACATTTGCTATTTAGACTTTGATGCATACTCTTAGCTCTAAAATCTGCTCCTGGATACACACAGGAAACTCCTATTGAAGTCAGTTGGAGTTGTTTATGTGTAGTTGGCAGCAAATTTTGGCCCTCAGACATTTTTTTGTGTTCATTTAAGAGAGTACAGGCTAGCATAACCCTCAGTTTAACCCTCTGTTTGAAGGTACTGCTCTCACTGGATCCAAATGGCATGGCTAGGGACCATTCTCTTAACACAGACCATACTAGTTCCTACTGCTTAGGCAAAAGTGACAATGCTGAATTCACTTGTGTAGGAACTGATCACTGGTATAAGACAGATAAGTTAGACTGGGTTGAATTTTTCATTTCTGTTTTGTAAAATCTGTTCTCTAGTACTGAGCAATACACTATATAATTGTTACGTCAGTCTTTAAGGACCCCTGTCCATGACGGATGATGTTGCAATAGGTATAGCAGAGACATACTATCTCACTTATGACAGAGCAGTGCAAATGAGGATGAGGCAGACGCTTAGAAGCAGACCTGAGAAGTGAAGCAGACATGCTGCTAGGGTATTTTCTGTATGTCTCCCCAAACTCCTTTCCCTAAGAATTCTCCTCAGATTCCACCTCCGCCCCCAGCCCAGCTTCTTTCCCCTCCCCACAGTGAGGTGGGTACAACTGTGACAAAGAAGAAATTAGTGGTGATTGGATGCTGTGACTTCTGCTTCTGGCTCTGCAGGTCACTTCTCTGGTAGGCACACAGAGCAGAGCAAGGAAACAGCAGGGCTGCCTGTGAGTGGCAAGTGGCTCTCCCAAACTTTGCAAAACCAGGTAAAAGCCATGACTCAAGGCAGAGGTATGCTTCTTGGAAAGTTGTTCGTCTTTGTGAAATTAGATGTTGCATCCAGCCAGGCTGAGAGTTAGCTAGAAAACAATGGCAGTGTCTGTAGGTTAGAAGGATTCTTTGTTTTATTATAAATTATCAAAATAATGCAGAGTGTAAAACCAGAGTTGCACTCACATATTTACTTGGGAGCAAGGAGGCAGCAGATTGTGTTTAGTTCTGCCTTTCCTCTGTGCACATCTCACTTCAAATGATGCTTTGTTTTTACCACCATCAGTCAGCAAGCACTAGAGCACATTTAGTGCTACATGTTTTCCTTTACACCTCTCTCTGCCACAATTCCAACAAACACAGGCGCACTCTGCTTGGCACAGTGAGAAGCTTAGCAACTTGCCAGACAGTTCAGTTCTGTGCACAATCAGGAATCATCACTTTTCCTTATGAAGCAATAGAGATTTTCCCAGCCAGGAAACCCACAGGCAGGTTTGGTGGTGGTGTTGTTGTTGCTTTCTTTGGTGTTTTTTTGTTTCATTTTCTTTTTGGTGGGTTTTGTTTGTTTGTTTGTGTGGGGTTTTGTTTCTTTGGATTTTCTGCTTTTTTGTGGGGTTTTTTTGTTTGTTTGTTTTTTTCCCTATGCTTGGAAGCTTTAGCTTACCTAAACCTCCCAACTCTGATATTTGATGTTGATGAGCCATAACCAGTGTGAGTATATGTCCATGGTTCATGGTTTGCCTGAACATCAGTGAGTACAAAGTGATACAGCACTTGAATCACTGTTGGATATAAGAGATTTTAAGAGAAAATGAGGGCTGTTTTGTGTTTACTTCTATAGCAGTCCCCTGAGTGCTTTTCCTTCTTCAGTTACAGTCCGAGGTTTGACTCATGCAAGGAAATAATGATTTATTCAGGGAAATCAGTGCTGTCATTGAAGTGATAAGAGTTAATACCTTTTTTTATAAATGTTTTTAACTTTAAACTCATTTTTTAGACATGACAAGGTGCACTGCTTCTCTCTCTTTCTCTGTGTGGGTTGCTAAATATTAAGATTATATTTTAAATAATTCTCTGATGTAAAACCATATAATTTTCATGGCAATACTTTCATTTGTGTTAATTGCTACACACTTAAAGCAATTCCCAAAACACAATTTAAATGCTCATTTTTTATGTCTTCATCTAATTTTTCATTCCTGTATTTTAACAAGTACTAGCCATTAGATTTAACAGTTAAATTTATAGTTTTAAATGGTTTTTATGACATCCAGCTACAGCAAGGTGACAAGTCTACTGGTAAAAAAGCAATTTAAGTACTGCATTTACAGTCAAAAACATTTTTTGTCACTCCTCAATTAACAAATTTCAATTGCTCTGTATTGTTAAAAACAATTTTTAAAATTACACACTGAGAATGTAACAGTCTCTGTCACTGTGTAATTAAGTCCCTTGAACTGTTTGCTATATATAGAAATACTGTATTATAAAGTGTTAGTTACCATTAAAAAAATACCAATTACATTTATAGTGAAAACCATTAAACTGATTTATAGCAAAACAGTTAATTCACTGTGTTTGTGCATAAAACTGCTAGTAATGTGACACAAAATGTAGTTTCCATTTTGAACTCTGCAAACGGGAAAATTATAAGCAGGAAGGTACAATAAAGCTAATGAACATCTGAAAAGCTTATATTCAATAAATTGTTTTACACTTAGAAAATACTTCTGCTGGAGAGACAGTTCACTGGTTTCCATCACAGTGCAATTCTTTGGTGTAATGAGAAATTTTGAAAAGAACTAAGAAGAGTCTGACTCTTCCTGCAAAGGTCCAGCTCAATTATAGTCTGAAATACATCTTTATTTTCAACCCAGTTTCAAGCCTATTGCTGATCTTGGTCTCTAGGTGTGGAACACAGGTGGTGCATATCAGTGTTAAATACATTTTCTATCAGCATATTTTAATTTCTGATATGTCTTCTTTCATAGCTAATAATTCATATTTCCATCTCTCTACTACCATTTATTCTGAAGTTATATCTTTTTAGGTGTCAGTATCAAGTGTACAGATGTTATTTCAAGGTTCACTTGAAATGTGAAAGCATATTTTCCATTTTATCTATCTTCAATATAGTATAATAACCCAGTAGTTATTTACCAGTTTGTCTACATGGCATGCACAGAAACAAAACAAAGCAATATGGCATATAAATTTTACCCATGATAAAATGAAACTAAACTCAAACCAAAGTAATACCATAGCATAGCAAAGTAAATCCATACCTCCCTTCAAGATAAGTATTTTGTTTTCTTTTAGATATTTTCATTCCCAAGTAATCCCTTAGAAAATAAATCATCAGCAACTTTTTTTGAATTATTTTATGTAGAGGGAGATACTTCTAAACCTTGTTGGTCAATTCAAGCCCTTCATCCAGCTGAGGAGAAAGACAACTTTATTTCAGCCTTAGCTAGAGTGATTTGAAATCAGTATGCTCCTGAAATGCACTATTTTGTAGCTGCTGTTCTATTAAATAAAAGCATCAATGGACATATCAGAAAAATAAAAAAGGAAATCAGTCATTGACTGTACATTTTTTTATTAATAGACATTATTCCCATTGTTTGCTGATGACTTCTTTCTTACTTACAAGTAGGAAAAAGAATCATCCCTCCTCTAATCAGAATATAGCAGGACTTCAGTAATTGCAGACACAATAACTAGAGACTTGATATTTAGATGATAGAATAATGTACCTGAAACAAATATTTGGATGTCTTTATAGAAGTATAGAGAAGCAATAAAGAGGTATTACTACTGTACCCATTTTCTAACTTAAAAGGGCACTTTAACTTTTAAGCATTTACTCACTATAACCTTGAGAAGACAATCAAGAAACTTGATAAATAAAGCTTTTCCCATTGTATTGGGTTTCCGTGGCCAGGTTTTGGTAGTAAAGGTGTTGGGTGGGGAGGCTACAGCAGTGCCTTCTGTGAGAAGCTGACAGAAGCTTCCCCCGTCTCCATAGAGCCAATGCCAGCTGGCTCCAGGATGGACCCGCCACTGGTCAAAGCTGAGCCAATCTGGAATAATAGTAATGCCTCTGTGACAACATAATTAAGAAGGAGTAAAAATGTTATTGGACAGAAGAAAATTGCAGCTAGAGAAGAGCAGAGTGAGAGCATGTGAAAAACTGTGCAGACACCAAGGTCAGTGCAGAAAGAGGAGGTGCTTCAGGCACTGCAGCTGAGGCTCCTGTAGTCCAGCCCATGGTGAGGCATCTGTGCCCTTGCAGCCCATGGAGGGCCATGAGGCTGCAACACATGGAGGAGACCCATGCTGGAGCAGCTGGATGACTGAAGGAGGCTGTGACCCTGTGGGAGGCCCATGATGGAGCAGGGTTGTGGCAGGGACCTGCTGACCTGTGAAGAGAAGAGCCCATGCTGGAGCAGCCTGTGCCTAAATGACTGCACCTCATGGAAAGATGACCCATGTTGCAGTAGTTTGTGAAGAACTGTTGCCCATGGGGTAGACTCACACTGGAGAAGTTCATGAAGGACTGCCTTCTGTGAGACGGACCCCACAGAGAGCAGGAGAATGACTTCTCTTCCACAGCAGTGGCAGAAACAACTGACCATAACCCCCATTCCCCATCTGCCTGTGTCATTGGGTGGGGAGGAAGTAGAACTTGGAAGGAGAGAGGAGTAGAGGGAACATGTTTTCAAGATTTATTTTACTTCTCATTCTCCTGCTCTGATTTTGCTCATAATAAATTTAATGAACCTCCCCACTTTGAGTCAGCTTTGCTTGTGAAGGTGATTGGTAAGTGATCTCTCCCAGTCATTATCTCCATTCTTGAATCCTTCATTATATTTTCCCTCCTCTGTCCAGTTGCAGAGGAGACCGAAATAGTGGCTTTAATGAGTACTTGGTGTCCAGACAGGGTCAATCTACTACACCCACCAGTCCAAATTATTCACCAGAATGAGATAAAAACCTCAATGATTTACCTGTTTCCCTTCTAATTTCTGATCTGGCATTGTTTTTCCTGCATAACAATATATGCCAGTTAATAAAATCCAGTTAAGGACTAGCTCGTAGATACAATTTCTTCTTGTGAATCATTAATATAAGCAGCATGAGTGAGGAAAGAAAAAAAGTCATGATTCTGTACTACACTGGCATTTATGTAATGAGCTGTTGAGTGCAAAGCACGGTGCTGAGACTTATCTGCTCTTTCTCAAACAGCAAAGGTATAGACTGCCCACCACTTTGGGATGCTGCTGTCCTACAGGCAATTTGAGACAAAGGTGAGTGATTAATTTGGAATCCAGATATTTCTCAATAAAACATTTGATGCTCTGGGACAGAAAGGCTAATTTCGAGGACAGTGATTGGGCCAAACAAGGCCAATATTGCAGCTCATCTACTTTAGTAATCTCCAGTTTTCAAAACAATTGTCCTAACTAAGGAAAAGAGGTTGACTTTTTGTTATCTGCCATTTTCCTTTAAGTACGAGATAGGCTATATATACTGTATTTTGTATATCAGGATCATGAATAAATCAAACTGGTTGAAAGTGTCTGTACTAAGACGGAAATAAGAACATCATACTAGGAAGAAGTTGTATTAGGATGTTAAACCCCTGTAGTGGTTGACCTGAGGGTTCCTGGTTCAGCCCTGGGTTTTGGCACCAAACAGACTGTAGTGGGTTGACCCTGACGGGACGTCAGGTGCTCATTAAAGCCACTCCCTTACTCCCTTACTGCAACTGGACAGAGGAGAGAAGATAAAATGAATGGTTCAAGAGCTGAGATAAGGACTGGGAGAGATCACTTACCAATCACCTTCACAAGCAAAACAGACTCAAAGTGAGGATGTTAATTAAATTTATTACTAAAAAAATCAGAGCAGGAGAATGTGAAGTAAAATAAATCTTAAAAGCACATTCCCTCCACTTCTCTCTGTTTCCAAGTTCTATTTGCTCTCTCCCCAGGGACACCGGGAGACAGGTCAGTCCATCAAAGGTTGTTTCTGCCACTACTCAGGGAGAGGAGTCTTCCCCTACTCCCCGTGGGGTCCCTCTCACAGGAGGCAGTCCTTCATGAACTTCTCCAGCGTGAGTCTACCCCATGGGCAACAGTTCTTCACGAACTACTGCAACATGGGTCATTTTTCCATGGGGTGCAGTTGTTCAGGCACAGGCTGCTCCAATGCGGAGGCACAAGTCCTACCAGCATGGGCTCTTCTCTTCACAGGTCGGCAGGTCCCTGCCACAACCCTTCTCCATCATGGGCCTCCCACAGGGTCACAGCCTCCTTTGGGCATCCAGTTGCTCTAGTGTGGGTCTCCTCCATGTGCTGCAGGGGGATCTCTGTACCTTTGTGGTTGTACATGGGCTGCATGGAGACAATTGTCTTGCCATGATGTTCACCATGGGCTGTGCCAGAAGCACCTCCTCCCCTTCCTCTTTCTGCACTGACCTCTGTCTGCATAGTTCTTCACATGTTCTCACTCTGCTCTTTTCTGGCTGCAGATTTCTTCTGCCCAACAACTTTTTTTCCTTCTTAAATATGTTATCACAGGGGTGTTGCTATTATTTTGGATTGGCTCAGCCTCAGTCAGCAGTGGGTCCATTCTGGAGTCAGCTGGCATTGCAATTCTCTACCAGACACGGGGGAAGCTTCTGGCAGCTTCTCACAGAAGCCACTCCTGTAGCTGCCCCCTGCTACCAAAACCTGGCCATGCTAACACAATACAAACCCTCAGACAATGCAAATTATTACTTTCAGTCAAAATTTGGAATTAATTTTACTGGCATGGGAATGGTACTGCATTCAGATTTTTATTTAAAATTAAATCAAGTAATTAAACATACTTTATAACAGTGGCAGTAACATAACATGAGTGTCAAGACAGTAGGCTTAAATCATGCCTATTTTAAAATGATACATGAAATGTGGGCAATTGTCTTGTTTAATTCATCTCTTACAGGCATCAGATTGCAATTCAATGAGCAACTCAAGGAGCCTGCTTCTCCTACATTTTCTAAGTACAAACCATAATATCAAAAAATACTTTTATTTTTAGCAAAAGAAGGATCAAACCCCTGATATTTTATTTTATTGGAAATACACTTTTCATGTAGTCTTATCTTTAAGGTATAATGTGAATCAGTCACTTGTTAAAATGATGCATTCAGTTTCAACAATATAACTTAAAATCAGTGTCTCTAGCTATATGAATTATGGAAAGACTTCTATTTCAGCAAGCTTTATCATATGATAAATGATATAAATGATAAATAATGAGCCTTTTCATGCCTTCTTAACTCCTATTTTATTATAAAGTTTTAAACCAGAAATCACTGTGACAAGTTAATAACCTTGAGTTCGATGTTTAAACTGGAATGTTACTTAGGTCACAGCATGAATGAAAACAAAAATCTTTTTATAAACTTCCTCCCTTTCCATGCATGCAACCTTCTCCATTCTGTGCCTCTGGAGGTGTCAGCTGGTCCTTGGCAGTAGAAGACTTTTCTTGCATTCTCGGTTGTCACCTATAGTGAGGAGAACAGTTAATACAGTATGGCAGCACCAAGTTCTTCACTAGTTACCAAGATTTATTGATATGCTGCCCCAATGGGCTTGTGATTTCACTCATTAGTTACACAGTAAAAAATGTGAATCTTTTCAAGCACTCTAAATGCCAGCCCTAACAGAAGCATAAGAGCTTCAAAGTAGATCAAAACTAACTTTTCTGGCTCCTGTCTCACTCACAAAATTCCTGAGTTGTGTATGTATGAACAAGCACAGAACTGGAAGACACAAGACTGAATAAAAGAATTTAACCTTTTAGTTTCAGTGAGGGGGGAAAAAAGGTGGCTGAAAAGCTAAGGTCTATCATATGCAGACTAACAATTTGGCAACCCAGAGTCTCTTGGGTTCAGAGATTTTTACCTCCATGTATAGTTTTCTGTTGAATATGTTTTTAAATGGTAATTTAGATGAAATGGGGAGCTTTCACCCTACCTGATCATTCCCTGAGAATGCTGTGGGTTTAAAGTGAGATTGTTCACAGGCCTCTTTTTTTCCAGTTATGATTCAATTTGGGGCTTCAGTGACACAGTATCCTCTTCAGATATTGGTGTGTTTATTACCTTTGGCTCATGCTGTTGTGCCTTGGATGCCACCTCCCTGTGCTCTATGAGCTGTAGCTGTTAGCTGATGACCCTTGGCAGGGAATGCCTGGTAGTCCATGATGCAGCCCTGAAGTCCTGCACATGTTGTCTCACTGAATCTGTGTAAACGGAAGATGTAGTGAAAACTGTCGGCACACTATCACTTCTGAGAAATCACCTCCTCCCACACTTCCTGAGCCTGAGTGCAAATGAGGGGGATGCTCCAGTCACACTGATTTCTACATGTCAATGCCTTTTCCTTTACCCATGCTGACTAGCTCCTTTTTGATCTTTGCACATTTTACTTGCAATCTAATGTCACATAATATTAATAGACTTAATTAACTGAGGAGGCTATCCTACTCTTATTCAAGTAAAGAGGAATTTGGCTTTGCGTGAAAAGGGGAAGGATAAGATGAGGTAGGATCAGACGTCACACAGTTTAAAGAAATTTATCTAGGTTCACTTTAAAACCCACATAAATCTTTCTCTCTTCACAGTGGAGATAGACAGGTAAAGCAAGTAAAAAAACATGGCAAAAGATTTGTAGGCAGCTTGTCATTTGAAGGCAAAGGTAAAAAGAGTGGAAGCCCCACCCATTGTGAGGTTTTCCCCATTTCCATCACTCTCTGTTTTTCTATTTCCCTGTAAGATATAGAAGGGTAGAAAAAGCAGCCTGTATTTACACTAAGATTAGCATAAACTTGTGAAGTTCAGAGGTGTCCAACAGACTTCAGTAAAGGACCATCTTGGCATGCATAACACTATCATATCATGGGATACTCATCACATAGCCAAAAACCAAGAAGCAGAGGTTCATGTGCAAGGTGCCCATCATAAGGCCATACCTGCATTTCAGACAGGTTATTGTAGCTTTCACCAGAGATCTAGCTCAGACACTAGCTCAGTGAGCCTGGTGCTAATAATGTCAATGTTATGGGTCAATCACTATATGGGCCATTCCCTTAGGTCTTGGACTTGATCCTTATGGGTTCCTTCCAATGCAAAATATTCTGTGATTCAGTATCTTCATTCCACTCCTCTCATGTGTATGGAAGGACAATTGCCTTGCAATGGGGAAACTTTTCTTTCCCAAAAGACATGCTTCCTAGTGAAAGACCAATGTGTTTATTTCTCTCACTATACAAGCCAAAAGTATAGCCTGGCAACCTCTTGCAGGTAAGAGTTGGAGAGACTTAAGTTACCCTAGTGAGAGAAAACTACTGCAAGGAATTATGCACAAAACTGAGATATGAGAATGCTGCTTATCCACTGCAGCACAGGGTAGTCCAGATACACTTAGAACTGTCAGATGAAGGTTCTTTACAAGAGAACAGAGGGGAAGTGTTCTAATGATTCTCTGCGGCTGGCACTCCTTGGAAGCCAGAGCCTCTGGCTCAGGGCAGCAACTGCAACTTTTTCAAAGAGGCTTATTTGGCTCATGCACATTTGGCCAAAGGTGGTGGAAGACACCACACCATAAAGAGTATGGAATGCACTTCAGAAAATGTTGTCTAGCGCAGAACTAGTCCTTCACAGTGTCTGTGAGGCTTTTGAAGAAACACAGGAAGAGCTCGTAGAACATGTGTTGCCTCCAGCAATCTGAACCCAGCCTGTAGACTGGGGCGTGGCCACCCTTGGAGAAGGTTCATTAGATACAGTATTAGGAGGGGAAAAAAATTCTACTAAGAATTTGTATCCTATATTAGAAAGGTTGACGAGCTGCAGAATAATTTATCTATTTTACCCCAACCTACTGCTACAGAACAAGATTCTGTAGTTTATACTCAAAGACAGAAAAGTCATAGGAAGGAGTGATGCTTTCATTCATTCTCCTGTACTTCCTGCACCTTCCAAAGCATGCACACTTTATGGAGGACAAAGTTTATAATGTATATAGCAATATATTATTTATAATTTATATAATAATATGATTTTTTGCATAATAAGAATGTTATTATCCCATTCCTCAAAACATTAGTCATATTTTGCTCTCACAACTACCAGCCTTCCAATGATAGCCAAAACACAGCAGCAGCAAAGATAAAGCCCATGATGTGAATGCAGAAACACTTTGCTTGTTGGCATTTATGAGTACATAGTATTTAGCATTTGAAGAATCCTTTGACACAATATTCATAGAAAAAATCCAGACACTTCAGAGATGAAAGTTAAAAAATATATGAAAAGACCTGATTTTTCACTCCAGGCTGGTTTCTGAATCCTGTTCAACTTACATCTGTTTAGTGATATATTTAATAGGTGTGACCAAGATAATTGTCTGAAATAACTACAGAAGTTTAACTAAATTTTGTCTTGTAGATATCCATGGATAAACTCATTATGAAATGGCAAGAACACCCCATTAACTGTGAAAATAATACTATGGTGATCAGCATAAGACTATTTTTTGCTTTAAATTTGGCTTTAGAACTTGACTACAGATATAGTCCCTCTTCTGAAACACACTCTTATTTGCACTAAGTGTATTTATGTCCATGGACATTTGGCCATGCTAGTGTCAAGGAACTGTGGAAACTGCTGCTGTCTGTGAGCTTTTTCCTCAGAATTTCTTGTCACTTGAAAAAGTTTCAGCCTTGTCACATGTTTTCAAGGCCACTGCAGAACAGCATCAGTATGTACTTCTGAAATCTGTCAGGGGAAGATGCTGATTACTGTGAAAAGGAAATGTTTCCTTGATATGGGAGTAATGTAGAGGGGAGACAGCTAAGGGTCACGGTTTAGCACTAAAATGGCTGCCAGGCTTACAATGGCAAGTACTGAGGAACTCCTGGGTGTGATGACATAGGTATTTCTTTTTCTGACAGGACGTCTATGATATAATTACACTTTCTTTGACACTAGCTCTTTTATTGGAAGTGGAATTTTTCTTCCTTCTGATTTAACTAGGAATTTTGTTCCTAACAATCATTTACATTTTTTAAAGGAAAAAATATGTAGTCTAAAAGTAGTATCCTTTCACCAGGGTGAGTGAGTTGCTCATGTGCTGTTTTTCCATTTTCTGCCACTACATGTTCTGTTTACTGAAAGAAGAGAGTAGGGGAGCCAAGAAAAGACAAAAACCCAACACAAACAGGAAAAGAAAATGCTTATTCCCGGCTCTCCACTCCCACCCCTAGTCTTCCCCTGCCCTCATTTAAAATATATAACCCTTTTGTGCTGTGGAAAGAAAATACTATATTTTGTCAATAATCAGTTATGAAGGAAAATAGCCAATTAGCTTTATACTTATTGTGGTAGATGCAGCTCTGAGCCAGCAGCAACACTTTCCAAAATAGTAACTTCTGCCGCTATGAAGGTATAGTGAGCACTCAAAAGGCTAATTCTTATTTTTTCATTGAAATTTGGGCCTTCTGTCTCACAAACATATCCACTGGAGCTGAAATTAGGAAGACCAATCCTTCTCCAGACCTGACGTGAGGAAAGAATTGACAGTGTAAAGGGAGCACTGTAGTCCTGACAGGGAATGCTCAAGGCCTGCAACTTTAATTTTTATTTCTTTGAAAGATTTGTATTATATGTTTAGAGGACAGGATATGTCAAATTTCATCTGAAGTATATAAATTGTTTCTCTAATTTCGTAAATTTGCTTTCTACTAATTTATTTCCTTTCTCTGAGTCAAATCATTCAATTAGCTATTACTGGACTTGAACTCTTTGTTTTTAAAACAACATGTCTTTCAGCTCACATTTCCTCAACAGCAGTTCAGCTCATTCATGACATAAACTGGTGAAATACATTCCTCTTTCAAAATGCAGCCACGGTACTTCTTTAAAAAACAAAACTAATCAAAACAAAAAACCAAAACACCCTCCCCTCCCAAAAAAAAAAAAAAACCACCAAAAAAACCCAAAAAAACCAGGACTCTAAAATTAAGGGCAGTAGCTCAGAATATGCTTGTAATGTCAAAAGCATTTGAAGTTTACAACTTGCTGATGCAGGGCCCATTGCAGTCACAGAAATAGAAGAAAAATTACTCCCAAACTGGCAGGAGTGTGGTTCTGAGACAACTGTTGAGTTTTGGTAAAAGTGGTCCTGTTTCAACTCAGCTGAGGCCCAGTTCCTAACCCATACAGGCATGGTAAGAGCAACATGGCAGAACGTTTGCAGGTGAAGTGGGCCAAAACTGTGAATGTGGAACAGAAAAAGGGAAGACTTTCTTATCTTTCATGAACCATGGCACTTTTGTAATTTTCCCTGTGCCCTAAATAGACTGGATTCAGTAGCTTTGAATGCATGACATTCCTTCTCATACTGATCTCCAGCTCTTAATAAGCTAGTAGCTTAGCAGTTTTGTTTTTTGTTTGTTTGTTTGTTTTTTTTTTTGTTCTGTTTTTTTTTTTTTTTTTTTTTTTTTTTTTTTTTTATTTGTTTTTTT